>OX104064.1:208210540-208340562 GCA_944474145.2 Dicrocoelium dendriticum | reverse complement strand
AAAACAAAGAGCGCAGCAAGATGACAATCAGGATGAAAAAGTTTTACTGCTAAAGTGGGGAGAAGTCAACGGTGCTCTCGTGCGAAGGGGTATGAATAATTCAGTTCTGAACAATCACCGGTAATATGCCAGTAGTCTGAGAGAACTCAGGGAGCAGAAGACCGTCCAGACGAGAATAGGTTAGCCGACAAATACGGAGACATGATAGGATCCCAAGGAAATTTGACTGGACAGAGGAGGACAAAGTAGCGTAGGGCAGGGAGCGTTGGTTCACAGAGTAAAGAAAGATTGATTGTGCGGGTAAGTGATGGAAGTGCCTATACTTATAAAGGATGAATAAGTCTAGCAGGATGTCAACGTAAGCAAGACATAGATTTGAGTCTACAGAGCCTAGGACGATAAATCCTGCTGGCCTGGAAAAAGTCACAGGAGCAGACCGGTCAGGTGTGTCTAGGTTACCGCAGGCCACTGGGAGTTGGCAAACCGAATAAAGAAGAAATGAAAGCAGAGAGCGCCATAAGAGAAGGAGACGGTCCGGATAGAATATATGTTAGTTATGAAGCGTGAAAACGTCCGTGAGGCTCACGAGGTAATGGGGACAGAACATTCGTTCTTCCGAACAAATGCCGGTAACGTCACAGCAGTCCGAGAGAACTCGGAGAGCAAGGGACCGATCCGACGAGACTAGATTAGTCGGCACATTGAGAATATGTCGTTCAGTTAAGGTGAGAAGGCAAATAAACCGTCAGCATAAATGGACAGGTTTGGGATGGAAGAGGGAATATGAATATAAGGTATGCAAGTCAGGCAGGCTCGCAAGTGGAAGAAGCTGTGTGTTGGTGAAGCAGAGCCTAAAACTGTATTTCGATAGTCAGGTAGCAGTCCAAGAGGAGAATAGGGCAGGGCACTGAGAGCTCGCACTCCGGTTGAAAGAGAAATAAAGAGCCAGCGCGATAAGAGGACAGTCGAGAGCAAACGTTTACGGATAAGTAATGCGACAGTTATGGTGACTCTAGAAGTAATGGTGACAGAGGGTTCAGTCTTCCGTGCAATGGCCGGCAACGTCACGGAAGTTGAAGTGAAGGAGACCAATCAGACGAGACTGGATTAGTCGGCGCATTGTGCTTGAGTCGTGTAGTTCATTTGGGAAGTTAAGTGGCGTCAGTAAAAAAAAAATATTTTATTCTCGAAAAAGCGAGACACGCATTTGGGCATGATCAGCATATTGCATTATTGTACATGATGGCGGAATAACCAGCACCAACAGTGGGAGTAGTACAGTTGGAGACAGTAGTGTGGGCCCATACAGCCCAAAGGTTGTATGTAGTCTATGTACACAGAATGCGAGACGTAAAAATAGTAATCAGATAACTCATATGGTATGTTGATGAGGAACTAGTCCGATGAGTTCCCGTAAGCAATGTAGGTCAGTGAGTGAAGTATGAGGAAACGGGTGGAAAATACTTAAGAATAGTGGTATGTCACTGATCAGATATGTAGGCGTGTTGGTGCGAGAGCCGATATATGCACAGAACTTGTAAATGTGGTGTCAATCAACTTGCCAATGTGTTAGGGGCGGTGACTTTATTGAGTAGCGAGTCACATCCGCCACGTTGCAGTGTTGTTAAACAGACATTTGTGGCTTTTTGTAGGGAAAACGCTTGCCAGACGAAGATCCACCACGTCCTGGAACACTGCCGGCTGTTGATATACGTTGGCAAGATGGTATCTGACCGATTACCCTCGCGGATATTCGCAGTCACGCAACGCCAATTTGTTTCCTATGGCTGCGTAGTCGCCTTCAGAGTCCAGTACAAGTGGTTGGACCTGTTGAAGTCGGACGACTCAGGTGACTTGTATTGAATTGATCAGTTTCCTAGGTTCTTTATTGTGTCATGATTATGAAGTGCGGGTTTTTCTTTGTTCTTTATTGAATCCGTGTCCATGGGAGCGTTGCAGGTACGTCTTCAGCGGTGTTCGGTGCAGTTAATATTATCCTGTAGAACAAGGGTGAGAAGAAAAACGGACCGAGCAAACTGCCAACAAAATTGAACAGGACTATGTTATTGTATTAATATAAAATTTATGGTAAAGTTGTGCTGGCTGAAATCAATGGAGTGACCGATGAGCTGAGGCTAGTGCTACCTATACCGCCAATGGATAGTTGCGATATGAACGAAGAGAGACGCCAAACAAGAGAGGAAGACGTTAGTGTGAGCTGAAATGCATGATGGTGGGGCCGATAGCCAAACTCAGTCACAGACCAGAAATTCGGATTTCGATAGGCGTTACCAAGCATACAGATAATGATTCAGACAAAGCAGAGTACCATAAGGTTGTAACTTATACCAATGAGAACTTGAGTCGATGGCAGCCAGTGCTCAAAATAAGAGAAGCCTTGGCTTGCGACCTATGTGCAATTGGAGCCTCAGAGGACTGACTTGGCCAAAATGTTTTGGATTGAGACGCACAGAAAGAAAGGTAACCAAAAGAGACCTGGGATGTTGCGCTGACGCTAGTGATAACTATACCGCCATTGAGCTGTGGCGATATAGACAAAAAGAGAGGGAAAACAGGAGTGGGGGACGGAATGTTGTGTTGAGAAGCATGAGAACGGAGCCGAGAGGCAAACCCCTAACCAGGGACCTGAGATTGCAATTTCCGTAGAACGACCAAGCATGCAGATAATCTACCAAACGGAGGCGAGCACACAGGGCGGTTAATTATACCAGTGAGAACCTTACTCGGTAGCAGCAGATCCTCAAAAAACGGGACCTTGTTTTGATGCCTATGGGCATTTGGCGACTAAGAGGCTGGACAGGTTGGGCAGGTCAGAGATAGACGTGGTTATATTAGCACAGGGCGAACAAGTTCAGCATGCTATCGGGGTGAGGGAGACATTGCTTTTGATCAACGGCGCCTAACCGCTCACCCCTTAGTAGTCTGGTAGTAGTCCAAGAGAATTCGATTGATGAGATGAGGCTAAATTAGGGTATGGCACAGAGAGTTGGCCGTCTTATTGAAGAATGAATGAAGACAGACTGCGCTCAGTCGTCTGAACAATGGCCAGTAACGTCACAGCAGTCTGAGAGCAGTCGGAGAGTATGAGGCCGCTCAGGCAAGACAGAATTAGTTGGTATAAAAAGGCTGAGTTAAACGGCTAATTTTGGAGGACAAATGAAGTGGGTCGAGAGGTGGACAGGTTAGAGATAGTGATGCCTATATAAAGGGTGAATAAGTCTAGCAGGCTGTCAAAATAAGCGGGACTTAGCTTTGAGTCTACAGAGCCTGGACAGTTTAATAATAAAATAATGTGTCATCAGTACGCCTAAATGGCGCTTCGCTGCCGCGCGACCACCAACAATCGCGCGCGGACTGAGTATGCCGCGAAGACGCTTACCTCTACGCGAATTTCAACTGGTGAACCTTATCGTTTGCAAACCAAACGTGCAGACAACTCGGCCACCGGCCGACCGTAGACCGTCTAAATGCTGCTGATCTGGAAAAGCTCAAAGAAGCAGACCGGTCAGCTGAGAATAGGTTATTGTAGGGCACTGAGATTTGGCAGTCCGATCAAAGCAGTATTGAGTGTACAGGTTAGAGATGGAAGCGCCTATGTTAATAAAGGATGAACCAGTCTAGCGGGCTGTCAACGTAAGCGAGACATAGCTTTGAGCCTACAGAGCCTAGACCGTCTAAATGTTGCTGGTCTGTAAAAAGTCAAAGAGACATACCGGTAAGATGAGACTAAAATATTACAGGCCACTGTGAGTTGGCAATACGAGTAAAGAAGAAATGAAATCAGAGAGCGACATAGGAAGAGTAGACGGTCCGGATAGAACGAGTGTTAGTTATAAGGTGTGCAAATGTCCATGAGGCTCACAGGGTAATGGAGACAGAACATTCGTTCTTCCGAACAAATGCCGGTAACGTCACAGCAGTCCGAGAGAACTCAGAGAGCAAGGGACCGATCAGACAATACTGGAGTAGTCGGTGCATTGTGCTTGAGTCGTATGGTTCATTTGGGAAGTTAAGTGGAATCGTTAGGGTTGGACAGGTCAGAGATAGACGTGGTTATGTTACCATAGGTTGAACATGTCCAGCAGGCTATCGAGTTGAGGGAGACACCACTTTGGATCAACGGAGCCTAGACCGCTAACATCCCGGTAGCCTGTTACTAGTCCCAGAATATTTGGCGGAGGAAATAAAGCTAAATTAGGGCAGAGCGCTGAGAAATGGCGATTCGATTGAAGATTGTGATGGAGGCAGTTCCACACAGTATCCAAGTGGATTGACAGGTAATTTAATCCTTGGGTGATTACGGACTCATCCATTGCACCTATGTCCCAGTGCTCCAACAGCTGCGAGGCCTCTGGTGTTTATGTCGGGGTTGTATAGGAGAAATGCTTGGCTATAGGACAGAGGATAGCCGTGGGATTGGTCGTTGGGTCGTTCACCGGGAGATTGATAATGGCGCGTAGTTAAATTTCGGGAGTTCACGCTCGCCGGGGACTTACTATCATGCTACGTCGAAAACCAATTCCACATACCGCTGCCATAGTTGACAGGCGTATAAAATCGGGATGCATACATTGAAGTGGTTTGAGTGTTGTAATGTTAGGCAGCAGTATTAAGGCGGACACTGGGTAGGGCGACAGCATTGGAGGATGCAAGGTAATCGTTTCCCTTTCCGGAGAATGACGAATGAATGGAAGATAAATACTTCCGTGTTATCAGGATGCCAGACGTTACGGCTGGAGGCGATGTCAGCAGCGGATGCTACACAACAAGACGGCGTGGGAGTGTGGTACCCAGCCTGAAAGCAGGGTGTATACATTTAATGCTCTTACGTGGGAACACCTGTGGTTGCAGTGTGACTGCGGACGCCGAGTAAGTCTAGAGCAATCGTTGAAATTGGGCATGGTTACCATTTCTATGGAAGCATAAGTAAATCTCAACAAGGTACACTTACTTGTGATCATGCTTCTGCTGGTTACGGCCGGTAACGCTGCCGGCGGAGGATGATACCCAACACGGCTGCGTGGCGGAGAGGGTTGCAGGTGTGTTACGTTGACAAAAAGCAAGGAATATACCTTTAAAGCAATTGCCTGTGAACTTCGGAGGTTTTAGTGTCACCGCAAGCGGTGAACAAGGCAGCTGCAGGAGTGTAAACTGGTCATCGTTACCTATTCTGTTAAAGCACAAGTGAAGGAAAGATACACACTTACTGGCTTTTGTGCGGCGACACGATACGGCAGGTGTCGGTGGAGGATGCTACACAATATTTTGGCATTGGGGAGGATGACGTGGCGAGGGTGTTACGTGTCCTGTAATCAGAGTAAATCGACCGCCACACGGTAGGGGTCCTCTGATTTCCTGTGCACGTATACGAAAGAACGCCCGTGGTATGTCCAAGTGAAAGCTGGCATTCTACGAGGGCTGGAAGTGAGTGATATGCAAACGGTGTGCTATCAGTGAAGCGGCGGTGACCGATGGTGTTCGCTGACCTCTTATGGTTAAGGAATGTAAAAATCCGATAGACACCATGCACTATCCCATTTATGCACATTTGAATAGGGTTCCAAGGTATTACCTGGCAACCGTTATCTTTATCATCAGGCACAAACGTTGTTTAACTACATTGCGATGTGACCGTTGTGAGTGGCCAATAAATGCAGTCACCGCTCCTTCCCTTCCCTGAGGCACTGTACTTCAAGGATTCGTAGGCCCCAGGTCCTTAAGGGACTCACAGATCCCCTACCACCCGTCGCTTAGGGCGCACGAAAAGGAGTTGAATCGACCAGCACCGTTGCTTCACACACCAGGCTCCGAGGTCTGGGCCACGTGTTACACATGCAGCCCACGGACTCCCGCGACGTGTTGTGTTCGCGCGGAATGTGGATGGAAGAACAGGACGGGGTGTCTAACCCATGACTTGGAACCAAGGGTACCCTGCGATAGCCCATAGAGAAATCCTCTTAGCGCTCTGTCAGCCAAGCCTATTATGAGCCACTGCGTAGCGAAAGTTTCATGTCTTATCCAAAGAACACTTAGCATCTGTGGAATCGGTTCTGGGGTACCATGCATAAGAATGCGCTTGACGCACGATTAATGGTCACTGCACCGGCCACTACATATCCGATACGTTGGGGAACCTGTTGCAATGCGCAGGAAAACTCTCGCCGGTGCCTTAGCGTAATTTGATCACACAGGCGATTACGCTAGACGTAAAGCCGAGCCTGTGTGCTGACAAGGAAGCCTGCTGGAGCAGTCCGGCTAGATAAATGCAGGAGGCATGGATGGCGGCATAGCAAAGGAACCCACGTCACGCACTGTACTACCTGGAAGGAACTTCTTAAACCGGGCGTCATTTTTGATGACGTAGGACAATTTCCATCCTTCGTAAAGGGCGTGCATGCAAGGCCAGTTTGACGGCTGTTCACCTGCCTCACGGGGACCATTAGGCCACTTTGTCTGATTACCCGAAGCACCGTCAAACGCTTGATCATCATCGTCCGCGGAGTCGGGTTTCCGAGGGCGGCGGAGTGTCAGCTACCATCATCCGGTTACGCGATTACCATGTTGTGCTATGCAGGTGACCTGCATAGTACAGCAGGTTGCGCTGAAAACTCGCTGGCATCGCAAAGCCAATGCATATAATAAAGGTCATCAGCATCATCAACAACAGTACATCAGCCATTTAAAGTGATGCTTTGCTACCATATAACCATGCTGACCTATGGAATAAGGAACAAGAAGAGGGAGAGAAGAGTGGCTTACCTGGTAACCCCACCGCACTAAGCAAATACTCATGGTCAAGGCACATACACCTTGTGTGGACAACATACCGTCACAAACTGCTGCCTATCGTGCAACCATAAGGCGGTATGGGCCAGAGAGTTGCCTTGCGGCTTTCACTGCACCACGTCATAAGCAGCAATTATCTCGCAGATAACTGAGTACCAAACACACTTTAAACATTAAATCAGATTAGCAGACAGCAGCAGACGCGCCCCTAGTGTAGGTTGCAAGCCATACCATGTAGAGTCTTGAGCCAAGCACGACGGTTTACGCAGACTCCGGCCAGGAAGGCGAGACGGTCCATCGGCGCCCGGTATGGTCGTCAGTGCCCTCATTTCGCACTGACACGTCACCTTCTGTCCACCGCGAAACTTGCGCCATCCTACGCCTGGGAGACTGAACAACGCCCGCCTAGGGAAAGGCTGACTAGGCATAATTAGCACGTGCCCAAGGCGGCGCAACATATTCCGTGTTCCTTGAACGGTTTGTTCCAAACTGCAACAGCAGACCACCATCCAAAAACCCCATGGATTAATGAAGAAGTAAGATCCCTGATGAAAACACGACGAAAACCATGGGATCTATTCAAGGCACAGGACTGATTTCAAGCCACTTAGAGTGCAAAACTATCAGAAAACTATACACCTTGAGAAAGCGATACAAAGGGCTACAAGGTGAACATAGATTGGCCATGAAAACCGGAAAACTGTCCCAAAATCTTTTGGCCTACTTGAGGCAAAATGCCGAAACTGGTAGTGTAAATCACGCTCTATTCTCTTCTAGGGAAGGTACCGTTCTGTAGGCTGTGCAATATTACTCCGTCTACTCAGTAGAGTCACGCTCATGCACAAATGTTTGTTTGCACGCCACTCCGCTATGGACCAAGTTGAAATTAACTCCGAGGTAGTCAGAATGCTACTCCTCGAACTGGACCGGAACTCCTACCCGGGCCCGGTCGGACCGCATTCCAGCTTCCTCACAAAGATAGCTGAGTACGTTGCTGCACCATTCTGCCAAGTGTTTCGGCAATGCCTCAAAGTCGGCTGCCTACACACAGGCTGGAAAGCATGTGCCGTCCTGCACAAAATCAATGGGGAAAGCAATGTGACCAAGCCGACTACCGGTCAATATGTCTGATTTCAGTGGGATGCGAAACCATGGAAGGTGTAGTGAAGTGCGCCCTTGAGCTCTAATGTGTGAATTTGTACGTTATCACACTTGCTATACATGGCTTCCGGGAAGCTTGTTCACGCATCACGAACTTACTAATCACCAGGAAAACGTGGGCACGAGCCATAGATGCCCGAAAACAGGTTAACGTGATATTCATTGACTTCAGCAAAGCATTTGATAGGCATCCACAGGTATGACTGTTACATAAACACCAGGGAATTGGCATTACAAGAAATCTTCTCTACTGGATTACCCATTCCTGCTCCCATTCCTGCTCTCTTCAATTCCATGAACTCAATGGAGCATGACTTCATTCTGTTGGTATAAGGTGGTGGCATGATTATCACTACTTAGTACTCCCCTACCCACATCAAGGTTGCGGACACAAGGTGCCATCCGACGCCAGCAATGCTTCGCAGATAATCGTTTTCAAATACTTGAAGGCGCCTCAGATCTTTAGACCGAAGGGGCCAAGTCTTACAAACCTAGGGCAGAACCTCCCCCACTGTGGCGTCCTGCACACTGTATTTTAGACGGAGGGAAGTTTCCTTCCGTTGCCAAACTTGTCGAAGGTTAAAGAAGGCAGCTCCGGCCTTTGTAGTGCGTAAGCCGACGTCTGTTTATATGCGCCCAACGTTGTTGATGCAGCTGCCAAGGTAAGTGAATTGATCAAGCACCTCGAGCTCCTCGTTAGCAAGCGTCAAGGGGTTATCAAGTGGCTGGTGTTAATGCAGCAACACTTTGTACTTCAAACTTGCGAAGTGCACACCAAGTAATGAGACCATTGTGGACGGGCTGTTCAAGGTTGATTGCGCCACCACGAAATCGTCAAAAAGCAAGAGAGTATCTTCGGCATAAGGTAGTTCAACTATCTTTTTACCAGGCAGCAACTTGACGCCGGTGTCATAAGATTCCGCGAGAGAACACTCCATGATGGAGTCCAGGATGAAGTTGAACGGAAATGGGAAAAATCTGCCAACCTTGACGTACACCGCTCGCCATTGGAATGCTATCCAAAAGGTCACCGTATGCCCAGACGAAATCTGTAATGTTTCAGTCCAATGCACGTAGCATGTTCATGTGTTTGATGGTCAAACCTTCTGCGTATTTCCAAAAGAATGGATCGATCGACGGAATCAAACACACTCTCGAAATCAAGGAACCCAGCTAGTTTTGCCCCTCGGTATGCGTGGCGCTGTTCTAGCAACTGCCGCAAATTTAATACATGGATTACACAGCCGCGTATTAAATGGCAATCGGCTTGCTCTTCAGTAATCCAAACTTTCCGTTCCACATTGAGGCGACGAACGAGAATCGAGGCAAGTAATTTCGTCACAACTATCGGTACCGTAATACCCCTGTGGTTCGCACTGTCTGTGTGACTGCCGTTCTTGTATATTGCCACTATAGTGAATTCACTGCAATTGGCGGGCACGCTCTCTTCCTCCCACATACGTTATAGTAGGGCGGGCAGTGCCCTGCAGAGGACCTCGCCCCCATACTTAATAGTGCAGGTGGGAAAGAATCCGGGCCATCGGCACAAAAACATTGAGGGCTTTGATCGCAAAAAGCAACTTGCTTACCAACATTAAAATGAAAACGAACTCACCACTGCTGGTCAGGTAGGACAGATACGGAAACTCCTCACAATTTACCATGCGGTATACCTTCCGAAAATGAAATCCGCTAATCTCGGATCATTTTTCTAACCGGTGGACCAAAATCATCTGATAAATCATATGCCGATTAAAGGAGAGCAGATAAATATTCTTACCTTGACTTTCAATTTACCTGTGGCGGTACTTTTACTACACCATGCCTGCCAGTCACCGCTGAACCAGCTCTGAAACATTCTGTATGTAAATCAAAGAAAAAGTACCTACTCTCCACAAGGATGACTTGCAACATCCTGGTGGATCAGGTAACATGTTAAATAATCGTTTAATCACTGATAAGTTTAAAGGGGATGGCTTTAGGAAATGTTGAAGGATGCGCGACATGCACTACCTCTAAAGTTGCGGTGGGTACACCTGAGACTAACAAGCAACCACTGAGGTGTCCTGTTGGATGCAACAAGTTCATTCAACCCAGAAGCGCTTACGTAATGTACCATGTTCTGCCGGTGAAGCAGTCAAAGTAATACTCTCGTACGCTTGCTTTCCAAGGACCTTGCGTTATAAGGGGATCTCCTTTTTTAAGAAGTGCAGTTATTCGTTGTAAAGTAAACAAGTATAGCCTCCTTCTCCCGAATACCCAACGCAGGATCTGTGAAACCAACGTTCACAACCGTCACAAATACCCTTTGAACATCATCAGTGTTCGAAGCATTATCCCCCGCATACACACCTCACATACGTCCATTTCTGCATTTTGGACGGATGGAGTCCGACTCTTTCGGTTGTTAACGGAAGAGCCATAAGCCGCCGAAGTCGTGGTGCTCAGGTAACGTAAGGTCAATCCCTGTGCCGTGGTTGATGCCGCCGGTACCTCTGTAACGAGCAACGTAATGGGAGACTTGCCTTTTCGGGAACCTAAAGATCGAGTGGCAGGAACATCGTGCATCCTTCCTTTTAAATCACAGTCACCGGTTGCCATTCCGTTGTCATTTGGCATGGATACACCGATGGTACTGAGCAAGCAAGGTGCAACTGTGGGAAGAGCACGTCCCACTGCGGTATTATCCCGCTTGAAAAACCATCGCCGATATTCAACGTCACTGTCCAGGCGCACGAAAGCCGTGCACCGCCGCCTAGTGCAGCACAGCGTTACACTGCCCTCACTACCCAAAAACCACCGACAGCTTTTTCAGACTTCGCAACGTCTCTTGAAATCGCGATGTGCCGAAGCTGCATATGTGTGTTTTCAACTTCGAAAAACCCCCCGCCGGCTGCCGCAGTTTCGTAGCCCGCCCTACAGATCTGACTGCCGGCATGCGGTCCGTCTCAAGAATCGTCATATTAGGCCACAATGAAGCCTCCCACGCAGTGTCAGCTGCATCCCTTGTCCCAACATTCCATCGGCAATGAACCCAAAGTGTCCACATACCGATACCTAGCCTAGCAGTTAAGTGACACATATGGGCACACGGCATACACCACTGATGATGCAATTCGCAGCCACAGGTCTCCACCGTAACAGCGTAGGAAAGGGGAGCAGTACCACGAGCACAACGAACCAACCAGTGGGTACCAACTTACTTGGCAGCAATGATAGGTGCAGTCCTCCAATGCCTCATAAATTGCTTGCGAGCGAACGGAAGAAAACGCGCCAACATCGGTGCCGCCATGGACAGTTCTGGGGATGGTATGAACGAAGGAGCGCTATGCCTCCCAATGATTTCCAGCCTATCCTGAATCAACATGTTCACACGATCAAGCACCACGGTAAACAAATAGGTAGGAATGGCTGCTCCGTGATCTGCCTCTTTAGGTGGTTGTTCTCCTTCTCAACCCGTTGGTAGTAGCGCAACCCAATAAGCACACCTCCCGCAACCTGTGAGCAGCCCAGGACAACGTACACGGCAGCCACGTTTACTGTAAGTAACTACGGCATTCCGCATTCCTCGCCGCTATTGCCATCAGTAGCTTGTCGAATTGCTCCGCATTACGTGTATAGGTCAATTTATGCAGGCAGTGCCGCAGAAGGCTTCTGTCTGCTGAACTCGTTTTCGATAGACGAACAACCCGGCGGGACATATCCCTCAACACGGGAAAACGGTAATACCCAACCGTCGAGTTAGAATAATCCAAAGTCACTGCCGGCCCCTGCGCCTGCATTTATCCATTACAAGTGTACGCATCGATACCGTGCAATGTAGCATCTCTCGTTTCCACAGCATACCGGTAGCTGGGGTACGTCTCATTCGGCAGCAACGCATGGAAAAAAGCATACGCCACATCTGTTATATCCACCAGCATATAGTGCCACAAAATATATCCCCCACTCAAATTGGGGGGTCGCGTCCGCCAAAATTGCTTCGCAGTATTGTTTCGCAATAGTCTCCATACCGGATGGCACGAAGAACAAAAATCTAACCACCTTGCCCTCTTTCACAACAACACAAGCGCTGGGCCGCTCCAACAATTTTGTTTGTCCCCCAATTCCCCTACCTTCCGCTTCCTGTGCCGCCCTCTATGTGTCTACAGATCGTCTGCGTTTAACGTCCGACCATGTGCCATCGATATGTGCTTAAGTATTTCCTTACCACTTTTGAGTACGGACATCAGGGAATACACCTCTTTCTCCTGCGTCTCTGTCAACCGTCTGTTTTGGGGATACAACCACGGCTTGCCAATACGGAAAGTATGAGGATGACGCAAAGGCAATTTCCCTCGTCTGTAAAATTCACCCTGCAACGTGCAAGAGAAATGCGCCTTGCCATCCAGCATCCTGTAACTATATAACATTTATTATACGGTGAGGATCATAACTTACCGTTTCCCACGAACATTGCTACGTCCACCATGAACACAGCGATACTGCACGTACTTGTATGGGTACTCCTCGGGCAACTGCTTCCCCGTCTGCCGTTCATAATGCTGCCCAGTCACCACCGGATGCTTGTAAAATGCTGCGACAGTTGCAAATTAAATTGTCTTTACCTCACACACAAATTCCTCAAACTTCTGATAATGTGTACTCATCAACAGATAGCATCTCTCGGAATCATCCACCATCCTGACCGCTAGAAAAGTGGCGCCAAGTGAGTTCCAATACTCATGTAGCCAAGCACAACAAATAAAAATGACGATAACATTGATCTTCCTCCCGACAAAACTACAATAACAACATGTACATTCAATATATATATATATATACAAAAATTCCCCATAGACTAGGTCTCCAGTTGGCCTAGCATACCTAACGACCCAAACTCACCACTAGGCAAAACTCAGATGGGAGATTCCCGGTCCGTCGAAGAACGAAAGCAAAACGTTCGCTAGAGCTGGATTATCGCAAAACCCGGAACAAAAATAGACTAATCAAAACAAATGTTAACCACTGAATGCTTTAAATGTCAAAGTAACGTGATACTACAGTAGATCGCGAGTTATTTGCGACTGAATAGCGTTTCACGAATTATGCCATATTTATTGCACTAACCTAGACCTCTGCGTTGTAAGCAAGTAGTAGAAAAGCAAAACCAGAAGGTGAAAAGTGGCTAAATTGGCTGGTAGATGTTCTTTCGCCGTTAAAGCGGCAGACTATCCCACATCGTCTGAAGGATTCTTTCGAACTTACAGAGGCTTTAGACGAGTTTAACCTATCCGATAAAGTCATGTCCACATTGGATGTACAATCACTTTTCACAAATGTTCCGCTACATGAAACAGTTGATTACGGGTGTGAAATGGCAGAGTGCTCCGATGTTACCCTTCCAATGCCAGTCGAATTATTAAAGGACAGCTTACTACTATATACTGAGAACATCGGTTTCTAATTCCAAAACATTCCCTATCGCCAGATTGATGGGGTGGCAATGGGTAGTCCGTTGGGCCCAGTACTAGCAGATTTTTGCATGTCGATGATTGAAAAGAAGTTGAGTGTGGAAATATCGCTGCTTTCCTACTATAAGCGATATGTGGAAGATATTTTAGTGTTTAGCTCATCAGAGGAGCACATTGCGCTTCTAGTCGATCGCCTGAATAACGTGCATACGAATCTGAAAGTAACCAACGAAACAGAGAAAAGCAACTGCCTTCCATATCTGGACGTGTTGATTTGCCGAAGAGCAGATGGGTCCATCAAAACAGAGGTTTACCGAAAACCGACTTGGTCAGGGCAGTACCTACACTTTACCAGCTTCTCCCCAATGCGGTACAAGCGGACCTTAGTCAAGACGCTATTCAACCGTGCAAGGAAAATATGCACTACCGATAGTTTAGATGATGAGATAAACTCACTCAAGGATACGCTGTTAAAAAATGGCTATCCAAGTAGATTCATCGACATACATAGTCAGGCGAGGGTGCCGGGACAGAAGGTATCGACAGTGTCTAAAAAGAAGATCTACCTCGAGTTTCCATTTAAGGAAGATTTTGCCAATATGAGGACAACGAAGCGCATACCTTCTGCAGTCCAGAGGACTTACTATGCTGCTGAAACTGTCCTTATCACCTGGACTAATCGAATACCTGTTACCCCAATGACGGAAAGACAACCTATTGGCGCCAACTCACATTGCATTTACCAATTTACTTGTAGTTGTGGTATACACTACATCCGCCGTACCAATCGATCGTTGAAATCCAGATTAAGGGAACATGTACCTAAATGGTTGCAGCGTCAAATCACCCAGTCTTCGGTTGCTCATACCATCTGTTTACGTAAACCACCTGCTTCATCCATAGGTAGGCATTTACTGGCCACTTGTCATCAGCTTGATCCGGCCACAATGTTTAAAATCGTGTTAAGACATACTAACACCCGTTTCCTACGTTTTGCAGAGGCAGTCGCGATCAGCCGGTTCAAACCCGCACTCTGTGTGCAGAAACAGTTGTTCGTAAGCCTACGGCTGCCCTGGGCGTAGGGGTGTCACGCCTGCCCCTCTACCCTGTTCTAACTTGTTCCGGTCTCACCCTACCTGTCGTCTTATATATTTTCATGTTATTGTGTTGGCACTGAAGATACAATACGAAATGTTGACATCTGCCAGTGTTCGTCTTCTTACGGCATTATTTAAGCGGTATTAGTTCTTAATTGGCACACGTATCTATAAATGCCTTATATAGCCCGAAATACACTGTAATAAGTAAGTCGAGAAGCAAGTATAGGCAAATAGGCACAAATATTTTGCAAAAACGCTGAGAATCTAGTGGGGATATTTATATCCTCAAGCGACTTTAGGGCAACTTATAATTAGCTTAGGGTCATAGGACACGTGTGCGACTTCCAGCGAGTACCGAGCCATGAAACCACTGCGAATATAGGGTTCGGTATTTTCTATGCCTCTATGTAGTTGCAAAGGTTATATCAGGACCTCCTTAGCCAGAGTTACCTGGATAACAAAACGTCCATAAGGATGAGTTTACACCGTTGGACCTAAAAGACGCACATTTTTCTTAGGTATTTCGCATTTGACCACGTGGAGCCTATTTTATTTATCCCCTTCTCCGTCATCAACACCAGTGAAGGAGGTGAGCATGTCGCTAATAATAATGAAAAAGTATCAATAATATTAGCAAAGGGCTTCGAGGCAGGATATTCATTTGGGTTTGCGTTGGTGGAGCATTAACAGCTCAGCTTCTAGGAGTTGACGTCGTATGAACACGGGGATTATTGTACGTCATGTGTTTATACGCACTGCTGTGCATCGCCGCTTTTTATTGCTATTTTCTTTTCTTCAACCTCAACGTCCGAAGCGTGTTCCAGCTGTGTTCTTCTAGGTGGCTATGTTAAATAGAGCTGTGAATTCGCAGCAGCTATTACCTGTGTCTCTTCTGGTGTTAATTTTCTTAGCACCCTAAGCAGAGCAAGATAATATACATCAAGAGTAGGAGAGTACGCAAAAATGTCGGATCTGGTACTTCGGCTACCAATACGCATGACGCATGGTGGACTTTCGTGTCACTTAAAGATAAAATTACAAAAAGACTGCCGAGGGTAATGGCAGTGGTGGTCAAAGTTTCTGAATGTTCATTCAGCCAGTGTTTCAGGGCTTCTCTGCAGCTTATTAGTTTTCGTACCAGTGAAATGGAATCTAAAAATACAAAAGTTTTGGTTGCGAACGTGGCTGAAGCTTTGAACCTAAATTTCGTGATGTCTGTCTATTAGTGTTTTTAATAGGTCTCGGCAATTTGTACCTTTTATGAAGCCATGAAGATAGGACCAATGAAGGATCAGTGGAGAGAAAACGCTTGATGTCAGGGCTTCCGGCTCTTCACCTTTCAGGTTTACAACCACTAATATTTATTTTCAGTGTTGCGGGTGTGCATTTGTTGTGGTGTTTTTTGTACTTTGTAACTCTATTACGAACTTTCGCCACCACTTTATGTGACATTTTCCTTGCAGTGTTTACAGCAATTTGGTAGTGCAGCTGGCAGAATCCAAACCCAATGCTGGGTGCTGTCAGAAACCGCGCTTTGCGTTATATAGACTTATGGGGTGTTCATTTTGCTTCGTTCGGCCTGATCAAAGCTGGTTTTCTGCGATCGTGCTTGAATCATTGCTATTAGCAGCGCAAATGCTGTATTGGTTTGCTTGGGAATATCTCACTAGGATTAGTACGATGTGTGTGGTTGTGCAGAAGGGCTCACATTAGGCACCCTGTTCATTAGCCGATGTTAGGGTTGTTCGAAATACGGTTGTTAAGGCACTTGTGCGCTTTCTGTCTCCATGGTTGGCATATTGGTTGGATGTTGATATACAGGTTGATTGAGTTTGCGGTGGATTGCGGAGCTTCGAGGAATTCCCATTTTTGAGTTTTCCCCTCCGTCATAGACTCTACTTTGTTTCAGTCGAAGCTGCGACTCTCTTCATCTACATGTGCTGAAACCAATGAGGTTGCGTTCTGTTTCTCACATTTTCAGTTGGTGTGTTTGTATCCTTGGGGACAGCTTAATTCCAGTATGTCCCACCTAATGCTTTTCACAGTACACGCAGTTTAGTCTATATATACCATTCCGTCGTTCAAATGTCTCTTATTTTCCAACTGGTGTTAACACGCTTTTGTCCAGGGTGGCGGTTGGCTTTTGGGATCCCATGACATCAAATGGTTTGAAAAACGTGGCACTCCTCTTGGATATGTTCATATGTTCATATGTTCAGAAATATACTCCGCGTGGTAGCTGACATAGGTTCCGCGTTTGAGGGCTTGTGGTTTAAGCATCTTTGGAGGTAGGTGGGCGGGTATTGGTTGGGTTCCAATGACTTGAATAAGTGCTTTCCATCCGCCCGTTTTTCTTCTGTCATACCGCAGTATGTTGTTATTTTACGAAACGGCGTTTATGCACAGCATATTTTGTGATATCATAAGTAGTTGCCGTTAAAATTCAAATTCTTATCTGTGCTTTATCCGGAATTTGATGCTTGCTAGTTGCCGTCCATTGTTCTGGTTACCAACATTACCAATAAATAAAGGTGGCGTTCATTCGCTTGTTCTATGGTAAGCTGGCACCGTTAAGCGATTGTTGTGCAACCGGTACTAGACTACGTTTCAGTGTCACAAAGGTATCATAGGCGTAGTGAACCACAGTTTCGGCCTAACCATTGGTGGCATAGCCTGTACCAAATTTTGCATGACGATAACCATGATGCGTCCGAAAAAGAAGGCTTCCATTTGTACTCCTTGCACTCGTTTATGCATTTTTCCGTTGAACGCATCTTTGCTCGAAAGACATAAGTGCAGCATTTTGCGTTCGCCCCTCAGCTGCATTTTTCCAGCCATCGTTCTGCTATGGTCAAGCGTTTTGCGACAACTCCTTTGGTCAGCTGCGGGCTGACGATGGGAATAGGGTGGTTATATCAAAGGACACCATGGTTTATAGTGTTCTATTTGTAAGGCTCTGAGCATCGTCAAATGTTACTGGGCGTTGTTCATGGAGTGTTGCGATTTCTGTGTAGGCACTTGAGGCGTCATCATCGTTCCTTTGCCCGTTGTTTGTTGGGCGTGCCTGAAAGCGATATAGTTAGTCTCAGGGGTGCTTCTACCTTGTGTACCTTGGGTAGTCCACAGAGTTTTGCTACTTTGCATCCTTAGACCGGATTTTATCTCGATCCTCTTCCGTGGTTTTTCTTGATGACTTAAGCTTCGCCCACCCTCTGTTTATTTGGTTGGTTAGCTTCTATGCCGCGTCACTCTCAGTGCATTGGTAGGTTGTAGTAACTTTTAGAAGCTGCAATTCTTTCTCGCTGTGCTCTTTGTACACAAGTACCGTTCCCCGTCTTTTGTCAACAGTTGGAATAATAACTGGTTGGTCCTATTTCAGAGATTTTATTGGTTATGCCATTTGTCGGGATAGAGAGGCCCTGCTTTAATTGCGTCAAGGCTGCAATGACTGTGTACCTGATTTGTTTCTGTTTTTTTCATCTTGTCCGTTGAACGGCATGGTGCATTCAACTCTTTTTAAAAATACTGTAGTTGTTGAGTCTTTGTAGTCATAAGTTAGCAATGGGATGAGAATTTGTTGCCCGTTACCAGTAGGTGGCCGTTTTAACAGGTTCCTGATCCGATTATTGTTAGTGCATTCGTCGTTGCTGGTCGTCAGTTTGGTCAACTTCGAGTGAAGGGCAGTCTATTATTTTGTTTGTGTGCTTTTAACCTTGAGTTCTCTTGCCATTTGCACTTGTTCAGGCATTTGTATTCCAACTGCTTGTACACAAAATGTTTGCTGTTCGTTTAGACATTGTTCAGAGTTTCTGGTTAGCTTTTGGGCGTCTGTGGTAAGCATTCATACCATACGCTTTCAGAATTGCTGCAAAGTTGTCCACGCCTGTAGATGGTCTAACTTTGGCTAATAAATGATACTAGGAGGAATAAGGTCCCTTCGTATACACTGATGGAGAATGTAGCGCTATGGTCTTTTGAAAGCATTTCGAAAAGCAAAATGCTCCAAACTGGGAGCAGTGCTTGGGTCGAGCGTCCGTGGATATTGAAACTATTTGGAGTATTAGCAGCCTTGAGTGCACGCTCAGTTACTGTAGTGTTCATTGTATTGCATCGTTTGATTTTGAATTAGACACACGGAGTATAATTAGAAACGGCGGAGTAAAGTAGCGCTACTTAGGCTTTGACGAAAGACGTCAATTAAATCCGACCAGAAACTAAAGGTTAAGAAAGCCCATAGAAGGCCTTCTAATGCCGGCATTTAGAAGCTAGTTTAGACAATTTTAATACTAACCTCGGCATTACTATAGGTAACGGCAGGAACAATAGCCGCTAACACCTTTTAGCATGCTTAGGTCTGGTATAATTCCATGACTAGGCTATCGCAAATTTTGTATGCCTTATATTTTGTACGGATCAAGTAGTCTAATAATTTGGAAAGTGGTATCTGGTAAAGCTGAAGTCTAAGGATGGCTTCCGTCCCATAAACTACCTCAAAGCTAAGGCCATTCTTGACTATATTGCCCTATTATTGGTCACGATAGGCTTCTTTTACCCTCAGCTACTCTTAAGCATTCCGTTTTCTATTACTTACCTTTATATATATATATATATATATATTACCCTACTGGTATTGGGAACCGATATAGCTAGGTTACTCCACGCAAGGTGATAAATGTGTCACTCGATA
Organism: Dicrocoelium dendriticum; assembly: GCA_944474145.2. NCBI lineage: Eukaryota > Metazoa > Platyhelminthes > Trematoda > Plagiorchiida > Dicrocoeliidae > Dicrocoelium > Dicrocoelium dendriticum. The sequence goes on along the minus strand of OX104064.1, from coordinate 208,321,354 downwards.
GTCCGCGTTATATTACGTGGAGATAGAGGACCGAAAGTACACGTAGCGCGACACAGCAACGGTAACTAATCGGCGTCCGTTCTCTAGCAAGCTCATTGGGGAAACAGATTAATGAAAAGCAAAAGGCTAATGTACGGCTGGCCAATGGCAAAAACGTGTACGTCTTACCTAAGAGAATCGGCGAGTTAATCTATTTGCCACCAACGCTGGATACGCACCGCACAGATAATCTAACGTATCGGAGTAAACCCCCCGCCCTTAGTTGCTACAAAATCGCACCGCTACATGCGCTTGGCATTGGAGCTCGTTACCCCTCCCCAAACGGTTATGTATGCCAGCAGTAGAGACATAAAATTTATTACCATGAAAAATTATGCAACCCTTGCTTAAACCAGATATTTTGTGGGACTTCCAGTTCCACTAGAACAATTGCCTGAAATGAAACAATGATACGAAACCCACGGGAAAACCCTACAACCGCTTAAGTACTTTTCAAAGCAACCAGGTTCAGCTTTTGGTACCTTACCTAAGGGTACGGTGTTAATGGTTACTTAACCGCATAGCCTCGTAAGTGACGCCGGTGGTGGTGCATCACTCTAAATTTGATGCTACTTGCCTACAGCAAGTAACAGTTATGGCCTCACCGTTTATGAGGCTTCACACCATCCTTTGTGTAAACGCCAAAGAGTTTCGGTGGCGGCGAACTTGATATTCTTATCATCGCTGCGTGACGGTACGCGTTTCAGGATATGCTGTTTGGCCTGCAGCGGGGTGCAGCCACTAATGCTCTTATCCAAGTTTGGCTAGTATTAGTGGTAAAAAAGAAATGATTGGCACCTAACTTGCTACCACTTTTCGGTGTTTAGCGGCGTGCGCTCCAACTAGCCGTGAGAAACCGTTGTTGCAGTCTGCAGTGTAAGTCGATCAAGGACGGAAGGCATGGCATGTCGCGCAGCATCAATCAAGGAATGGCCGCAGGACCCTGTCCTCCCTTGCAGGGAAGAGAGGTTAAGAAAACCTTTAAGGGGGTATACGGGTCACAAGCCACATCTAAAAGGTTTAAGAAGCATGCGCGAGGATGAAGCTGGGAATTCTAATGGTGGATGTGGCATCAGCAGTTTGTAGGTAAGGTAAAGACATACAGATGTGGAATAATTATTACGTCAACTACTTTCAGGGAATGAGGTTCAAAGCGCTGAATGCAGAGTTGTTGGCTAAATAATCTGCATGCATGAAAGGTTGCCAAAATTATAAGTGTTTAACACCTGCGCGGTAGGCATCTAGAGCAATAAGTTTTGGGTTAATGGCGGAGGCTTTCGTAATCTTAAAACATTTTACCAAAATGTTTCCATGGCTGTCCTTTACTCTATGAAGCATTGGATGATGACATTTACCAAACTAACCTCATCAGGGCGTAGGCTCAGTGGGGACGAATTAGTCCCGGTAACTAACCGCACTTTTGGTGGAACCAATATGGTTGCCTGCTGAGGGACTTACGTTCGGGTTGTGCGAGTGCCCACTACTGAAGGCGATAGTATCTGCAAGTGTAGCTACTGCAGTCTTTGCTTTCAATCAAACTACACAGCGACCATGCCAAACGCGTCATTGCGGTGCATAGATATACACCATTTCCTCCGTGACAACAGGGCTGCTGTATTGCGTTGGGTCATTGCAAATGGCTTGCGTGTATTCGAAAATGTTTCCCGAACGAGTTACTTTAGAGACATTGAACTGAGATAGCACTTTAAAGCGTTGAATTCGGTCGCTATCCGTGGTGGTGCGATGGATTATTACCGCGTCTAAATGGGCGTAAGGATGGGTTGATGGGAGCACAGCGTTGCAGCCATCACTGAGCAGCCATGTTATGTTGCTGACTTTGGAAACAGGTACGCCGGCTTCCTGGAAATATATGACTCAATATCCCTTATAGGGCTTAGTTGCAAAGAGTAGAAGGATTAACAGAGTAGGTAAGACCTGCTCAGCTGATACATCGATTTGGCAATCGGAGAAAACTTGTAGAAAAAATGCGAGCAATACTAACGTGATGTCTTCCGTTTTTAGGAAATACCGTCTAGGCAAGCAACAAAATAAACGGATGCATAGATGGCGACATAGGATCAGCTAGTCCTTCCTGAATTCTCTTTCTGATTTCCGGGCAACAGGATGGTACCGTTTTAGAGAAGGTGAATACATGCACCGGTGTCATCCAACCTGCGTGAATGACATCCACGCCTACATTTTATCCACAAGTTAAAAATGCAGACCCTGTGGCCTAGGCCAATAAAGCTGCAGTAACTCACTCATATTTCCATATAGACGGACAGCGTTGAAGTGTAGCCCCTGGCATGTATCTTTGCGGTGAAACTAAAGTACGTGTTAAAGTATTTGAATAAACGATGCAGGAACGATTCCGGTGGGTAAAGGCTCAAAAACCTTCTTTTATCTGCAACCATCGGATAGGTAGTCAGTGTAGGGACATTGCGCTGTGGAACTAAGGATAGGGATTACGTACCGCCTGCACGCGCATGCACGCAATGCCATGTGAATTTGTACGTCTCTACTGCATAGCCATGCAAACAAGAGTGAATCACCGGCAATATGACAGCAAGTTGATAATACGCGCAGCTGCGAACGCACAACCGCTATTCATTGCAAAAAGCAAGAGGGTCGTCACCGTTGCGACGTTGCTAGAAGTTAGATAATAGCTCATTTGAAATGTTTGCCATTGGTGGCCATCATCCATTTGGGGGTCTCCACGAAGTTCGTTAGCGTAATACACCGCTGTGGGAAGATGCAAACCTGACGTACAATCGCACAACTTGCGGGGTGAGCGCTATGTTTAGCAGGTTTGTCCATCGGCGTTGTGAACCTTTGCTTGTGTGCACGCTGCGCACAGCATATAAGGCTACGCATATGGATGGGTATTAATCATGTGCGGGGCTGCACCAACCACGTATGGTGTAGGTAGGCTACGTATCACGACAATGAGTTGCACCTTGACTTGGTGCAGATGCACAAGTGGTGGCCACAGAGATTTTACGCGATTGACGACCTAAGTCGACCATGCGTACAACTTGTCCAGGACTACGCGTTTATCTATAATGAAACCGTTAGTACGTAAACAAATGTGTCCTGTACTTAGGGTTATGCGGCGCCAACGTGGTGCCATCTAGTTTTCAGGTTAAGAACCCTAAAGCTCCTGGTACACCGTTTAAAACTTTGCACTAGGTGTTCTCAATGATACTATAATTACTGTGTTTGTGCGGTCAAATGCGGTGCACAATTCTTTAGGGAAGTTTGTCACTCCAGTTCTGCAAAATGCGCCTAAAATATAAATAAATAAATAAATGTTATATTCCTCGGTGTTTCGAGATGCAGTCCAACTACGTGGCCTGATCAATGTGTACAACAAGATCGCAAAAAAATAATCAATTTGTTCACGCTTTTTACAATGGATCCAAAAGCAGGTACTAAACTAATTGGCAGGATTAAGGCATTAAAGAACATAAAAAGCAGGAACAATAACGTAAGCAAATTTAAACAGATGTCCAATTATAGTAATACGGCCACTCGTGGAACCATCCCCAGGGGACCTGCTTCCATGCAAGGTATTCCCTCGAAAGGTTTCGCTCGCACTTCCATGCAATAACTGGCCGTGTGCCGGTGTGGCATAGTAGCATATGAGCCATCACCTGTATATCATACGTTTTGTTCATTTTAGAGCTGTTTTTGAACATGTATTATGGGCCATGAAGGCTCAGCCCAGTCCGTCATGCGGATCATTCTATTATGGCACTTTTTTATACGCCAGACAGTTGGTGGCAATTTGCCTTGCATAGGTAACGTCTTTTATAATCTGGAAGCTGTAATCCGTCACCACAGGAGATCAGCCCAGTCGTGGCCAACTATGAAATAAGGAAGAATATGGAAAAGAAGAATTCTGTGAAAGAGGTACTATATCGTTAATGTAAGAAATAGGTAGGTATGTTTTGTACATCGGCGTAGAAATCGATCGAGCCGATCATACGATAAATTGTGTAGCGTGACACCCGGAGACAGATGACTGTACAAGTTGTCCATAGGCAAAAGTCGCGTAGGGAATCAGCTATTGCCATCCTTGAATTCAAGTATATGTTTCTGGACTGTTAGTTTCAGAAAAGAGGGGGAAATGATTAGCACTGGAGAACAAATGTAGCGAAGGGGATTGCAGAACAATATTACGAATTAATCAATTTGTGGGGAAAAATACGAAAATAGCTCCTGACGTCACACCAGTAAATAATTTTGCTCTCGGTTTTAAACAGAAGACATCTGATATGAATTAAGTTTAAAGGGAGTATAAAGGGAGTAAAACCGCATGGAATGTAGCGTTAAGGAATAGCATAAGAAGCGGTTTGTATCAGCTCATCCTAGCTGATCAAGTTTTCTCTGGTGCAGTAGAGTTGATGTTCTCCGGTATAATACATGATCCGGCCCTTCTTCATACAGTTTTTCATCATCAAATTGAATGTTTAAGATCCATTTCGCTCTGCCCGTTGACAGATATGCCTTTATCATTTTCTTGAACATGCAGAAATGTTCAAAGGCAAGTGTAAAACTCTTGCGAGCTTCCTTTTACCCGAAGTGGTCTGCGCCGCCGCATCGTAGTAACGGTAGCGCTTTGGAACGCTAAAGGCTGCAACCACAGACAGAAAATTTTAGCTGCACACCTTGAACTGTGTGTTAACAGTATAACCATGTATCTCTTTGTATATGAATATTCTATGTATTTTCATTTTGTTGCCTCAGCGAAGAAACGCGCAACTTCGCTCTGCACCCTGGTTGCCGTGAACAAACCCAGCTCAGTAGAACTTGCTGCTTGGTTTATGTATGAGACACCGATGACTGCTTGACACCAGGTTGCACCGTTCGAATACCGTAGTTGTTGTACCTCGCGTATGCGGTACAGTTAACCTTGTACCTTTACAATGTCGTCCAGATACACGGCAGCGTAGGTGACCCTACCGCGGACTAAAACGGTCTTTCCAATGACAACGATGCAAAAGGTACCTGCGCGCTCACTTGATGTCACAGACAAGGTAACATCCCGGCTCGGTCCATGGTTTGCCTCAAAACTGTACCACTGAGTTGTTCACCTTCTGGTGCGGTCATTTTAGGATGTATAACTTTGACTAGTAAGGGAAAGCGGAGATGCTGTCCAGCAATCCATGATCCATAATAGCATTCACCAAGTGAATGAGGTTATGCACGTTGAAAGCAACCTTCTCCGACCCTTACGTGTGCAACTACTCACGTACCAATTGGTGTACCAAAGGGTACATATGTTACAAGCAGCTTTGGATGACAAGAGAGGTAAATGGCGATGTTCAAAACCACGAAGTCTTTGTAGCTTGCCGGTGACACCAGGTTGAATAGCACTGAGGTCAAGCTTAAATGGAATTAACTAACCCATAGATTCTTTATTCCGTGACAATGCAAGACACGCATAAATGGGCCTAAGTTTGGCAGCTTTCCAATACCTAAATCCTTTAACATTTCTGCAACATCTACCGAATTGCAGCATCCAACCAAGACAAAACTTCGCAAGCGCTACCACAGAGTCTGCAATTTTTCATCGGTTAGGCCATATCGTTCAACTAAATGAATTAATATTTCATGCTGCATAATGCGTGGCACGCCTGGTGACCTGGATCTCGGATACACCAGCACAAATCTTATGATCGAATTGATATCGATAAACAGTCCTTAAGACCGTAGTGACCATGCAAAGCTCAGGTTCAGTTTCACCTGTGATGCAGAGTATGCCTCAGAAAACACGGGGATGTCCGCTCATTATGGATTACGGCGCTCTACTAAAACTTCTGAAGGCTACAAACTAAGCATTGCTAGCAGATCGATTCCCGATGTCGCCTGGTCTGATTTTGCTCACCAATTCTACGCCTTGGTAACTAGTGCTTCCAGAAACGGCCTTCGACAGCGAAGAAGGTAAAGGCATTCATACGCAACAGGACACGGAGGTGTATTGTCATGAGGAATTTAATCTGGCAAAGATTCAAAGTGTTACCAAGTGCCGAAACACTGGAAGCCTACACTATTCAAAAGAACCACTGAGTAAACCTGTTACGCGAAGATAAAATACAGCACAAACAGAATAAATAAATAAATAAATCTTATATTCTCAACAAGGTGAGGCGCTCCTTCACAGGCATGATCCTTTTGACATAACGATGCATGATCAAGAATGTGCAAAAATCCTATATGTTTGCCATAGCAGTTTGTGTTTGTGTAGGGGGTATGTATGTATGTCATGGTGTGTGCATGTATAGGTAGCTGTGTATTTTGTGCTTGTAGTTGTGCTGCTCCGATCTTCAACGTTTGATATCGTCATCAATATGCGAGTAGGAGATTTGTGTCCGTGGGTTAGATATAATTATCCGGATATCCACGGGGCAGTGACTTTATTTTGTGGCGAGTCACGACCGCCACGTTACAATATTGTTAAGCAGATATTTGTGGCCTTTTATAGGGAGAACACTTGCCTGGCGAAACCCACCACGTCCTGGAACACTGCCGCCGAACTATTTGCTGGAACGGGTTAAATTCGAACCACCCTGTTGACACCAGGAGGAGGTTGTTCGGCTAGCCAACTAATAAATTACTTTCAAACCCCAAGTTGCAGTACAGAAACGTGTGGAAGAAATTGGATTGTGTGTGAAGTATGATACCATAGAAATGGTTACCGGTAAGCTTGCATATTTATGATGCTGTTTTATTATTTCGGTGGCCATATTGCATTTTCTGCCATGGCTATGGATGTTCCTGATAGTGAGCTGTTCAGGTCTTTGGTTATTGGGAAGTCTGAAAGTGTTGAAGAGATGGAGGAGTGAGTGGGACATTTTCAGATTGAAACGGCAACTTGTTTTTCCCTAGTTTCCTCCATGTCTGCTGCGGCTTCCCAGCGTGGAAGGCTGAAGCAGTTGCCGGATGCGGACGGGCTACGGTTACATCCTGTACCGTTGCGTATTTTGTCAACGTTCGGGATCGCGTGGCAAGCAGTGAGTTACTTTTTATACAACACGTGAACCAGCGCATTTAGATTCAAATCGTACAAATGCAGGGCGGGATTCTCGGTAGTTGTGAAGGACGGTAAATATGTCGTGGGAAGTTACTTCATGATACATGGTCATGATTTCCACTTGCATAACCCGTGGCTGTATGCACGCAACCGTCTGCTGTCACCGCGACAGGAGAAGGTGGTGCTGCGTTTGATGGATAGTGTTTATAGCACGCCGGGTTTGAGGCGCTTCATGTATCGGGTGTACGGCAAATGTGTAACCCGGATGGACCTGGGTAACCTGCGGATTCGTCACCGAAATAAAACGTCATGTGAAGTGTCTAAAGTGACAAGGACGTTGGAAGGTCACGAAGTTTGCTGATTGGTGTCCGAGGGCAGCCATATTCGGTATGTATTCTCCTCTCGGTCTGTATTTCGTGGCATGGTTAAGCGTTATGGCAAGGTTTTATTGTGCGACGCAACGCCTCAGTTAAATTATGGTGCGTACATATTGTGGCATTGCGTGTTTGCCGACGTCACAGGTCTAGGGATTTCTTTCTTCTACGCCCTGTTAACGGATGAGAAGTCCTATAGCCATGGGCAAGCGGTGGAGGCAATGCGGGTGATGGCGCCTAGCAGCATACGTTGCCACACGGTAGTGATGGATAAATGTGCTGCTCATTTGCGGGGGTTTCGGCGTTTTTATCCCAGCGCGATACTTGCGTTTTGCCGGTAGCATATTAAAGTGCACATGGCTAGATGTTGCGGTCGCATACGTGGGATATCAAATGCTCCCGGAATCCAGATACGCTCCTGGCTTCATAATCTTATATATACTTGTGATGCGTCCGTGTTTGAAAGAATATTGAACGCGGTGCGACGTGGAAATCCGGAATGCTACCGGTATTTGTGCGCAACATGGCTCCAACATGCAGACACGTGGGCGGCTCACAGACAAAGGGAAGCTGTGGATTTGGATGCCATACGACAAGCAGGGTAGAGAATGAGAACAAGCATCTTAAGGAGAATTTGTTGGAGAGGTCATCCTTGCTCACTCTGTTCACCTGCATGGTTGATAGGGTAAGCAGTATCGTGCACGAAAGCAACAGCATAATAGCTAGGCGTTGCATGAGCGTGGTTTCTGTTCCATCGGAGGTGTCCTCAGTGGCTTCGGTTTTCGCACAGCTGAGCGATTTCGCAGGGAATTTCTTCATAGCCCATTTTCGTGCATCAACCGTTCTTGGTTGTCGGTCTGATGGGCCTTATTGCTAAGCTACCTGTCCTCGTTCGAAAGTTCGTCGGGTATACCTAAAACGCGGCAGTGAATGCGATTGCGAGTACAATTGGCAGTGGGGGCTCCCATGTGCTCACATTTGTTATGTGGCGGCGTTTCACGGACATTCCGCGGAAGACATGCTACATGGAGGTCGGTGGATTGCACCCCGGCAACCTCCCGCATCCACCTCAGAATGTGTTCCCGGGAATCGTGGTGTGCAGATTCTAGATCGTCATGTAACGGATAGCGTTGCGGTGCTTCCAATGGTACCATGCGTCCTGTGTGTGATATGCTGGTGACGAGGAATTCGTCTGCTAATCTTGCTCCTCCTAGTTTTCGTAAAACCTGTAAGAACGGCGTTGCACGGCAAGCGCTGCAGGTATGCCTAATGTTTACGCCCTTCCATTACACCCTTCGTTGTTATGGCAGACAGGATGGCAGTTTCCCGTTGATGGAAATCCGTGTGAACGAGAAGTGGCTGTTACGTACCATTTGTAATGACATCGGTCGCTGGCCATACCTGCGGTGAGCACATTTGTGTCGTTGAGGGCAAAGAGGGACTTCAGTGCGACAGACGCTTGTTATGGTATCACATAAATTGCTCTAGATTAGACCAGTGCGCTATCTATCTTTATGCCCGACCTTCTCAAATAAAGTGGATTTGCTTCCATTGCGTTTGCTTAGCGGACATTGGTTCACGCTTGATACACGATCGGACTTCTGCTCCAGTTACTCTTGTCTTAGCTGTGCATGAGTCTGCTAGTGGAAACTGTGTGCATAGACTAGACATTGCCGAAAAGTTGATTCGTGACCAGTGGTTGCCAATTGATACATTGCGTTCAAAAGTTGAAGGGTTGCAGGCTTCATTGGAATGCTACTTGCAAAGTGCAAACTTGCCATGGGTAGACAACGAAACGTTCTTATCTACAATAGGGAGGAGCCAGGCATACGAGAAACTAAAACCCGACGGGACCTAGACAGAATGCGAGTGCACGATTTCCTTCGTATTGCCGGAATCCCGGTATGCGTTGGTATCAAAAGAGTATATCGTGTTGGCAGCTGGAGAGAAACAAGTATGCTCCACCACCAAGGCTATGCAAGGCCTAACCTGGTTGAGTTTCGGAACCTTATACACCGGGACCATCTACTTAACAGGGCTAGATTGGTTGCAAGTCAGACAAATGGTCAGTATCAAATAGCACCGGGCACACCAACTTCGAAGGCTAAAGCCCCTTAGCTGAGCCGGTTACAAGGTTCTATTACCAGCTTGGTTAACGCACCTGCGGTCTCCCATGTTGGAATTCACGATAGTGAGCCTCAACTTACGCAGACACCTAAGCAAAACTCTAGCGTCTGCCCTACTGTAGCAAAGGCAGTCAGCTTGTCTGGACAAACCCCTTCACAAGACGCCCGCGAGATAACTCCTGGCCTGCATTTGGTTGTGGCGAAACTTGCTCTTGCTGCAATTATTGATCACACCTCTATGGCGGAAGAGGATAGTGAAGGTGTGGCAATGGGACTTCGGCCGGCGCGTTCAAAAACAATCGAGACCTCATGCTGGACAGTAGTGGCTCCAAAGTCCATGGGTGGTATGACCTTTTTACAAAATGCTAGGATAAATGAAAACTTGCCACACCTAAATTGGACTGTACAGAAAATCCGACGTGCGGTGCTGTTAGGTGGACTCAGGTAAATGGGATGAAACGTGCCGGGTGTCAATCCGGTAAACCCAGGTGCGCGAAGCCAGGAAAGGGATTATCCCGTAATGCGTTACAGCAACCCGACGTTGATTCATAGACTCAGTCAGCTGATCGAAATGAAATGGTACAAAAAACGGGTTATCCCCTAGGGCTCTACGTTCATAGGGGAAACAACCGCGTTCGGAGAGACTAAGCGTGTGGTAAATTAATTTTTATGGTGTGCGTAACAAAACGGAGGGAATTACTGACGCGTTGTGAGCATGTTGAGGTGGCTTATGTGTCGGAGTCCTGGCTCGCTCCAAATGACCCTAATGTTGATCTGCTTATAGACTTCGCGTGCTACAGGGCTGACGGGTCCGGGTATCAGACTGGTGGAGGAGTACTCTTGCTTATGAAGTGTCAATGTAAACACTGCGAGGCTCCATTTACCACTAGTTCTGCTAATGTTCAGGTAGTATCCTGCTATCTAAGAACATGGGGTAGATTGGAGATTATGGTATGTGTTTATCGTAGCCCATCCTCCACACCAGAAGAGGACTGGGATCTTGGTACGTTACTAAGGCAGACGGCAATGGCCGCACCTAATTTTCTGATCGTCGGTGACCTACACCTTCGCATGCTGACTGGCAGCATGCTGAAAACAGAGTGGGTACTTTAGAGAAGGAACTAGTAAATTGGATGCATGTAAATGCGTTCAAGCAATACGTCAATGTCCCGACTAGGAGTCGTACTGGGAGTACCCCTTCAACCCATTGCATGGTGATCGCCAGACATGGTCACTTGATTGACCTAGGCGTGGAGCCACCCACAGGTAAGAGTGATCATTGTATTTTGACCTTTTCTCTGGATACACCGAGACTTGCAGAGAACCGTCGAATGGGAAGGGATTTAAATCGTATTGATTTTACGAAGCTGCGGGATCGAGCGCTTCAAATCACTTGGATACCTGAACAGGACAAGGCCACTTTGAAACGGAGGTGGCTTCTACTCAAAAGTGGACTTGTACAGTTGCTGAATGAATTTGCTCCTTTTCGCCCCATGAGACATCTTAGGAAACGGCGATGGTGGGGAAGAAAATTGATAGAGCGACAAAGAGGCGTAATGCTGAGTGGAGAAAATATCAAGAAATTCGGGGCTTCCGACGTTGTCTGCTATACAAAAGGTGTCAACACATAGCTATTAAGTTACAGCGGCAGGCGAAGTACTCAAATGAGCACAGATTGGCCAAATTTGCGAAAACTAATCCCGTGTTATTACAGTTATGTCCAGTCAAAAGCTTTTTAAAAGAGGTGGTCGGCTGCCTAACCATGGAGGACGGTATTCAGGCTGTAGACGATATTGATAAAGTAGAAGCGGTGCTATGTGTCTACCAAAACCTGCATCGGAAGGATAGTGAGTCAGGCTTGCCATCACAGTCGCACTGCTCAACTAGTTACACAATGCAAGAAATTATTCTTAATGTGTCAGGGGTCTTCACAGTGCTGGCCTGTTTGAACCCTTATAAATCAGCTGGTCCTGATACTTAAGCCTCTGGCTGATATCCTTCAGTATCACGTAGCGGAGTTATTCAACCAGTCTTTTTAAGAAGGCGAGCTGCTACGTGCTTGGAAGGGGGCAACTATTGTTGCCATCCACAATGGGCGCTATGTAGTTGCTTACGAACTATAGACCTGTTAGTTGAATTGGGTTCATGCCGAAATGCTTAGAAAAGCTTATAAAGAACAGGATCTGTGATCACTTGACTGAGCACAATCTAATTAGAGCGGAACAGCACGGCTTTCTTAAAAAGAGGCCCTGTCTTACCAAGTTGTTGCGTTTTTTAGACCAGATTACCCGTTGTCTTGATAGTGGGATATCGGTAGAGATGTGCTATGTGGACTTCAGTAAAGCCTATGACTCAGTGAATTATCGATTTTTAATTTAGAAGCTGACAAGGTTTGGTTTGCATCCTCAACTATTACTATAGCTTTCTAAATTCTTATGTGTAAGGGCATTCAGATTCGAGGTTGGGGAAGCGAGTTCTAGTGTTGGCCGTGCCTAAAGCGGTGTCTCCCAAATTTCGGTACTGGGTCCATTGCAGTTTCTTATGTTTATAAATGACCTGGCTGCTCTTCTTGAGGATCCCTGCTACATCTTCGCAGATGACTTGAAGCTAGTCAGTAGGGGAAAGCGAGCGACAGTAGCTAAGGACATTATCACTGTGATGAATTGGTCAAGCCTATGGGACCTACCTCTAAATTCCAATAAATTTTAACTATTGGCTAGTAGTAGTAGAGGAATTGCAGTTCGGTCTCCTGTGCGGTGTACTGACGAAGACCATGATCTTCATGTCACCGTAGCGAACAATTTTAAGCCTTCGGTACGGTGTCACCATGCTCCTAATAAAGAGCGACACGTGTTATTTCGTCTTTGGAGGGCGCTAAATAACACTAAGGCAGAAGTATTCTTGCCGTTATATAAAGCAGCGGTGACGCCATATCAGGAGTATTGTGTTCAGGCCTCGTCACTGTACCTCAGGAGCGACATCGTTTGTACAGAAAAGATTTAGGTACTTGCGACCAGGATGATCAAAGTTCAGCGAGAGAAGTCTTACGAAGATCGTCTATGCAGCTTAGGATTATTTTCCTTGGTACAGCGTAGGTTGAGAGGGATTTGATAGAGACGTTTAAGATCATTAAGGGACTTAATGGTATTAGTTCCACCCATCTGTTTGAGTTGGCTATGTCAGACCATCTGCGCGGGCATCGCCTGAAGCGGAAACATCATAGAGCTCGTTTGGAAATCAGGGCAAAGCTTTTACGATCCGAGTAGTTAACTTCTGGAATAAAGTGCCGGGGCCGCTTCAGTTACCGGCACAAGAACTGGAAGCTCGTTAGGCGGAAGCACCTATCGTCCGTTTGACCTGCCCTGACTCTTTCAGATCTATGGCAACGTTCTTCGCAAATTACGGTGATACTGTACCACACAACTGAGCCTGCTCTCAGGTGATGCATCGTCCATGTGATGTCTCTTTGCCACATAGTCGCAAGTGTCCATTTTCTACGTTAATTATAGCTTCCCTTTCAGAGCGTCTGTGATATGCGGCACACATAGTATGACACATTGCAGGACATGCATTACCAGGTTCGCCATGACAACAGGTAAGTACGTGTGCGCTAAGCGCCTTCCCTTCCACAGATATAGTACGGACAGCCACTTCTAAGCGTCACAGCACTGTTAGCTACCGTCCGCATGGCCACTATGACATTGCTTCCGGATGGTCCCTGCAATATACTCGCAAAGAACGTTAACAGTACGTCTCAGGAACCTTACATCGCCGTTCCCCTGCATCATCCAGGTAACTCACTGATATGCATCCTCCTTAAGGCGGATTTCATACCTCATGCAGTTCATTTGACTCCTATGTGTCCTGTCCTATCGCTCCTATCTCTGAACGACAAGGCCGTGTAACCCATGTCCTAACCTATGTATTGCTACCAGGCGGGAACATTAATTTGCAATCACACTTCGTGCGTCCTTCCATTGCAGGTACCCGGTGTGGAGGTTCCATGAAAATGTACCGGCACGTGTTTGAGACATCATCGAACCATTTCTCAGTGTTCTTGCTTCGTGAATAAGGCGCCCTTAAGCAGCTCAATTGCCAGGTCGGGAATATTTGTGAAAGGTTTAAACCTCATACGTCACCGGTGCCTCAGCTTTCCGTCGTGTGGTTTAATGCACCATTGCATTGGTCCGTTATGAAGGAGAACGTCACCGTGTTTCTAGCATGCGGTGACCCTTGCGGTGCACGCTGGATGGAGTACCATTCCGATTTCCCAGAGTGGGGACATGGACGTCAAAGAAACACCTCGCGGTACCACAGGTTAGTAACCGGTTGTGAATACGGCTTTCCTACTTGTCGCTTGGACTTGTTCCACCATGCACTGTTCCCCTTTAACACCATTATACAATGACAGCCATAACATTACTTCCACGGCTTCGTTTCATCTTAATTATCTCTATGTATTGTGCGTGTGCTCCGTTCATGCTAGATATTTTCAGGTCCGCCCCAGCATATGGAATCACAATGATGGGGTAATGCAGTGCACTGCATTGCTGAGTTTTTTCCTCAAGGTGGGATTGCTTGCTTACTTGCAATCATTCCTCATGCATGGTAATAGGGAATCCCAGTCCACGGGTTTACCGTAAACCCTCACTTTGCCTGAGCTACGCCCATATAATGATTGGATAATATTCACATATTTCTCAGGGACAACTTTTCTGAGTTCACAGTCCCAAAGTGCATGTGCATGTGCAAGTGCATGTCTATCCACCGAATCAGATGCACCTTTGATATTGAGGAACAGGAAAACGGTGGGCCGCCAATATATGTCACGGTGCTCCAAGGACGGACGCTAGTTACTTATGCAAGCAACTCATCCACGACAATCCGTTAGGAGAGTTTTCCGCTCTAACTGTTTGACTATTAACTCGTATAAACCATTCACAACGGCAGGACCCCGAATTTGAAGAGGGCTGGAGGAAGATCATTAGATCACGCGGCTTTATTTATGTTCCGCTGTTTCATTTCACCTTGGAATTCTGAGCAAGTGGCTAGGTCCAAAGGAACGGCCAACGAAGCAGGGCGATCAGTGGCCGGCGAGAAATGTAACCATTCAGACCGATTCAATTGCCTTTTAAAAAGATCAGCCAAACGCTGCAAGCGTTTGGATAAGTTGTGGACCTGCTGTCAAAGCTCGTCACATACAGTTTTACCAACACCAGGTCTCCCAGGTGCCGTAAGCCATCTTCAAATTTGACAGGTAACAGCACGTGCACCAGCCAAAGGTTGATGGTGAGTGCTGCAATACATTCTTCGCTTACCCGTGCTTCAAAATCTTAGGATTGGCGCTTTCGCATTGCATCACCTAGGGTCCTTCTTCCCCACTTGCCCACTGCCTTACTGCACCATAGCACCAAGTCTTCCCCATGTACGGCAGAGGCCAGGTGATGCATCATTGATATCTATCCTTCGGGGAAACAGGGTTTTGTATGATAACTTCTCTTTCAGAGCCACAATTAGATGCGCTGCCCTTGACTCCGCACCTAACGACGTCACTGAGCCTCATCCAAGGTATCCCCTCCGCCTTGCCATGCCATGCCATGAGATGCTTCACAAGGTCCTTTTATGTACATTGCGCACGTCATGCATTTATCCTCATGCATCCTTTGTTTCACTTACCCTGCTTACCTTCCTCACGTTTGGCGGTTGCGGTACCTCACTGACGCACGGAAGGTTTCAGAGTACAAGTTTACCTCAAACAGCCTCCTTTATCTGGATCCGCAAGCGGTTAACCGTGCGTTCCAACAACCCCGCACCGTCAGTTACCCTACGCCAAATAGGTAAGCCACTACTGAAGACCCTATTTAATGCCGGGTCTCCCCATTTCAGGTACCTTGTGAAGTATACACAAGCCATTTCTCATTGTTCTCGCTTCCTGGGTAACCAGCCTTCCAGCAGCACACCCGCGAGGTCGGGAATATTTGTGATTGGTTCAAACATCATATGTCACCGGTGCACCAACTTTTCGTGCTGCATTTATAAAGCCATTTCATTTTCCCCCTATGAAGAATAACGTCAACGTGTATCTTAAACGCAAGGATGCTTGCGGTCCACGCCTGCCAGAGTACCATTCCCACTTATCAGAGTTCAGGCATCAACGTCAATGAAACGGGTTGCAATAGCACAGGTTAGTAAACCCTTGTGCACGTCACTCCTACTTGCCGCGTGCATTCCCCCATAGGCTGTTCCGCTTTACTACTGCTATACACCGACAGGTATAAGGTTCACTACAGGGACTCATTTCACGGGAACATATCTATGTATTTTACGTCAAGTTTGGGTAACTGTTTGGGTAACCGTAAAAAACCATCTCGATGTGAGTATCGTCGCAATAGCCATGATGCCGCACACGGTAGCCGTAAGCCATTGCTACAAATATGGCGTTAACCAGCATGCCCACCTGACATCTACATGTAACCCTCCTAAGTGCCCCTTAGTACTGCGTTCAAGGGTAATCACTAGTTCACTCCATCTGCGTGCACATCTCGTGTTCTTTATGCATGCCCCGTTTTATGCCTTGCCATACTTCGCACGCTTGCCTGCCTGTTAGGGTATTTTGCATTTTGTACACCTATATCTGGTTCTTGCTTGAAGGGAAGGGTTGCACCGGCGTGATGTCCATGTCATCCACCAACATTGCATCCGTGCCTTACGCCTGGAGAGCAGCACCGCTCAGCATGCGCATTCCGTGCACTTCAGTCCACGTAATACGAAGTGCTCTTGTTCCCCTCCGAAGCAGTGTAGGCCGGCTCAATTGATGAAACCTGCATCCCTTCGCGTGCCTCCAGGGCTGATTCTTTTGTGTTTGCGCTGCATACTCGATGTGTCGTTGTACCTGCTGGTGGTGATGCTCTGCAGATAAGCTGTAAGTACATGTAATTTGGTAAACCTGAACAAATGCAAAAGTAGTAACTGGGATGACAAAGGCCTCACTCTGTGCATGGTAGATAAAATACAGAATAAGATGTTTAGTTGATAAGGAATTACGAATAGCAAACATTTCCTATTACCGCAATGATGTGTATTTGAATGGGTAATTGGAAATGAGCATGCACTGAATAGCATATATCATTGGCGTTAGGGAACGGGAATACTTAATTGTGCAAAAGCTTTGCTGGTAGGTCTAATTTGTTGCGATGTGCCAAGCAAATAGGAATAATTTGGAACGTCTTCATATACCCAAATAAAAATGTTAACTACATATTAAAAGGCATAGCCTGTTACCAGATGCTACTATATATATATATATATAGTTTATTCTCGAATTTGACGTGACACACCAAGCAAGGCATGATCAATATTTACATGCAATATTGCTTCGCAACAAACACGTTGCTATGAGTGTAGTCCGCAGTAAGCCGAAGATTGTACAGGCTGCGGAAATTGTTTGAGTAGTCATGAGGGATAGAGCCTTCGATGAATGACGAAACATTGAATTATAGCGTGCGTAGTGTAAAAAGTCCGGGCACTACATGTGTAATGAAGACGATACATATAGGCATGGTGTAACTTATTAGTAAAAGTGTCAGGGCAATGTTGAATAATGATTCTAGTCGACTTACCAGAAGGTTGTACTGGGCAGTGAATTAATTTGGTGGCGAGTCACATCCGCCACGCCGCAAGGTTGTTACACGGACATGTGTGGCTTATTAAAGGGAGAACGCTTGCCAGGCAAAAACCCATCACGTCCTGGAACCCTGTCAGAAATTTGTCGGTGCACTAATACACAACTGTCAGACCATGTTGTCGACTGATTTCACACTCAGATTTCTGCAGTCAAAGGTCCTCTAATTTCCTCTGTCACTTCATCAGGTATGTTGCGCCGCCATAATGGCTGAGGCGAATCGAGAATGGGGGCTTCACGGCGAATCGTCTTTGTGTGTGTTCAGGTGGGTGAAACGTCAGTTTCTTGCAACTGGCTTTTTCAGGAGTATGTATTATTTTCAGGAGTGTGAAGTTCCTGAGTCCAGCTATCATCACTGGACAACGGTCAAGGTATTGAGTGCTGTTGTATCCGTTTGTTGTACAGCCATGTGCTTCACAGGTCATTATTAGTTGTCCTGTTTTGGACAAAAGCGGTTTCTCGGTTCTATCCCAGATCCCCAAGAAGTTCTGGACCTCGGAGAAAAGGGAAAGTGAGAGACAAACAAGGCCGCAAACAACAGGCGTGGAAACCATCATCGCTAAACTCCTATGTTGTAACAGTTATAGTGGAGACAAATGATGTACAATTTGCAGCACTAATTGTGCTGAAAGTGTCACTTGAATGTTTTTCGAAAGCAGTGGCCCTTTAAGTTGGTTGCTACTATCTACATGGAATACAGAGCGTTGAACCATTAAGCAGAAACGCGGTATCAGTATACCATGATGCGACTATTGGGTGGAAAGACAGAAAGCAGAGTTCAGGGACCAGCGGCGTTTGGATGGTGGATGGACGGCTGGTGGCCAGCCTACATCGAAAGCGATTCATAGGCCAATTGGTGGTAAGTCAGCGGATAGATAGGATTCAAGCGCTGAGTAAAAATTATCGGGTGAACAAGACAGAAGACGACACTAGGATACTAGGAGTATAGTGCTATAGCCTATTGAAATAGGAAAAGCCTATGAGAGCTAACCTCCTACAGTGGTAAGTGTTGAGACCTATGCTGCAAGAACGGACCCAGGTTACTAGGTGAGAAAGGATTGAACGATAGAAGGGAAGTATTTGACATCAGTTAAAGGAAAGTGAACGTGCAGGACAAATATATATGTAGCGTCGCGCAGAGAAACAGGTCATACTAATGTGCTAAGTAAATGGTGAGAAATGAACACCTAGAAATGTGAAGCTAACGGGCGTCTGTGTGCTGACCAAGTGAGAGAAGGGAAGAACTAAGATGCTAAGGAACATTATTCAGCGGTAGGGCGGGGAATACCTGTGATGCAAGCGTAGAGTAAGGTTGCTTAGAGTATCAGAGCAGTGAGGCCTAACCGCAGCAGCTAAGATGTTAAGGTAATAGTACCAAGCTGGATAGTGCCAGAGAATGCTGCCCGAGAGTTGGATGATTGCAGGTAATAAGGTATAAGACAATACATCAAGTAAGGTATAAATGGACAGTAAGAAGGGTGAGACAAAACCGGCTTACGCTGAATACATGGATATGAATGCGAGAGAGAAGACAGCAAAGAAAGGCTTCATGAAGAAAGGACAACGAACGAATGAATCCCAGGCACACGTTAAGGTTCTTAAGTAGTTTAGAGAAAAATGGGCGAAGACGCGGCGTTTTACAAATAATAAGATCATGCTGTGGTGCTGAAGGAATAAAACTAGGGAAGACTGAGCCAGTGAGGATGCTTAACTACTAATAATTAGCTGTCACAGACGAGTGACAGCTGTGCATCTAGCAAGGAGCTGTTGTGCACTGACCGAATGAGTTAAAGAAGGTCGCCAGACGATAGCTAAGGAGGTCATATAAAGGAATGACGACAGACAAGAAGAATGCCAGCGTACAGTGAGTTGATTGAGGGAGTCGTATCATATAATGCTGAGCCACGGTATAGCATAAGTTCTCAATTTATGATATGGTGCCGGGATACTACTACTATGGAAAGAGCCTGGGAAAGCTAGTCCAATAGCTGGTCGCTTACAGGTAAAAGTCGAAGACGTTACAACAATTAAGAGATATGAGAACGTCTAGAATAGAGAGGCTAAGGAGCGGCTGAGCACCGACTTGAAGAGTTGGAAGGAGTGCTAGAGAAAGCTGAAAAGTTTATTTGGAAGGACATCAAACAGTCGGAGTGCATGCATAAATTAAGTCTACTGAGTACATCGCAGCATATGAGTCAGAGGCGCGCAGATACTGAGCCCTGTTAGGGTGCTAAGATTTTTGTGCTAAGGTAGACTGAGCTGGAAAAAGCCAGTAGAGGATCTGGAATCCTACATGAGCAGGCGTCGCATAAGTTGCAACAAGCAAAAATGTCGAGGCCTACGAAACGTTTGTATTTATCCCTGCTTTACTGTTCGGAAAGATAAACACGATCAAAAGCAGTTGTTAACGATATTTCTTTTCCATGCATGAGCATGGATGTTATGTACGATTTGATCTGATTCCACGCAGGAACAGCATCTAGCGCTGGTCTAGAAATATACCTATATTTATTTATATTTATTTATTTATTATAAGGGAGAGGCGATGCAGCAACTGTGCGCGGGCCACATAAATTATGTTTGCTCCAGAGAAGAGAGTTAGGGAAGGTTATATGAAGAGGGGACAGCGAAACGATGAAGCGCAAGCATACGATATGGTTGTTAAATATTTCAGAGCATAAAAGACGAAGACGCGGCGACGCGCAGTTGATGAGATCATGCCGCGTTGCTAATGTAATAAAAGTAGGGAAGCCTGAGCAAGAAGAAGTCGTTTAGAGGGCTGAACTACAAGTATTTAGCTGTCACAGTCGAGTAAGTGACGGCTGAGGATCAAGCAAGAAGCGAGTAATGAATAAATGAACGTCTAGAATAGAGAGGCATAGGCTGAGTTATGGTTGATCTGCGGAAGCGAGCTAAGAAAGGTTCCATGATTGGAGGACGGTGAACGGGAGGAGCGCAGGCATACCATACAGCTTTTAGATATTTTAGTGCATGAGGACATTAGACGCAGCGACAGGCGGATATTCAAACCATGACGGGGATGTACTAGTATATAACTAAGAAAGCCTAAGGCGGGAGAAGCTAGTGAGAAAGCTTAACTGCAATTATCTATGTTTCGCAGAAGAGATGGTGACAGCTGTGCATCTAGCAAGGAAGCCTGCTCCGGGATTAGCCGGTAAGAGTGCTAAACTGCAGTATACGTAAATGTCATAGATGCAGTGAGGAATAGATAAATTAACGTCTAGAAAGAAGCGGTTGCGCACGGACTACTTGAGTGGTTTGCTAGACAGAAGAGAGCTAAGTTTACATAATGAAGGGACAGCGAACGGTAGAAGCGCAGGCAAGCAAAATGGTTGCTAAATAGTTCAGAGCCTAGATGCTAAGGCACAGCGACGCGCAGATAGTCAAATTATGCTAGGGTGCTAATGAGATATTACAAAGGTAGCTGGAGCTGTGGAAAAGCCGGTAAGGAAGCTGAACTACAATTACTTAGGTGTTACAGACAGGTAAGTGACAGCTGGGCATCTATCAGGCAGCGGCTGGGTGCTGACCTGATGACATAAGGATGGTCGCTAGAAGAGAACTAAAAGGTGGAATGATGGAAGTACAGCAGACATGAAGCATGCAAGCATACAGTAAGTTGACTGAGTGAGTCACATAACTGAAGCGAGCTAAAAAGGATTGAATGAAGAGCGGACAGAAAACGAAAGAATGCATACTACGGTAGACGGAGCCAGAAAAAGCAGATGGGAGAAGTGGACTACAATTGGACCACATTGGATTTGAGTGAGGTGGGATGGAGGAACGCTTATATGTGGTCAGGATTATTTGCCCACAGTTCGTCTTCAAGTCTGTTGATGCTTAAAAGAGTAGAAACCTGATTGACTATGAGGTACCTATTAAGTGGATTATAATATTAGATGCCCGCACATTATGTAGAAGCCTATTCCATACATACGCATATCTGTAAACATAGAAGTTTGCATGGGCACTACTGTGGGCTATCGGCAGGATAATGGAGTGCGGTCTATTACGAAGAGGGTACGAAATGTTTTCCGATGATAGGAAGGAAGTTAGGGAGTTCGCAAGAGGATTACTGATAAGCTGATATAGGAAGATGAGGTCAGTTTTCAGCCTGCGCAACCGTAAAGACTCTAGCACGAGTTTGATTTACCGACCACGACAGCTGAGAGTAGAGTTGCGCAGAAGACGTTTGGTAAACGATCGTTGAACCTTTTCAATGGCTACTGTATCGCATTTTCTAGAGTTGGTAAACACAATGGAGCAGTATTCTAGCATAGATCAAGCGCAGGTTTTGTATAGAGCAAGCCTAGATTCTTGCAGTGTCATCGAGTTACAAATGTAGCTTATGACGGAGCATGCTTTTGCTGAGCAATGCCTCACTTGCTCTGCGAAGTTCACAGAACTGGCGTAATGTACACCTAGGTCTCGAACTGTTAGGCTATTAGCAAGCGGAGTGCCTTGAAGCGCTAACGCCTTGGGCGGAACGATGTATCGGTATGAGAAGAAGTTGCACTTCGCCGGTGAGAATGCCAGATTCCAATTGTTGCGCCAAACATCCAGAGCCCTAAGGTCGCTTTAAATCTGGGAAAGACCGGCTTGCATGTTTGATGGGTGAATGGTGAACACCATTTTGATGTCAGCAGCAAACAGATAGGACTTGCCATATTGTATTACCTGGAATACGTCATTGATATATAGCAAGAATAACAGTGGGCCTAGTACGCTGCCCTGAAAGACGCTACTTGTGACTGGTTTGGGAAGTGATATATACCCATTCACCTTTACTGATTGCGTGCGAGATAAGAGATAAGATTGGAACCATGAGAGCAGGCGGTCTGAGATTCAGTAGGATTCTAGCTTTACTAATAACTCCGCATGTGGCACGCTGTCAAAAGCTTCTCTCCGATCAAGGAAGATTATGACTATTGCATGTTTAGCATCAATCTGCGCAGTCACGTTGCTAAGAAACTGAAATTAGCAAGTCTGACAAGATTTGAACGGTAAAAATCCGTGTTGTTGTCTATTGATAAGGTTGCGACTAAGCAGAAAGTTCTGCAGGTTCTCCTTAACAATCCTTTCCATCACTCTCGAAGCAATAGGCGTATGGCTGATGGGGCCGTATTTTTCTGTGTTTTGACGGCTACCTTGTTTATGTCTAGGGATGACTATAGAATGCTTCCACGTGTTTGAATGCACGGCGAATTGCATTGTGAGTGTAAATAAGTTAATCAGTAGTACAGGAAGGTCCTGACCGCCGAGTATCAGCAGTGCAGATGGGAGACCAGCAGGGCCAGGGTGTAGTGACAGCTTAAGTGATCTGATTACTCGGGTTATGGAACGCAGGTCGAAGGTAATAATGTCTAGCGAGTCGTGGGTAAGTTTAGGCACAACAGTCGGCAAGATCAAGTTGACGTCTGTGAAGCAAGCGCAGAAGTGGAGATTGAGAATCGCAGCTATTTCCTCAGGATCGCTGATTAAGGACTAATCAGAGAGTTTTAGAAAGGTGATGGATGCTGCTGTGCGATGGTTTCTATGTTTCAATAGATAAGTGAGGGACTTGGTTTATTGTTGCTGTTATAAGCGTCGCGCTCTTCAGCTAGCTTAACCATCACCTGGGAGTGCTGCCAGTTGTCTATGACTCTGTTCATGCGAACAAGTAAGTAGAAATCATGCGTCTTAGAGTACTGATGACGCATTTTTCGGAGCTTCATCAGCACCTTGTTTAGATGGGATGAACGCTTTAGCGGTTTTGACCTGCGTCTGTGCATTAGTGGAGCGACCACGTCTAGACAATTGGTGATGTTGTTGTAGAGTTCATAAGTGGCTGTATCCACATCAGTGGACAAGAAAAAGGTATCCCAGTTAGCTGATCAGACAAGCAGAGAAAAGTTATTACAGTTAATGCTTTTAAACATTCGCGATTCACCAGTTAGGCTAGTTGAGCGATAGGATGAGACCGAGAGCGTAAATGATAGATGAACTACCTTATGGTCGCTTCCTGGGATGTTGTCTTTAATGCTAGTAACAGCATCCACGATGCCAAGCGTAAAAATTAAGTCAAGAGTATTACACAGCTTTGTCGGAACATGGACGTGTTGAATCCAATTGTTCGTATAGATGGTGTCAACAGAGCCTTCGTATTTTAGAGTTGCACTCTGGCCATTCCAAGAGACATGTAGCATATTAAAGTCACCGCCCACTATCTTGTAGCGTAGGGCACAGTGGAGACTTCATTGAAGAGGTTAACTAGTTCATTTATCTTGGTATTTGAGGCATGTGGGGGTTGTATACATAACCAATAAGTAGGTCAAGTGTACCCCCATTGGTCTGGATCCAGATTGAATTCTCTGGGTCTCCAATTGGTAACAATTCAAATTCAGAGGCACCAAAGTCGTCCCTTAAGTAAATAAGGCATCCTCCACTGCGTTGGTTGTTGCCTCCATTGCAGAACGTGGTGTACCCAGGGATATTTAAATTGTTGTCAGGGGTGCTTGAGGATTGCCATGTTTCTGTGATCAGAACGATTTGCGGAGAGGAGAGAAGAACAAATGGACCGATATAGTGCATTTTGTGGTTCATGGATCTTGCATTGATAAGGAGCATACTGCAGGTTAGACTGCGTACGTCCTTAGAGAGAGTGAGGTCGGGGTCCAGTGTAGTATTCCCAAGTGTCATAACGGAGGAATCAGTGTAGAGTAAAGCAGATGTTTCACGTGCAGGTAATACACCTGTGGCAGTTAGTACCTCACAGCGATCCGGGGAGGTGCACTGAGGTGTCTGGCCATACAGGTTATTGTGAACCCACAGGTTGTCCGCTAGGGAGTTGTTAGACGACTGCGAAATAAAGCTTTGGTATGGTAACGGGTCTAACGGCTCGTTCCTTTGCGCAGAAAATTTTATACTCCCACGTAGGGAGGTTTTTGTAGTAGGAGCATTACTATTTTCGTCGGCATGTAGGTCATGCAGTAGAGTAATGTCGGTTCCTGTGCATGGAAGGGTTAGTGGCTATAAGGCGGAGATGGGAGGGCTAATGTGGTCCCTAGGATGGACCGAGAGTGGATGGATGGAACATCGCAATGGGGGAATGACCGGATCATCTATGTACTTTGAGGGCGAAAGCGGATCGCTATGTGAGGGCGTTGACTGCGTGCAAACGTGAGCAATTTCGATTTTTGTAGGAGAGGGGGGAGCAGCGAGGAGTTGGAGAAGATAGAGTTGCGTTCATTGGGTGAACGCTGCGAATATGTGAGACCAGGGGATGGCAACGTTTGATACTGCTGAATATTTGCTATCGAAATGCCATGCGGAAACTTGGGGATTGCTGGATTTACCCGAACGGCTGAAACCAGCGGTTTGGAGGGGACTGTAATGAGCCTAGAAGATTTCGGAGACAAATTAGGGCGGATGCTAGCTCTAGATGAGTTGCGTGCGGTGGACCATACCCTGTAGCGTCCCATAAAAATGGGAAGGTTGTATAGGGGGCCGTGTTGTGTGCGGTTATGTCATGTAGATTCACAACCTGGCTGTCCAGATTTTGGGAAGGGGTTGTTTATATTGGCGCCTGCAGCTTTGGCACTTCTAGTACGATGGGGAATACCGTAAGAACTATGGCCAGGAATAGATGGTATCGAGCCAGGTGTGTTGGGCGATCGTTGTTAAGTCGGGGTGCCGGCTCCTAACTTGAGAGCTTCAAGTAGGTAACGGTTTACTCGTGGCCGTTGTAGTCTAGCCATGTTCGCAGACCCCGTCAACGACTGATATCTTGGGGAAGATTGTTTTTGGGTTGCTGGCTGCCTTGCATGCGCCCAAGCGCCCGCTTGTACCATTTGGTGCTCAGGTTCTTTCTCGTTAACGTTTTTTCGAAACTGGGCTACGTGGGTCCCGCGGATCTTTGCTCGGTTCGTTGTAGGTGTGGGCAGCAGACACCTTCGGCGTGCATTCAAGGGTATAGGCGGATTTCCGCAAGATGCTTCTGCATTATGGCGTTCACTCCTGATGATGGGAGTAATGGGCAAAGCGATAGACAGAATTCCTAGTTACGTATCAGTATCGCACGTACCAGAGTCACAGGTCGATAACGCTCTGAATATTTCGATTTTTGCAATAGTTGTAGCATCTTGTTCTGAGCTCGATTTGTGTGTAGTCACTTCAGGAGAAACATCCTGTCGTTGTTGTGATGCATCTAAATCAACAGTACACAATGGTGTAAAGCATGCGACAAGCGATGCATCTTTAGTTTCGGGTCGGGCTTTTATATTGGATGTTGATGTAGAGGTACGTGCCATTGATCTATGTAGGAGTGTCATATCTTCTCTGATCTGTAGAGCCCCGAAATTAACCTGTTGTTTGATGAGAAAGCTGGAGGCCATGTAGCTTGCTGCAAACTCACGGCCTACAAATCTAAGCATAATAGAACAAGTACGGCCGGAAATCTTCCTTAATCGTTTAGCTGTGCAGCAATCTAGCGGCAATTTACAGACGTTTAGAAGCTTACGTAGCAAATTTTCAAGTAAAAACCGGTCAGGGACATTAAATAGTATGGCATTACTGGCGCGGCGCAAACGCTCTTTAGACTCTTGAGCAATTACGTTCAGAAGCATACCAGCTTAGTTTAGATCTCATGAGTTATGCGCCTTTTGCATGCCCGATATATATATAGCCTTATAACTTTGTATGTCGTACCATGTACCCTAATGAAATGATTTACGTAGATATGCATGGTTATAAACATATATATGTTCCTGTATGCATAGGTATACGTATGTACATGCCATATATAAACTTATATATATATGTATACATTTATATATAAAAATGTGTATATATATACATATTTATACATATATATACATAATCAGCTTACCATTGGCACGAAGTTGATGGTGCACAAATCCATGGTACTGTCCGTTCTTCTATACGGCAGTGAAACGTGGACGATGTACCGTCGGGATGCGCGATATCTCGAGCGGTTCCATCAGCAGTGTCTGCGACGAATTTTGCGGATCGGCTAGGGCGCCAGAGTTGCAGACACGGAAGTGTCGCGCCGAAGTGGGATGTATGCAGTGGACGGCATACTTTTACTGCGACACCTGAGATGGCTCGGTCATGTGAGTTGTATGGATTCGGCGCGGATACCGAAACAACTTTTATACGGTCAGCTGAGTACTGGGAAGCGGCATGCTGCGAAACCAAAGTTACGTTACCAAGACATGAGTAAAGAGCGCCTCACACGTTCTAAGCTTGATTGTAGGTCATGGGAATCGAAGGTGATTGATCGGCGTGCATGGCGCGATCTAATCACGAAGGCAGTGGGTGAAGTGCGGGAGAAAGCCCTCATGCATGCAGAGAAGAAGCGGTAAGTTCGGAAGCGGCAAGCACCCGTGGATTGTACTCCATCGACATCGAGCGCATGGTGCTGTAGCACATGCGGTCGCGAGTGCCTTAGTCAGGCAGGCCTAGTGAGCCATGAGAGAGTTCACTCGGGACCACTGCCGAAGCGACGACGGGTCCCGCAGTGAACGTAGGCAGCACCGGCGCAGCGTTTGTAGGCACGCTGAATTCGATTTACTAACCGCATGCTTGCATGCTAAGTCTCTTTATTTCAGGTGGTGGGTTTTCGGTTCTCTCCTAATGCCTTTCTTTCTCATATAAATGTCTAGTGGACCATGAGCTATGCCATTAGGGGCCACTACAGAAGCGACGACGTGTCCTACAGAGAATTACGGCGAGCCGGCGCAGCGTTTGTAGGCACGCTGAATTAAATAAATAAATAAATAAATAGTATATTCTCGAATTTCCGAGGCACACCTTACCAGGCATGATCAATGTTTACAAGCAATTTACGTTTCGCAACAAACACGTTGCTATGTATGTAAACGGCAGTAAGCCGAAAGTTGTCCAAGCTTTGGAAATTGTAAAATTAATCTTGAGGTATAAATTCGTCAAAACATGACGACAAGTTGGGTTCTAGTGGGCGTAGTGTAAACAGGCTGGGCATTCCGTTTGTAGAGAAAACTTGTCAGGAAAATATTACATTAGGATTCTGGTCGGCTTGCCTGTATGTAGTTGTGGGCAGTGACTTTATTCAGTGGCGAGTCACATCCGCCACGTTGCAGTGTTGTTAAGAGGACATTGGTGGCTTTTTATAGGGAGAACGCTTGCCAGGCGAACACCCACCACTTCCTGAAACACTGTCAGAAATCCGTTTGTACACTAATGTAAAACTGGCGGAGCAGCTCGTCGACTGATTTAACCCTCGGTTAACCGCCGTCAATTGCTTTCTAAGTTCCTCTGTTAGCTAAACAGGTTATTTTTGCTCGCGGCGGCCATAATGGCTGAGGCCTATGGAGGGTTAGACCTTCGTCATCTTCGTGTCCAGGTGAGCAAAACTTCCGTTTCTTGCTTCTAGAATTTACAGGAGTATGTATACTTCGCAGGAGTATAAAGGCGTCATGTCCAGCTACCATTACTGGACGACGGTCATGGAAGTGAGTGCATTTTTACCCACTTGTTGTACAGCCCTGTTCTATGTAGGTCCTTGGGGGTTTCCATGTCCTGTCCCAGGCACAAGCTCTTTCACATTCCGATCCCAGATCCCCAAGAAGTTCCAGACCTCGGAGAAAGGGAAGGTGAGAGACAAACAGGGCCGCAAAGAACAGACGTGGAATCAAGCATTATTTATGTCCTATGGTCCAACATTTAGAGGAAACATATGATGTACAGTGTGTAACAATGATTATGCTAAAAGTGTCTTTTGAATATTCATCGGAAGCAAAGCCCTATAGGTTGGTTGCTACCGTATACCTTGGATGCAGAGCGTTGCGCCGTTAAGCAACGAAAACACAGGATCCGTTTGCTATGATGCAACTGTTGCGTGGGAAGATTCGCTGGGGAGCGTAGAATATGCTGACCCAGGGAAAGCCAGTGTGTCTTTTGGACTCACACATGGGTAAGTTTTGCAAAAATAGCAGCGAATAATTGAGGAATGAACACCTGTAAATGAGAAGCTAAGGTGCGTCTCTGTACGGACCAGGTGAGAGAGTGCCGAATTAAAAAGCTAAGAAGGGCTAATTGACGGAAGGACCGCGAATAGCCAGAATATTTGCGTACATTAAGGTTGCTGTGGACATCAGAACCTGAGACCTAACCGCAGCAGCCAGAGTGCTAGGGTAATAGTGCCAAGCTGGACAGAGGCATGGACTGCTAGCCCGAGACTTGGAGTATTGCAGGTAAAAAATGCCTAAGACAATACAGCAAGTAGTGGGTAGATAAATGTCTAGAAATGTGTGGCAGAAGAGCGGCTTATGCTGAATACCTGGATATGTTTGCACGACAGAAGAAAGCTAAGAGAGGTTTCGTGATAGAATGGCAGCGGACAAGCAAAGCGCAAGCATACAAAGAGGTTGGTAGATAGTTAGAGCATAATAGACTACGACGCATCGACGTGCAGCTAATCAAATCATGCGGTGGTGTTAATGGAGTATAATTAAGGAGGCATGAGTCGGGAGAAGTCCGTGAGAGAGCTGTACTACGGCTAATTAGGTGTCGCGGATGAGCAATGGCATTTAGGTGTGGCCTTATAACTGCTAGTGGACACCTGATTAGGGTAACAGACAGCAAGTATATGTGATGCACGCAGTCCCAGGGTTTAAAGCTTGGAGGGAAAAAGTGTGGACCTTGGCAGCTCAGTATATGCACAAAGATGATAGTAGCTTATGAAGAAGGACTGCTGCTAAACACGGGAGCCAGAGGTAAGACGAGGAACAGTTAGGGTCGCTGTAAGTGTGAGTATCAGTGATCAGCAATGGAATTTGCATGAAGCCTCTTAGTTGCTACTGTATGCCCTTAATTACCCATAGTAAATCAGCAAAAAGCGGATGTATGTGACGCAGACAGCCACAAAGTATGTTCGAGGTAGAAGAGAGCAGCTCATAGCAAGCTCCAGAAATGCGTGGAGCCTACGATTACTAGTTGCTGCTAAGCAGAAGTGCTTAGGTTTAAGAGGATGGACAGAACATGGCGCTGCGAGAAAATTTCGGTGGCCTGATGTAGCCAGCCCATTAGGCTATTTGGTTACAAGTGAATTGCTACAGTGTCACAGAACACATCAACAAGCCAGCGAAGGTAAGTGATACTGACAATCTGGGAGATTACAGGATGGAGAAAAGAGGAATGTCTCCTAGTAGCTCCAGATAAGCTCAAAGATGTGTGGAGCCTATAATTAATCTCTGCAGTAAACGTAATGAAGATAAGAAGAACGAAGGATAATTGTGCTAAGGGAGAGAACCGGCGGACAGCATCTGAATTCCATTGAACCTTTTAGTTATTTATTAGATACAGTGACAGAAGAAGTCAGCAAACCAGTGAAGGTATGTGATGCTAACAATTCAGGAGAGTAAGTGGGAGAGATGCAGAGTGGCTACTAGCGAAGATATGTATGCTAACTACTATGACTGGCTGCAGCTTAAAAGTGGTGACATAAGTAATACGAAGAATTGATAATGATACAAGGTGAGATAGCGAGTATCCGCAACTAGCAGTGGCATTGGGGTGTAGGCTTCTAGCGGCTAGTGGATACCTAAAGTGTCCCAGAATAAGTCAACGGTCAGCAAATGAATGTGACGCAGACAGCCATAAAGAATGAATGTTGGGGATGCAAGAGGGTAACACTTGGTAGGCTCCGGATGTGTACAGAGATGCATAGAGCCTACGACCACTAGTTGCTACTAAGTAGAAGGGCTGAGGTGAAGAGGATCGACAGAAACTGGTACTACGAGAAACATTCGGCGGCCAGAAGTAGCCATTCCATTAGACACTTTGGTCACAAGTGGGTTCCTACAGTGTCACAGAACACATCAAAAAGCCAGCGAAGGTAAGTGATACAGACATTCTGAGAGATTACAGGATGAAGAAACGAGGAATGTCTTCTAGTATCTCCAGATAAGCTCAAAGATATATGGAGCCTACAATGAGTCACTGCAGTAAACGTAATGAACATAAGAAGAACGAAGGGTAATTGTGCTAAGTGAGAGAACCAGTGGGCAGCAACGGAATTCCATTGAGCCTTTTAGTTTTTTATTAGATACTTACAGTGACAGAAGAAGTCAACAAATCAGTGAAGGTATGTTATGCTAACCATTCAAGAGAGTAAGTTGGAGAGATGCAGAGTGGCTTCTAGCGTAGATATGTATGCTACCTGCAATGACTAGCTGCAGCTGGAAATTGGTGACGTAGGTAACGCGAAGAACCGATAATAATACAAGGTGAGATAGGGTGTATCCGCACCTAGCAATGGCATTTGGGTGAAGCCTTCTAGGGGCTAGTGGATACCTTAAGTGCTTGCATGCTGTCTCTTTATTTCAGGTGGTTGGTTAACAGTTTTTACCTTAATGCTTTTCTTTCTCATATAAATATCTCCCTGTACTCTATTTCATTAACTTGCACACATCGCCTAAGCCAATTGTATTGGATTTCCATAACATTTTTGCTTTCGTGGCATTCCGTGAACTATACTTCGTGCCCTCGTGCACTTAGCTAGGATTTGTTTGTTATCAACTTATTACATATGCTATTTAATTAAGGTTTATATCAAATCCGAAACCGGATGCCTCCAACCATACATAGATTTATGTTTATGTATGGTTGGCGGCATTCGGTTTCAGATTTGCCTGTCACTGTGGCCAGACACAGGACGCCTGCGCCTACAGAGGGACCATGGGTGTGTGGCGCTGCACCACACACAACGCCAACCACACACACCATATCCAGTGCAAAACCAAAGGAATAATACCAGGAGGCATGCGGATGGGAGCCCCGTTTCATCAACGGCACCGGCACACACTCCATCACAGGCAAACACAAGCACGCTTTATTTGGGAAATCCAGCACACACAAGGCGGTGGCTGGACCGTAGTCCGCTTCACACTGTGTGCATGGGACCACACTTCGAGCCTAGCACGGCCACAAGGAACGTGCACCCCGTCCCCTCCAGCAACGACCACCTGTCTCCTGGAGCCAGTATGGACGAGGTTGTGGGTAATAGAGAGGTAGGCGCCTTTTAAACATGCACATCAAGCGCAGACACACCGGGGATATCAAACAGCTAATTATTTGAAAGAGAGAGACAAGAAAATAACTCGATTAATGCATAAGGGAACGATGACATAAACCTTAAGTTATTGAGCATAGGTAATAAGTTGTTTACAAGCGAATCTTAGATAAGTTCGTGAGGTCAGAAAGTATACTTTACGGAATACGTCGAACACGAAATGCTATGGAAATCAAATACAATTGGCTTAAGCGAAGTGTGCTGGTTAATGGAATAGAGTACAGGTAGATATTATATGAAAAAGAAAAGAATTTAGGTAAAAGTTAAAACCCACCACCTGAAATAAAGAGACTTAGCATGCAAGCACGCGGTTAGTAAATGGAATGCAGCGTACCTACAAACGCTGCGCCGGTTCTGCCTGCTTTCTCTGCAAAACCCGTCGGCACTTGATGGTAGTCCCGAGTGGCCTCGCTCATGGCTTACTAGGCATGGCTGACCAAGGCACTCGCGACCGCATGTGCTACAGCACCATGCACTTGATGTCGATGAACTACAATCCACGGGTGCTTGCCGCTTCCGGACTTACCGCTTCTTCTCTGCATGCATGAGGGCTTTCTCCCGCACTTCACCCACTGCCTTCGTGATTAGATGGCGCCATGCACCACGATCAACCGCCTTCGATTCCCATGACCTACAATCAAGCTTAGAACGTGTGAGGCTCAATTTACTCATGTCTTGGTAACGTAACTTTGGTTTCGCAGCATGCCGCTTCCCAGTACTCAGCTGACCGTATAAAAGTTGTTTCGGTATCCGCGCCGAATCCATACAACTCACATGACCGAGCCACCTCAGGTGTATCAATAAAAGTATGCAGTCCACTGCATACATCCCACTTCGGCGCGACACTTCCGTGTCTGCAACTCTGGCACTCCAGCCGATCCGCAAAATTCGTCGCAGACACTACTGCTGGAACCGCTCGAGATATCGCGCATCCCGACGGTACATGGTCCACGTTTCACTGCCGTATAGAAGAACGGACAGTACCATAGATTTGTGCACCATCAGCTTCGTGCCAATGGTAAGCTGATGGTTGTTCCACACTCGGTACTCAGGCTTCGCGAATGCTGCTGCTGCCTTGGACACGCAAATACGCAGCTCAACGTGTAGCTGCTGATCAGTCGACATCACACTCCCAAGGTAGCAGAAGCGGGAGGTGGTTCCCAATACTTCAGCACCAATGCTGATTCGCGGCAATATTGAAGATTGCACCTCCTGTAAAGGCTGAAAAAGACAGACACTTCTGCTTGTGTTGATGGTGAGCCCGAATTTGGCCGCTGTCGAAGCCAGAGCACTAGTCATGTGCTGCAACTCATCCGCGCTGTGTGAAAACAACGCACAGTCGTCAGCAAACAGTAACATACGGATAGTTCTCTCACAGACTAGAGTTCTCGCACCGAAACGACTGATGTTCAGCAACCCACCATCAATACGGTGCTCCACACGAACACCGTAAGCACAAGCCGCATCAAAAGCACAAGACAACCTTGCATGATGATATATTTATTAAACAGCGCAGGAGTTAAGACACAGCCTTGCTTCACACCAGAGACAACTGCAAAGTCATCCGAGGTCTCTCCACTCAGCTGCACCTTCGCTCGCATACCAATGTGCAGACATTCAACTAAACGTACAAACTTACACGGGAAACCAAACTTACCCAACACCAGCCATAATGCCTCGCGGTTCACCGTATCAAATGCTCTGGTGCAATCCACAAAAAGCGAGTACAATGGCTGGTGTCGTTCTCTGCACTTCGCTTGCATCCGACGAGCCGCAAACACCATATCTATAGTGTTGCGACCCGAACGGAATCCACACTGCTCTTCTGCCACGTTAGGTTCCACAACCTGACTGACGAGACGATTCAGCAGGATTCGGGCAATCACCCTACCCACACAACTCAGCAAGTTGATGCCACGATAATTCGTGCAGCATTGCTTGCTACCTTTGCCCTTGTACAGTGGTAGCACAAGGGCATCCTTCAGCTCAGGAGGCACCTCCTCCTCAATCCACACGCGTTGCACCAAGTGGTGCAGCGCAGTCACCAACGCGGGTCCGCCGTGTTTCAAAACTTCAGGCGGGATCCCGTCGGCTCCGGCACATTTGCCGTTTCGCAGCTGAGCAAATGCTCTCTGCGTCTCATCCAGTCTCGGCGTATCCGCCTTTACATCGTGCTGCTTCAGGCAATTTAATGTAGGCCAGTCGATATCTAAACGGTTGTTCAAGAGACAGTCAAAGTGTTTCCGCCAGATCTGCATTACGTCTGCAGTCTGGATGCAGGTAGCGCCTGAACTACCATCGATCAGTGTCTTCATCGGCTCCAATCTCGGTCCATACTTCGCTTTCAAGGAGTCAAAGAATTCTTTGTGTTGACGGCGTTTCGCATAGTATTCCATCTGCTTCGCCTTCTCCGTCCACCATGCATTTTTAATGCGACAGAGCTCTCGGGTCAGTCACCGTCGAAGTTTGCGAAATTGACTCCTCTTTCCGAAGGCACTGGGATCTGCCACATGTGCAGCAAATGCTGCATTTTTCTCCGACACCAATGCGCCGATCGTCGCATTGTTGTCATCAAACCAATCGGGCCGTTTACAGTTTGCGCGCCCGATGGTCTCCTTGGCAGCAGCTGTCACTTGATCGCCAATGTGGTGCCACACGTCGCCCACTGTGGCTATGCAGTGCACATCACACAGGCGTGCAGCCATCGCCAGTACAATACGTTTCATCACAGTACCGAGGGAATGTTAATTTCACACTGATTTACAGAGGGAGTGCAATACATAGATTTACGAAAATATATGTACAGATTGGTGCGCGCAAATTTGTGATCAGTGCAATTATCAGCTCCATGCAGTGCACGTGTCATGCGCACTTTACGCATATCACGTTGACGTACGATGTCATAGTCGAGCAGGTGAGCGTGACCACTCCGTGGGTGCGTCCAAGTTGCTATATCACTCGCACTCAGTGCAAACCGAGTGTTCGTGATCGTCAGGCCGTGAGTGGTACACAGTGAGAGCAGCCTGTCACCGTTCGCATTCGCTGAACCAATGCCATGCGAACCGATAACATCTGTCCACGCTGATGCATCACGCCGAACGCGCGCGTTGAAATCACCCAGCAGAAATAGTCGGTCGCTCCTCGGCACAGACCGTATCACGGAGGATAGCTCAGTGTAGAAATTATCACGCGTGTCATCAGGATAACACATGGTCGGACCGTACGTGTTTATATATGTAGCAAACTTACCTCTTCTAAGTCGTAAGCAAGCAGTCATCAGTCGCGCGCTGATGCTCGTTGGTTCACTTACCAGCTGGCCGTGTAGGCGATCGGATACTGCAAATCCGACCCCATGTTCCCGTGGTGCTGAGGCGGCGTTGCCCCCCAGTAGAATGTGTATCTAGCACCTGCTTCATATATATATATATATATACTCAAATCTACATACCTAGCATATTAGGACGGATGCGTATACATTTATATATGTTTATGTATATATACGCTCATATATCTTTTAGAATCCGGCATATAATTATCCCATTTCACTTGCAGTTGACCTACTTGTCTGGGCGTATGAAGACGTTCCAACTCATACTTAGTTGCCTAACATTTTCCAACTAACCACACCTACCAACACAGCGTTTGAACAAGTGCATATTGCCCTTCACTAACAATAATACTAAATGTTATTCACCGCATAATCATTTCCAATTACGCATTTACAAACACATCACTACGGTTACATAGGACATCAGTTATTCTTCATTTATTATCAACTTTGAACGTCTTATTCTGCATTTTATCAACCATGCACATAGTGACGCCTTTATCATCGCAATTATTCAGATTTACCAAATCACCTTTACTTGCAGGTTACCTTCAAAGCATCATCCGTACGTTTCACACTTATTAATTACGTATTTCCGTTCATTAGCAATAAGCTAGATGCATGTGTTGCCTTAAAATTTCCATTTCATGTCCTCCGTGAATCTTATTTGTGCAATTAACATTACGTGTAGCTTTCTCAACCTTTTACCTGTGGCATTGTAAAAAGTGATTTCCGTTTACAATAGACGGTCAGTTTAGGTTTCAATATATGCAACATTTCAGAGCGTTCCCCAACTAAAATAACCCTATATTTGTTGAACGCAATTTCCGCTCATTCGCATCTGTTAATTTTCCGCTACCACATCGACCTTCCTTTTTTACTCCCTTTACCTCAGTAAAATGTCTACACATCGTAACACTTGTAGTACTATTAAACGGTTAATAATAATTTATACTAGCCATCCATAACACTCAGAATGAAAATTATTTACACCGGAAAACGGCTGTACCAGTTGGCGCCGAAGAAATTTAAATTTAACCGCCATAGTGCAATCAAACGGTCCCGTGCTATAGCACGTTGCAATCAAAAGCAGCGCCAAGCAAAAAGGCAATGAGCAAGTCAAGCATTTGAAGAGCTATCAGTTCAACGAGCTACACCGGTCGCCTAAGTGTGCAATAAAATAATTTTAGATAGAAGTTTACAAAGGCAGACCGGAGTATCTCCGGTCTGTTACCGTCACCGATGGTTAGCATTGGCTTTTAGATGAAGTCTTCTGGTTACTATTGGAAACCTAATGCAGCAGAATAATACAACAGACAGAAATATGACGCAGGTTCTTCTAGCAAAATAGTGTTACAGAAATAAAAGCGTGGCTCCCCGCAAGCTCCGGGTATGCGCTGAGATGCTTGGAGCCTACGAAAAATAGCTGCTGCTAAACAGTGGTGAAAAGTTAAGAGGTGTAACAGATAATGACACTAGGAGCGAAGGCAGCACTGGCCAGCAACGGCATTATGATAAAGCATTCTAGTTGCTAGTGGATACCTACAGTGTCACAGATTAAGTCAACGAAAGCAAATGTATGTGACGCAGACAATCCCAGCGAATAAAGGATGGAGAGATAAAAGGGTGGCTTCTAGCAAGCTTCAGACATGCGCAGCGCTGCATGGAGCCTACGGTCACTAGCTGCTGCTAAACAGAGGCGCAGAAGGTCGGCAGATGGTGGAGCTAGAATAAACTCTCAGTGGCCTGGTGTAGCCACTGCATTATAACGTTTGTTCACTAGAGGAACATTGGTGTGCCCCAGAAAACATCAACCTACCAACGAAGGTAAGTGATAAAGAGGTTAAACAGAGAATATAGCATGGAGAGGAAAAGGTGTCTCTTAGCAAGCTACAGATATGTATGTAGCCTACGACGAACTGATGCAATAAAGATGTGATGAAGACAAGCAGAGAAACAGCTAATGGTCCTTAGTGAGCAGGAGTATTGGTGATCAACATTTGCATTTGGATTAAGCTTTCTAGTTACCAGTGATTACTTACAGTGACCAGGAATAATTTGACAAACCGACGTAGGTATAGGGGGGCAAACAATCCAAGAAAATGGAAGTTAGGGAGATAAGGGGTGGCTCCAAGCGCAAAGATGCATTCAATCAACAATGACCCGTGGCAGCTGAAAGAAGGTGATGTAGGTAGGATGAAGAAAGGCTAATGGCGCTATTAAAAGGGAATATCGGTGGCTAGCAATGGACATTTTGCTGAAACTTGCAAGGTTCCAGCGGATGCCTACAGCGTCCCAGGATAAGTCAGCACACAGAAAACGTATGTGATGCATACAGTCTCACAGAATAAAGTTTAAAACCTAAATAATTGGCTCGCAGCAAGCTCCAGATGTGCACATGGATGCATGCAGCGTACGACGAATAACTGTTGCTAAACAGAGGTGCCAACTTTATGGCGATCGAAGGATAATGGCGCTAGGAAAGAGTAGCAGTGGCAAAGTGTATCCATTCCATTAAGTTAAGAGGCTCAACAGCTAATGGCGCTAGTATAGACCAACAGTGGCCTTACTGTTAAGACTTTTGGTCGCCAGTGTCTACATACCGTGTCATAAATTACATCACCAAACCGCAAGTGTTACAGACATTAGATGAAAGAGCGAATGGTGTAGAAACAATGAGTGTTTTCTAGCAAGCTGCATATATGCGCAGAGATGCATGAAACCTACAACCAAGCGCTGCAAAATTTGGAGAAGAATATAAGAAGAACGACAGATAATAATCCTATGAGAGATGGTATCGGAGTGCCTCGAATAGTCAAGAATAAAATATTTATTTATTTGTTTATTTATTATGCCTTCTAGTTACTACTGTAAATCTACACCGGCACAGCATAAGTAAACAAACCAGCAAAAGCATGTTATGCAAGCCGTCTAGGAGTATAAAATTGGATATGCGCAGTGAAACTGCTGTTGCAGTTATCTATGTTACATACTAGATATGGCGGAATGAGATGGGGATGGTGGAGTTGGACGCGCAGCTTTGTACGCTGATGGACTAGGTGCTGTCAGTGCTTATTCGGAATAACAACCAAGCATATCGGTGGCAAAGGTGCGTTAAGGGGTGATGCCTGTGTCCAAGATGTTGGGTTTTTGATTTAGAGGTGATCGTGGAAATGTTCCCGTAGTTTGCCTACCGGTATGTTAGTGCTAAAGTGCTGACATGTAGGCAGGGTAGCATTGTGTCTATATAGGGATGACCGTAACTGTGCAGTATACTCATCTGCTCTAATAGTAATGGTTGCCTGTTTCAGACGGTATCAGATCTGTAAAGCAGGAAGTTGTTAGGCAGGTTGGTGTGTGCTGTATGTAGGGTAATGGCTAAGGGTCTATGGAGAAGTGGATACCGAGTCACCAAGTTGTTGTATGAGACTTGCAATATTCGTGTTTGGGTGGTCTATTGTTTGGGAAAGTAAGGTGTGGTTGAGTCTCATTCTTCGTACCCGTAGAGGTACAGGACAAAGAAGTTTACAGTGTTTACGGTAGTGGAGAATGGAAGGGCAAAGCAGGGGCCTTGTGAACGATCACTGTACTTACTCATTTGCTATCCGGTTAATCATTCTGGAGTTAGTAATAGCACGGAACAGTATTCCAAATGAGGTCTAGCGCCTACCTTTTACAGAGGATGTCTGGATTCGGTTACGAGCATTGTTTTGCAGCCTTGTCCAATTAGGGAGCTGGCTTTCGCTACACTATTGCCAACTTACTCCGAGAAATTTAGTGAGCTAGTATAGTGTACGCCTGGATCCTTACGGTTTGATAGTTGTCAAGTGAAACACCATTCATGGCTTCTGCGCTAGGCGGTGCAGTACATTCACGCGAACCAGCGCTGCACTTATCGGAGAAAAATCAAGATTCCATGGGTCTCACCAAGGTTCTAATGCTTCAAGGTCACTTTTAATATTAAGCAGACCGCTCCTTATGTCAACCGGTGTGAAGGAGAATACGACTTTCATATCCTCGGCAAAATGGTAAGGCTTTCCATACTCTAAGACATAATACCTCATTGATGTAAAGTAAACAGAGTATGGGACCCAGTACACTTCCCTAGAACCCACCATTCGTAACTTGTTTCGGTGAGGACTCGGAGTATCCTAGTCTCGTTGAATGTGTTTGACAGAAGAGATATGAAGGAAACCAAGAATACAGGTGGGCTGCTATGCAGTATGAAGCCAGTTAAGTTAGCAGTCCATTATGGGGGACTCGGTCGAAAGCATTTACCTTATCTTAAAAGATGATCAGAGCTTTCCTGCAATCAACCGTGGCGATGACATTGTTGACGAATTCCAGCTGGAATGTTTGACAGGATATGGATTTGTTAAACAAATAAATAAATAAATAAATAGTTTATTCTCGAATGTGAAGTGACACACCAAGCAAGGCATGATCAATATTTACATGCAATATTGCTTCGCAACAAACACGTTGCTATGAGTGTAGTCGGCAGTAAGCCGAAGATTGTACAGGCTGCGGAAATTGTTTGAGTAGTCATGAGGGATAGAGCCTTCGATGAATGACGAAACGTTGAATTATAGCGTGCGTAGTGTAAAAAGTCCGGGCACTACATGTGTAATGAAGACGATACATATAGGCATGGTGTAACTTATTAGTAAAAGTGTCAGGGCAATGTTGAATAATGATTCTAGTCGACTTACCAGAAGGTTGTACTGGGCAGTGAATTAATTTGGTGGCGAGTCACATCTGCCACGCCGCAAGGTTGTTACACGGACATTTGTGGCTTATTATAGGCAGAACGCTTGCTAGGAGAAAACATACCACGTCCTGAAACCCTGTCAGAAATTAGTTTGTGCACTAATATACAACTGTTAGACCATGTTGTCGACTGATTTCACACTCAGATATCCGCAGTCAACTGACCTTCAATTTCCTCTGGCACTTCATCAGGTGTGTTGGGCCGCCATAATGGCTGAGGCGAATCGAGAATGGGGACTTCACGGCGAATCGTCTTTGTGTGTGTTCAGGTGGGTGAAACGTCAGTTTCTTGCAACTGGCTTTTTCAGGAGTATGTATTATTTTCAGGAGTGTGAAGTTCCTGAGTCCAGCTATCATCACTGGACAACGGTCAAGGTATTGTGTGCTGTTGTATCCGTTTGTTGTACAGCCATGTGCTTCACAGATCATTATTGGTTGTCCTGTTTTGGACAAAAGCGGTTTCTCGGTTCTATCCCAGATCCCCAAGAAGTTCCGGACCTAGGAGAAAAGGGAAAGTGAGAGACAAACAAGGCCGCAAACAACAGGCGTGGAAACAATCATCGCTAAACTCCTATGTTGTAACAGTTATAGTGGAGACAAATGATGTACAATTTGCAGCACTAATTGTGCTGAAAGTGTCATTTGAATGTTTTTCGAAAGCAGTGGCCCTTTAAGTTGGTTGCTACTATCTACATGGAATACAGAGCGTTGAACCATTAAGCAGAAACGCAGTATCAGTATACCATGATGCGACTATTGGGTGGAAAGACAGAAAGCAGAGTTCAGGGACCAGCGGCGTTTGGATGGTGGATGGACGGCTGGTGGCCAGCCTACATCGAAAGCGATTCATAGGCCAATTGGTGGTAAGTCAGCGGATAGATAGGATTCAAGCGCTGAGTAAAAATTATCGGGTGAACAAGACAGAAGACGACACTAGGATACTAGGAGTATAGTGCTATAGCCTATTGAAATAGGAAAAGCCTATGAGAGCTAACCTCCTACAGTGGTAAGTGTTGAGACCTATGCTGCAAGAACGGACCCAGGTTACTAGGTGAGAAAGGATTGAACGATAGAAGGGAAGTATATGAGATCAGTTAAAGGAAAGTGTACGTGCAGAACAAAGGCATATGTAGCGTCGCGCAGAGCAACAGGCTATACTATGGTGCTAGAAAACTGATGAGAATTGAACACCTAGAAATGTGAAGCTAACGGGCGTCTGTGTGCTGACCAAATGAGAGGAGGGAAGAACTATGAGGCTAAGAAACATTAATTGACGGAAGGGCAAGGAAAGGCCGAAATGCAAGCATAGAGTAAGGTTGCTTAGAGTATCAGAGCAGTGAGGCCTAACTGCAGCAGTTAAGGTGCTAAGATAATAGTACCAAGCTGGATGGTGCCATAGAATGCTAGCCCGAGAATTGGATGTTTGCAGGCAATAAGATCTAAGACAATACTTCAAGTAAGGTATAAATGGACAGTAAGAAGGGTGAGGCAGAACAGCGGTTTGCGCTAAATATATTGATATACATGCAAGAGAGAAGAGTGCAAGGAAAGGCTTCATGAAGAGAGGACAACAAACGGATGAATCCCAGGCACACGTTAAGGCTTCTAAATAGATTATAGCTAAAATAGGCGAAGACGCAGCGACGCGCATGTAATAAGATTATGCTGTGGTGCTAAAGAAATAAAACTAGGGAAGCCTGAGCACAGAGAAGCCGGTGAGAAGACTGAACTGCAAGTTAGCTGTCACAGACGAGTGACAGCTATGCATCTAGCAAGGAGCTGCTGTGCACTGACGGGATGAGGTAAAGTAGGTCGCCAGACGAGAGCTAAGAAGGTCGAATAAAGAAAGAACAACAGACAAGAAGAATGCAAGCATACTGTGAGTTGATTAACGGATTCATATCATATAATCCTGAAACAACGCGGTTTATAAGTTCACGATTCATGCTATGGTGCTGGGATACTACTACTATGAAAAGCGCCTAGGAAAGCTAGTCCAATAGCTGGTCGCTCACAGGTTGATATGATTACGCTAGGGCAAGAACCGTAGGAGCTGAAACTTGACGGTCCACTTCATCAATCTTGAAGTTAATGGGGTGTGACTGATGGGTCTGTAGTTTTCATTGCTCTGACGGCCTCCCCTTTTGTGTCTTGGCATGGCTACTGCTCGTTTCTAAGCGGTGGGAAATGTTTTAAGTTTCATGGAAATAGAGAAGAGGTTAAGATGGAGGAGGGCGACATACAGGCCATCTATAGCCGGCAGCAAGCACACTATATGCGTTATCTAGAGATGGGAAACAACTCATCTACTATGCCGCAGTGCAGGGCCGATGGGAAACCATCAGGTCCGGAGTAGGAGGATAGTTTGAGGGTTTGTGTTTCCTGAGTAATGTTACGCAGGTCAAATTGTACTGTAGGTAAGGTATCATTGGTGCAACCAGAAATATTGAGAGACGGAATCAGGTTAGCAGAGGTGAAAGCGTCGCAAAAGTAGGGGCTCACGACCTCAACTATTTCAGCAAAATCACTAGTAATTGAATTGTCTGAACGAATAATTGACTTACTCAAATTGGCGACGGGGTTGCTAGCACACCTCATCCAACGATTGAGGGCTTTGGAACTGTTAATAGAGCTTAAGACAGTATGTTTTTAGGGCAGATATGCGCTACCGAAACCTGTTTGCTCCTGCTCTTAATTTGTTCAGACTTTCAAAGGCGTTTGATGTCTCTAGAGTGTAATTTATCCCAATTTTCACCTATTAATTTTTGTTAAACGTCCAGTTTCGCTACGGTTAGCTTTTCTTTTCTAACACCTCTTCCTTTGGACCTGGTCTTTGAAGGTCGTCTTCACGTCACTATCAATGGTGTAGGACCAGTGTGGCGTACCCAGGCCAAATCTAAAACTATCCGCTATAAC
Source organism: Dicrocoelium dendriticum (assembly GCA_944474145.2). NCBI lineage: Eukaryota > Metazoa > Platyhelminthes > Trematoda > Plagiorchiida > Dicrocoeliidae > Dicrocoelium > Dicrocoelium dendriticum. Next base: position 208,278,953 of record OX104064.1, on the reverse strand, counting down.
GTATCCAACACAACTATACCATGCACCGTTAATCTAACGGACATATTTTCTCTGAGTGCTCAAAGGTCCGAGCTTCAAAACGACGTGATGAACCTTAAACTAGCCTGCAACACAATAGCAGCTTATACTGATAGACAGGCAGCCATAGAGGCTATGATTCACCCCAAGGAATATATTGATGTTCCGCAAGCGGATTTAGCTGGGAGGTTCCTTATCTCGATTCGCACCGAATTGATGAACTTGCTAATGTGCCTTCATAATGTAGCGGTGTATAATGTTCCAGACCGCCTAAAACTGCGCACCATTCGCAATATACTGATGAAAGTGGGTGGCTTAGAACGAAAATTACTGAACTGTATAAAGCTGAGAAAAAGGATTACGAAATACCAATGCCTCCTTTTAGTCAAGTTCGATAATGATAGTTCAACGATCAAGTTTCTTTCTCATCAAAGATAATTTCGATCCCGCACAACGTTCGTTGCCTTAATCTTAGTACCAGCAGGAACGGTTCTGCAACTGCCTTACAATACTCTAACAGAGCGTTTAGCGCACAGCAGATGTGTTCAGGCGAATGGTCTCAACGGTCCGACACCTGTAAACCTAAGTGGCTCACCTACCGTGGATGTTGGTATTTCGTCTAATATTTATAGAGGTTGCTTGGTTCCTTGGAAGAAGCTGCAAACCCTGGGGCCAGTACTATTCACAAAGCCACATCATACCTAGATCATATCAGCCAGAATGAGAACAATGTAGGAAAAGCCCCAGTTAGTATAATTGTTCAGCTGCTGATACAAAGTAACCCCCTATACCGGAAGGCACGATGGTCGACGAAGTTTAAGCAGGCTTTAAATAGCGGTTAACACGGACATGTTGGGAAAATTCTACGACGAGTGCAGCGAGCCCAGCGTAACCTCCAGTCAGAGAACAGAGCCGCTGGCGGCTCAAGCCAAAAGAAGCCGTGTATGCACCCACCACCGAGTTTAACCGAGCCGTTTGGGTCAACGACACCAACATTGAACGTAAGAAAAGCGGGGACCACAGCACCATAAAATGCTGCTTTCGGGAGTGGGTTATGTAACGCACTAATGTTCAACGTTCCAGACGATATATCCGTGGACGCATTTAGGCGTGCAATCATTGCGGTCAATGGCCTTGCAGCGAATGCACTGCAGATTCAACGACAGCCCAAGCGAGCAACCATATTTGCGGCTCAAACCAAAATGAATGTAAAAGGTGAGCCAGTACTGCGTACTGTCATAGCTAACCGTGAACAACTTTGCCTTGTAAAATTCCTGAGCCGGCTTAACTTTGGACCATTGAAAAGAAGCATAAGTTAGGCTGCGATTAACCCTAACATCAAAGTAGGCTTTAGTATTCCGGGGCCAAACTTATCCATCAAAGAACAACGAGCGACCTATAACCACATAGACAACACCGTGTCTAAAACCACGAAGACCCTGGTACCAAACGGGCTTGAACACACCTATACACTAACCTACGATGGTTATGTAGCCCAAATATGCCTTAAACATACCAAGATCCGTAGACAATCAGTCTCGGCTACCTGGTTGGGACAACCTGGAGTTCAGTGTAGTTGCATTTAATGTTTCAAATGGCATATCGGTGGATAAGTTTAAGAGAACAATGGTTAATGCTAGCGGCATTGCGGAAAACGCGGTACAAGTTGTGAGGATAGCCAAAAGGTTTCAATAAATTCCCAGCCCAATCAAACTGAGAACAGGCAATAGTAGCATCCTAGGCACTGTAATATTGAATTGTGAAAAACCCCGCAATGCTATCAAGTTAAGGTAACTGTATTTCGACCCACCAAGAAGGACTCTATCAAGGCATACCCCAGCTGCTTGTGAGACGGAACCGCGTACCACCACCGCAGCCCATTAACCTACGGCGAGCACTACATTTGGCAAGCCACATACCTCCGCGCAACTTCATGCAAATCCAGGTTGCTTCTCACCTGCTGCATCCATTAGACTTATGCCGCCAGTCCAGGTACATATACCAAATAGTCCAATGATCCTTACCCGGCAACATGCGCTTCTTTTAGACCAGGTTGGGATGAGCCGCGACAGCTTCATGCCGGCACCAAACACCTTGTCACCCAATTATCCATTGCAATGTCTTTTCACTCCCTTCCTACAGCTACCGTAGATAGCGAAGTAACCATCAACAGCTTTATATCGTCATCCGTAAAGCTAGTAGACTCTAAGTGTTCTTTCTCACTCCAACTTAGTAGTGCTTGTTGGCTGACGCAATATTGGTCACGGAAACGTGATTTTCTCTTTTTGCTTCAGAGGAGATTAATCAATTCCTGACTAACATCTGTTTACGCAATCTCGTGTGCATTAACGAGGGGGGTACGCCATTTATGTCAATAATAATTACCCACTAAAAATGTCCAAAACCATGAACGCGGCTGATTCGGTGGCTTCAAGATGGATAACGGCCAATATCCTGGGATCGACAGTAATAGTTGGGTGTGTTTACAGACCATCGATATTTCAACTAAAGGTTACAACGCGCTTATGGTTACTTTTGTGCAAGCATCAAATGTTTCGTGCAAATACAAACTGCTTGCGGGAGCTTTCAACCTGCCTGTTAGACTGGTTGCCACCCGCTGCAGCAACGAAGTATGCAGGCCTACTAGCAGGTATCAATCTAGGCAGCTGGATGCAACATGTATCTGCTCCAACCAGGGCGAACCATTTGGCTGACCTACTATTTATTCTCAGCATCCCAGCAACGCGACTGTCAGTCGGCCGTGATTTTCCGGGTATTGATCACAGATTAATGCACTGCTCGGCTTACTTAAGGCAACATAATACTTACCAAACTGAAACAGACCCGGTCATAGTATATTGTCCGATGCACCGCGTTAACTGAACAAAATTTGCTGTACTCCTCAGATCAAGAAATTGGGAAGAATTCTTTTTATCTGATGCTGTGGATCGCTCGGTTTCGTTGTTTTACGAGGAAATACTTAATTGTCTAGAATCGCTGGTTTCCATGTCACATCGAATAAGGTAATCATTTAAACGTGTGACCTAAACCAGGTGACACAGTAGAAAGCGTCAGCTTAGACCTTTCTACAACAATACATTCACGTTTGCCCACCTCATGAGAGCGAATGAGATTGCACCTCAACTTTCTGCCAGACCAAAGCAGCAGCAAACCAACTATTAAATAGCCGCATTCAATAGTGCGAACAAAGCTAAGAAGCTTAGCTGGCTGCTGCGCTCTCAAGCCCCTAAGTTTAGACGACGGATCCCTAACCTAAAGCTTGGTCCCAGCGACGCTTATAGTGGTAAAAAAGCTAATGTGAAGTTTTCAGCTCACATTTTAATTAATCGTCGTGTTTAGGAATAGGTTCAACATTTAAGGTGCTGCAAGTCCCTGATAGCCAGTCCCTGTCCTCTGTAAAGTTTGACATAAATGATGTTGTTATGCTATTTCAAACAACAAGTCATCCTTGAACCCTGGTCAAGACGGAATACCGCCAAGTCCACCCAAGAATGGTGGAGAAACTGGCCTTATTCTTCTTCTGCAAAGGTTTATTTATCAATGCAGTAAGGGCAATGCCCAAAAGCTTGGAAATATTCCATCATTATGCCACGGCATAAGGGTGGAATCCTACCGCAAGTTAAATAAATAAATAAATAAATAGTTTATTCTCGAATTTGTCGAGACACACCAAGTATGGCATGATCAATATTTACATGCATTATTGCTTTGCAACAAACACGTTGCTATGAGTGTAGTCGGCAGTAAGCCGAAGGTTTTACAGGCCGCGGAAATTGTGTAAGTTGTCCTGAGGGATAGAGTCATCAATGACTGACGAAATGTTGAATTCTAGAGTGTGTAGCGTAAACAGCCAGGGCCCTACATGTGTAATGAGAACGGTACATATAGGCATGGTGTAAATTAGAATTGAAAGTGTCAGGGCAATATTGAATAATGATTCTGGTCGACTTGCCAGTAGGTAGTTCTGGGCAGTGACTTTATTCGGCGGCGAGTCACATCCGCCACGTTTCATAGTTGTTACGCGGACATTTGTGGCTTTTTATAGGGAGAACGCCCGCCAGGCGAGAACCCACCACGCCCTGTAACACTGACAAAATTTGTTGGTGCACTAATATATAACTGGCAGACCAGATTTCCGACTGATTTCACCCTCAGATACCGCAGTCAAATGACCAATTTTCTCTGTTATTTGGGCAGGTATCTTGGGCAAGGCCGTCATAATGGCTAAGGCGAATCGAGGTTGGAGGCTTCGCGAAGGATCGTCTGTGTGGGTATCCAGGTGGGCGGAACGTCAATTTCTTGCGTCTGTATTTTTCAGGAGTATGTATTATTTTAAGGAGTGTGAAGTTCTCGAGTCCAGCTATCATCATTGGACAACAGTCATGGGAGTGAGTGCAGTTGTATCCGTTTGTTGTAAAGCTATGTGCTTCATTGGTCCTTATTGGTTGTTCTGTCCCGGACAAAAGCGGTTTCTCGGTCCTATCCCAGATCCCCAAGAAGTTCCAGACCTCGGAGAAAAGGGAAAGTGAGAGACAAACAAGACCGAAACGAACAGGCGTGGAAACAAACATTGTTAAAATCTTATGTTATAACATTTATAGTGGAGACAAATGATGTACAGTGTGCAGCAATGATTGTGCTGATAGTGTCTTTTGAATGTTTTTCGAAAGCAGTGGCTCTATAAGTTGTTTGCTACTATCTACAAGGAATACAGATCGTTGCGCCATGAAGCAGAAACGCAGTATCAGTTTATTATGATGCGACTATTGCGTGAAAAGATAGAAAGCAGAGTTCAGGGACCAGCGGCGTTTGAACGGTGGATAGACGGCTGGTGGCCAGCCTACATTGAAAGAGATGGTAAGTCAGTGGATAGATAGGAATCAAGCGCTGAATAAAAATTATCGGGTGATAAAGACAGAAAGACGACACGAGGGTAATAGGAGTATAGTGCCATGGCCTATTGAAATAGGAAAAGCCTATGAAATTTAACCTACTACAAAGGTAAGTGTCGAAACCTTTGCTGCAAAAACGGACCCAGATTACTAGATGAAAAAGGATTGATCGGTAGAAGTAAAGTATTAAAGATCAGTTAAAAGAAAGCGAACGTCCGGAACAAATGTATATGTAGCGTCGCGCAGAGAAACAAGTCATACTAGAGTACGACAAAAATGGTGAGAAATGAACACCCAGATAGGTAAAGCTAACGGGCGTCTATGTGCTGACCAAGTGAGATATTCAGATGCAGAGGAGGGAAGAACTATGAGGCTAAGAAACATTAATTGACGGAAGGGCAGGGAATAGCCGAAATGCAAGCGTAGAGTAAGGTTGCTTGGAGAATCAGAGCAGTGAGGCCTAACCGCAGCAGCTACGGTGCTAAGATAATGAAACCAAGCTGGATAGTGCCAGAGAATGCTAGCCCGAGAGTCGGATGAGTGCAGGTAATAAGAGCTAAGACAATACAACAAGTAAGGGATAAATAAACAGTAAGAAGGGTGAAGCATAACAGCGGCTTGCACTGAATACATGGAGATGCCTGCACGACAGAAGACAGCAAACAAAGCTTCATGTAGAAACGACAACAAACAGACGAATACCAGGCATACGATAAGGCTCTTAAATAGATTAGAGCAAAAATAGGCGAAGACGCAGCGATGCGCATATGATAGGATATGCAGTGGTGCTAAAGTAAAAAAGTAGGGAAGAATGAGCCGGGAGAAGACAGAGAGAATGCTGAACTACTATTAATTAGGTGTCACAGACGAGTGACAGCTGTGCATCTAGCAAAGAGCAGCTGTGTATAGACCAATGAGGTAAAGAAGGTCGCCAGACGAGAGCTAAGGTCGAATAAAGAAGAATATTGGACAGGAATAATGCATGTGAAAAGTGAGTAGATTGAGAGCGTCATGTCATATATTGCTGAACCACAGCGGTGTATAAGTTCACAATTCATGCTATGGTGCTGGAATGCTACTACAAGAAAGAGGCTGGGAAAGCTAGTCCAATAGCTAGAATTTTACAGGTGAAAAAGTCGAAGACGTTACAAAAACTAAGAGGTATGAGGACGTCTAGAAAAGAGATGCTAAAGAGCCGCTTAGCACCGACTTGGAGAGTTAGAAGGTGTGCTAGAGAAAGCCGAAAAGTTTATATGGGAGGACATCAAACAGTCGGATTGCACGCATACATTAAGTCTGCTGTGGACATCGCAGCATATAAGTCAGCGGCGCACAGATGCTGGGTCCTGTTATGGTGCTAAGATTTTAGTGCTACGGTAGACTGGGCTGGAAAATGCCTGTGAAAGAACTGGAATCCTACATGAGCAGGCGTCACAGACGTTGCAGCATGCAACTGATAAATGGAGTCTAGGAGGGAGAGTCAATGGAGCAACTGTGCGCAGGTCACATGAGTTAAGTTTGCTCCACAAAACGTAGTTCAGAATGGTTTTATGGAGAGAGGACAGCGATTGGATGAAGCGCAAGCATACGATTTGGTTGATAATTAGTTCAGAGCATAAAAAGCGCAAACGTGGCGACGCGCAGATGATGAAATCATGCCGTGCTGCTAACGTAATAGAAGTAGGGAAGCCTGAGGAGGGAGAAGCCCGTAAGAGGGCTGAACTGCAATTAGCAAGCTGACACAGTCGAGTAAGTGACGGCTCTGCATCAAGCAAGGAGCGAGTAATGAATAAATGAACGTCTAAAATAGAGAGGCTAAGGAACAGCTTCGTGCAGACCGCATGTTATGTTTGATCTACAGAAGAGAGTTAAGAAGGGTTTCATTATGGAAGGACAGTGAACGTGTTCACTCTTCACTCAATCTTTTTTTAGCTCGCTTCTGGTGATGTGACTAACTCAGACAACTCACTGTATGCTTGCATTCTTCATGTCTGCTGTACCTTCTTCATTCAAACTTCTTAGTTCACTTCTGGTGACCTTACTTAGGTCATCAGGCTAGCGCACAGCCGCTGCTTGATAGACGCCCAGCTGTCACTTGCCTGTCTGTAACACAAAAGTATTTGTATTTCAGCTTTCTTACCGGCTTTTACACAGCTCCAGCTACCTAGCACGCCGTTATGTGTCGTTCCTCTTACTCATGTAAAATCTTCTTGACAACAGCTAGTCAATGTTGGCTCTATGTCGCTTGAAAGGAGCCACTCCCGGAATCTCCAGCCTTCATTTTCTTCTGCAGTCTGTCTCTCTAAGCTTCTCCCGCATGTAGATTTTTTCATCGAAACTGTTGGTATTCAGTAGTGGTCAAACTTCTTAATCATATAGCTTCACAAGTCACTGATAAATCCATTCCCAGAGCCACTAATTCTGCCTAGCAGAAGCTAGTCGCCATAGCCTCAATTCAACTTTGCTGATACCCGGAGCTCCCTAGGAGCTGCTCAATTCTTACAATGTACATTCTCCTGAAATGTTTGCGTCACAACTCAGCTGTTTGTTGACCTATTCTGTGCCACCGTAGGATCCACTAGTAACTGAAGCCTTAATCCGAATTCTATGGATGTCCACTTATCTCACTCCCAGCGCGTTGTTATGCGCCGCTCTCCTTAGTCACGTCACTCTTCTTGACAGTAACTAGTCATTGCTGGCTAAATGAAACCTGCAAAGAAACACTACTTGACAATCCAGCCTTCATTTTCCTCTGACGTCTGTCTCCTTATTAGGCGCTCGCCTGTTGACTTATTCTTTGAAACTGTAGGGATCCAGCAGTGGTCAAACTTCTTAATCATATGGCTACACCAGCCTTTGATACATACTTTTCTAGAGCCACTATCTCTGCTTAGCAGCAGCCAGTCTCCATAGCCTCAATTCAACTTTGCTGATACCCGGAGCTCTCTAGGAGCTGCTCAATTCTTACAATGTTTATTCTCTTGGAATGTTTGCGTCACAGCTCAGCTGTTTGTTGACCTATTCTGTTCCGCCGTAGGATCCACTAGTACCTGAAGCCTTAATCCAAATTCTATGGCTGGTCACGTATCTCACTCCAAGCGCGCTGTTCTTCTTAGTCGCGTCAATCATCTTGGCATTAGCACGTCATTGTTGGCCCCATGAATCCTACAAGGAGCAACTACTTGACACTCCAGCCTTCATTTTCCTCTGACGTCTGTCTCCTTATTCGGCGCTCGTCTGTTGACCTATTCATTGAAACTGTAGCTATCATATGGCTTCACCAGCCACTGATAAATCCTTTTCTAGAGCCTTTACCTCTGCTTAGCAGCAGCGAGTCGCCCTAGCCTCAATTCAACTTTGCTGATACCCGGAGCTCTCTAGGAGCTGCTCATTTCTTACAACGTTCATTCTTTCTGATTGTTTGCGTCACAGCTCATTTGTTTGTTGACCAATTCTGTGCCACCGTAGGATCCGCTAGTAACTGATGCCTTAATTCGAATTCTGTGGCTTGCCATTCATCTCTCTCCTAGCGCACAGTTATCCGTTTTTCGTCTTACTCTCGTGCAATTTTCTTATTGGCAGTAGCTAGTCGTTGTTGGCCTCATGTAGCCTGGAAGGAACAACTTCTTGACACTCCAGCCTTCATTTTTCTCTAACGACTGTGTTTTTAATCGGCGCTCGTCTGTTGATTTATTTACTGAAACTGTAGGCATCCAGTAGGGGTCAAACGTCTTAATCATATGGCTACACCAGCCTCTGATACATACTTTTGTAGAGCCACTATCTCTGCTTAGCAGCAGCTGGACGCCATAGGTTCCATTTAACTTTGCGGATACCCGGAGCTCGCTCCGTTCTTACCATGTTTATCTCCTTGATTGTATGCATCACAGCTCAGCTGTTTGTTGACCTATTCTGTGCCACCGTAGGATCCGCTAGTAGCTGAAGCGTTATTTCGAACTTTATTGCTGGCCATTCATCTCTCCTAGCGCGCCGTTATCCGTCGTCTGTCTTACTCGCGTTTGACTTGACATGTGGTCAAAAGTCTTAATGATATGGTTGAATCAGCCACTGATACATCCTTTCCTTTAGTCACTATCTCTGCTCTGCTGCAGCTGTTCGCTGTAGGCTCTATTCAACTTTGGGAATACTCCTTAGCTCGCTAGGCATCAGTCCTTCTGTAGAATGTTTATTCTCCTGGTATAGTTTTTTCACAGCTCAGCTGGTTTGCTGTCCGATCCTTTGACACGGTTGCTATTCATTGGCACCTCGAATGATTAACCCAACAGGCACCCTTGGCCCCTGAAACCCGGTCCATTATCGATATCTTCTGATCGTCTTACCTTCAACACTTAGTCTTCCCTTGATATCCATTTAATCTTAGCCAGCTTCTAATATGCTCAGCTTCCTAGCTTCAGGTACCTATGTACATTGTAGTTATGGTGTCTTAGGTAGTCCTTATCCCGTGGAGCATATATAAATACGGCCACATCGTCACTGTCTGTGGGTTTCCGATAACAACCAATCGTGACTAAACACCCCCTTTCTAGTCTCAGGTAGAATTCGAACATTGTCAGCTTACACCTCATGAATATCTTACCGGAATCCTGCTCTTCATCCCTATGCACATGAAAGTATTCTACCCATCAGGCCATGCCATCCGCATAAGTAAAAACATCTTTAGCGTAATATCTGTTACACCTTGTACACTAGTTGTCTCAAATAAATGTCTTAATGTAGGATTTTGATCAAACGCTAAGTACATTGACTGTTCCTTTTCGGCCTTCCCTCGGCTTGTTCCTCTCTCCCTTTTCTCTGAGGTCGTGAACATCGGAGAGCTTCGGGATTGAACTGAGGAACTGCCTCCGTCTGGGATGGGACGAAATAACCAAAAAGTACTTACATGGACCATGGCCTCACTTCCACTCTAACTATTTGCACCCAACCACCGATGTCCAGTGAGTGTAGCTGGACACGAATTCTTCGCTCCCCGGCAAATATACGTAATCAGAGATGACTACAAGTGGTTCTGCGAAGGATCAACACATCATTTTCAATAAGAATGTTTAGTACCTGACCTACCAATGGACAGGACCCAGGAACGCAATAGGCAACCAGTTATTGCATCAACCAGTGGAAAAAATGGGACGCAACCTGACTGCGAATAACCGAGCAACCAGACTTTCAACAAGAAACATAGCCAGTTACAATTTGCCATTCAATGGATTGGTGGCAGTGTTCCAGGACGTGGTGGGTTTTCGCCTGGCAAGCGTTCTCCCTACAAAAAGCCACAAATGTCCGTTTAACAACACTGCAACGTGGCGTATGTGCCTCGCCACCGAATAAAGTCACAGCCCATAACTTTACACTGGCACGTCAACTAGCGTCACAATTCTACATAGGATCGTTACACTGGGATTTCTACATCTGTATATACTGTTGTCGTTTTACATCCTACGATACGTTGCCCTTTTCCTTCCTTGTGTGCGGGCTGTTCCATTACCTTTCAATGGATCATCCAGGATTCTCAATCTCTTATTAGCTGAGGTCCCGTATCTCATGACAGCCAACTTATGGTTTCGCATTTTCAACATTGTACAGTTCCAATCATGGATATATGAACAATTTTCTACGTTACTGTTACAATTGCATTATAATGTTTGTACCGCTGTACATATCTGATCATGCCTCCATGAGCGTGCCTCGCATAGTCGAGAATAAAATATTTATTTATTTATTAAATAGTTCAGAGCATAAAAGGCAAAGACGCGGCGACGCGCAGATGGTGAATCCTTGCCGTGGTGCAAATGTAATGGACTTATGGAAGCCTGAGCAGGGAGAAGCCGGTGAGGGCTGAACTACAAGTAATTAGCTGTCACAGACAAGTGACAGCTGTGCATCTAGCAAAGAGCAGCTGTGTTTCTGGCTAACAGCAGCTGTGCATAGACCAATGAGGTAATGAAGGTCGCCAGACGAGAGCAAAGAAGGTAGAATAAAGAGGAATATTGGACAGGAAGAATGCAAGTGTATAGTGAGTAGATTGAGAGAGTCATATCATATACTGCTGAACCACGGCGGTGTATAAGTTCACAATTCATGCTATGGTGCTGGGATGCTATTAATGGAAAGAGGCTGGGAAAGCTAGTCCAATAACTGGACGCTTACAGGTGAAAAAGTCGAAGAAGTTACAACAACTAAGAGATGTGAGGACGTCTAGAAGAGAGATGCTAAAGAGCCGCTGAGCATCGACTTGGAGAGTTAGAAGGTGTGTTAGAGAAAGCTGAAAAGTTTATATGGGAGGACAACAAACAGTCGGAGTTCATGCATACATTAAGTCTGCTGAGGACATCGCATCCAATGAGTCAGAGGCGCACAGATACTGAGTCCTGTTATGGTGCTAAGATTTTAGTGCTACGGTAGACTGGGCTGGAAAATGCCTGTGAAAGATCTGGAATCCTACAAGAGAAGGTGTCACAGCCGTTGCAGCAAGCAACGGATAAATGGAGTTTAGAAGGGAGAGTCAATGGAGCAACTGTGCGCAGGCCACATGGGTGATGTTTGATACACAGTAGTGAGTTAAGAAAAGTTTTATGGAGAGAGGACAGCGATTGGATGAAGCGCAAGCATACGATATGTTTGATAAATAATTCAGAGCATAAAAGGCGAAGACGCGGCGACGCGCAGATGATGAAATCATGCAGTGCCGCTAATGTAATAAAAGTAGGGAAGCCTGAGGAGGGAGAAGCCGGTGAGTGGGTTGAACTACAAGTATTTAGCTGTCGCAGTCGAGTAAGTGACAGCTGTGCATCAAGCAAGGAGCGAGTAATGAATAAATGAACGTCATAGAATAGAGAGACTGAGGTTTAGTTATGTTTAATCCGGAGTAGCGAGCTAAGAAAGTATACATGATGGGAGGACAGTGAACGGGGAGTGCGCCGGCATACATTACAGCTTTTAGATAGTTCAGTGCATAAGGACATAAGACGCAGCGACGGGCAGATATTTAAATCATGACGGGGATGTAATAGTATATAACTAAGAAAGCCTGAGGCGGGAGACGTCAAGGAGAATGCTAAATTGCAATTATTTGTGTCGCTGTAGTGAAGGTGACAGCTGTGCATCTAGCAAGGAAGCCTGTGCCGGGATAAGCCGGTAAGAGAGCTAGACTGCAATATACGTAGGTGTCTTAGATGTAGTTATGAATAGATAAATGGACGTCTAGAAAGGAGCGGTTGCGCACGGACAACTAGAGTTGTTTGGTGGACGGAAGAGAGCTAAGTTTACATGGTGAAAGGACAGCGAACGGGAGAAGCGCAGGTATGCAATATGGTTGCTAAAAGTTCTGAGCCTAGAGGCTAAGACACTGCGACGCGCAGATAGTCAAATTATGCTCGGGTGGTTATGAGATATTACAAAGGTAGCTGGAGCTGTGGAAAAGCCGGTAAGGATACTGAACTAAAATTACTTAGGTGTTACAGACAGATAAGTGACAACTGGGCATCTATCAAGCAGCGGCTGTGCGCTGACCTGATGACCTAATGAGGGTCGCCAGCATAAAACTTAGAAGGTTGAAGGAAAAAGTACAGCAGACATGAAGAACGCAAGCATACAGTAAATTGTCTGGGTGTGTCACATCACCTGAAGCAAATTAAAGAAGATTGAATGAAGAGTGGACAGCAACGGAAAGAAGGCATAATACGGTACACGGAGCCGGTAAAAGCAGATGAGAGAAGTGGACTACATTAGGACTACATTGGAGTTGAGTGAGATAGGATGGTGAAAACGCTTATATGTGGTCAGGACTATTTTCCCACAGTTCGTCTTCAAGCCTGTTAATGCTTAAAAGAGTAGAAACCTGACTGACTATGAGGTACCTATTAAGTGCTGTACGGAAGTGGATTATAATATTAGATGCCCGCACATTATGTGCAAGCCTATTCCATACATACGCATATCTGTAAAGATAGAAGTTTGCACGGGTACTACTGTGGGCTTTCGGCAGGATAATGGAGTGCGGTCTATTACGGAGAGGGTACGAAATGTTGGCTGATGATAGAAAGGGAGTTAGTGAGTTCGCAAGAGGATTATTGATAAGCTGATATAGGAAGATGAGGTTAGTTTTTAGCCTGCGCAACCATAAAGGCTCTAGCACAAGTTTGATGCACCGACCACGGTAGTTGAGAGCAGAGTTGCCCAGAAGACGTTTGGTAAACGATCGTTGAACCTTTTCAATGGCTACTCTATCGCATTTTCTGGAGTTAGTAAACACAATGGAGCAGGATTCTAGCATAGGTCGGGCGCAGGTTTTGTATAGAGCAAGCCTAGATTCTTGCAGTGTCATCGAGTTACATATGTAGCTTATGACGGAGCATGCTTTTGCTGAGCAATGACTCACTTGCTCTGCGAAGTTCAGAGAACATGAGTAATGTACACCTAGGTCTCGAACTGTTTGGCTATTAGCAAGCGGAGTGCCTTGAAGCGCTAGCGCCTTGGGCGGGACGGTGCATCGGTATGAGAGGATAAAGCGAGAAGCGGGATCGGTACGCTTTAAAACCAATACGCGAAAATAAGGCCAACCTCCGATGAGTGGAGAACACCAAACGTAACGCTAGGAAAAATTTATTAAGTGGGCGAAAGGCTATCTAGTGCTAAAAATAAGGCACCGGAAGACAGCTAGCTAAGGGAAGTTGTGGTCGCGTGCGCGGAGAGCAAAGATGGCCGCGGAGCCGAGGAGCGTCGCACCGTACGCAGGCGGATGCTAAGTTGACTCAAACAAACGCGAGCAACGTTCAAACAGGCGAGCGTTTAATTTGCTATGTACATCGAGAAAATATAATTTTGTGATTTTGTAATATTTTACGCAGCATGCGGCAGCCAAACAGGGGAATCTCCTGGTCACTACATAGCCCCCTCTTAGAAGGAAACCGTAGGTGACCCTTCGATCTACGTGAGGACTGTCCGTCACCGGCCAGCCTTCTGCGAGACCAGGCGGTGAAAACTGATGCAGCTGCTGGGGGAGAACCAATGCGATCGGACGCTAGGGGGCTCCCACCCGTATCCTCCCTACAGGTGCCAAAAACACAAAATGGGGGAATGTTCGTAGCGTTTGAGTGCGTATGTCACAGCACACGATGTTTGAGCACGTAGTGTCCGAAAACGTAACGTTCCATTGTCGTTGAACGTCCGCGTGTCGGGGATATGAAAAAGAAGCGGAAACGCGGAGTGTCAAACAGGTGGGAGCGACTGAGCTAACAAAAGGCGATAGCACTTACCGAGTGCGATAAGCGAATAAATCGACAACCATTTTGTGTTTTCAAAAGGATTTTCTCCTTTTTTGGGTTTTCAAATAGTTTTTGCGGTTTTTTTGGTTTTCAAAACTGCCGTTCTGTTGGGCGGGTTAGGCTACAAGCAAAAAGGAAGCGGGAAAGGAAGAATGAAAAGAAGACTAATTTTTAATCGCGCTGGCCAATGAACCCGCCTACCTGACCTAGTCGATTTTGGACGTTCAGTCGGAGGCGTTGACGATCCAGCAGTTCTGTCGGATGAGGAAGCTTTCGGCTTGATAGAATCGGAAGGAACTGATTCGGTAGGGTTAGTCGGAGAATGATTCGCAGCATCGGAATCAGGCGTGTCGTTGACCATTGGCTGCGCTGACTCGGGAGTCATCGTCGATCTCAGGTTCCACATGGGCAACCTTGAGACGGTCGATAGAGACGGTTTCACGTTTACCGTGGCGGTCGATAACGAATACGCGGTCCTTACGTGTAACAACCTTAAATGGACCTTCCTAGGGTCGTTCGAGTGGTCTGCGTAGACCATCGACTCGAAGGAAAACGTAAGCGCAATGCAGTAGATCTTGTGGAACGAACGATTTACGTCGTTGTTCTCTCACGTCGGTTACTTTGATATGGCGCGTGCTCGTGGCTAACTGCGAGCGTAATTCGCGTCGTAGCGTGGTGTTCTGGGGTTTTCAGAAAAGAAGTCCCCGGGTAGTCGAAGAGGTTGTCCATATACTAGTTCGGCGCTGGACGTGTGCAAATCAGCTTTAAGAGCTGATCCGATACCAAGTAGTATCATAGGCAGTGCTTCGGTCCAGCTTAGTGCATTAGCGGCACTAAGTGAGACCTTCAGCTGTCAGTGGAAACGTTCCACCATGCCGTTGGATTGCGGGTGATAGGCGGTAGTCCGGATGCGTTGACATCCGAGGACTTTGAGAAGATGGTTGAATGTCGAGGATTCGAACTGCGGACCGCGGTCGGTAGTCACGGTGGCTGGACAGCCATGTGAAGCGACCCAGCGCTCAACGAAAGCGCGCGTTACGGTGTCCGCGGATACGTCGGCTATAGGCACGACTCCGGGCCAAGGGGTATATCGGTCGATCATGTTCATAATGTAGACCATTCCTCTGGATGGTGCCAAGGGTCCAACTATGTCGAGATGGACATGGGCGAAGCGAGCTGTGACTTGCGAAAAACGACCAAACGGAGCGGACACGTGCCGCTGTATCTTGGCTTGCTGACACCTTAGACAACCGCGTGCCCAGCGCTTAAGATCGCGTTGCATTCCGAGCCAAACGTATCTCTCGGATATGAGCTTGATTGTGGCTCGGATGCCTAGGAGAGCGATGTTATGAAGTGTGTCAAAAACTAGACGTCGAAAGGTTTCTGGAACGACGGGTCGAGGTCGTCCAGTAGAAGTATCGCACAAGATTGTGCCATCAGATGAAGGCAGTGGATGCGGTGTGATTTGTAGCGAAGAATCTTGCATGACGTTCTGACAGTCGGTGTCGGTTAATTGCGCGGTAGCCATGGCAGATAAGTCGATTGTCTGGCCAGCGGTGTGGATTGCGGAGACGCGCGACAGAGCGTCAGCAACGACGTTATTCTGACCTGAAATGTGTCGGAGGTCAGTAGAAAATTGAGCCACGAAATCCAGCTGACGAACCTCACGTGGTGTGTGCCGAGCTGACTGATTTCGAAAGGCGTAAATAAGCGGCTTATGGTCGGTGAAGATAACGAACGAATTACCTTCTAAGACGTGTCTGAAATGTCGGACGGTAGAATAAACTGCCAACAGTTCACGGCTGAACGTGCTTTACTTGACTTCTGCCGTTTGTAAGCGTCGGGAGTAGAAAGCGAGCGGTTTCCAGCATCACTCAGTGAATTGCTGCAGGATGGCGCCAATGGCGGTGTCCCATGCATCGACTGCAACGCTGAGTGGAGCTTTGGGGTCGAAATGGTGAAGCATAACGTCTTCAGCCAAGGCCTGTTTGCAGGCTTTGAAGGCTTCGGTTGCAGCGGGCGTCAACTAGACATTGCCGTTCTTGCGTTCACGAAGTAAGTCGGTCAATGGACTGAGCAAGTCGGCACAACGTGGCAGAAATCGACGGTAGTAGTTAATCATCCCACTAAAACGGCGGATGGCGGCCAAGTAGTCGGAACGGGAAAGTCCTTAATAGCACTGACTCGGTCTTCGAGCGGCCGTATGCCATGCTGGTCAATTCGATGACCAAGAAATTCGATAGATGGTTGCTGAAAGATGCATTTGTCAGCGTTGACAGTAATGCTATTAGAGGCTAACCTCTCGAAAGCATCTTTAGGTGCTCCGCGTGCTGTTCTTCGGAAGAACTAGCTACTAAGATGTCGTCTATATAAGGATAAACGAAGTCGAGACCTCTCGTGACAGAGTCCATGAAGCGTTGAAAAGTTTGAGCTGCGTTGCGAAGACCGAAGGGCATTCGCAAGAATTCGAAAAGTCCGAAGGGCGTGATGACTGCGGTTTTCGGAATGTCATCCTCGGCTACAGGGATCTGGTGGTAAGCGCGAACCAGATCGATCTTCGAGAACACACGGGCGTCACGTAGGCTAGCCGTGATGTCCTGAATATGCGGAATCGGATAGCGGTCGGGGACAGTAGCGTTATTGAGAGCGCGATAGTCGCCACATGGACGCCAGTCTCCTGACTTTTTAGGCACCATGTGTAGAGGCGATGCCCACGGACTCTTGGACGGGCGAATAATGCCTAAGTCTAGCATGTGCTCGAATACGGAGCGTGCAATTTTGAGCTTGTCGGGGGTCATGCGCCTGGCTTTTGCGAACACAGGCGGACCTTTCTTAACGATGTGATGTGTCGCGGCGTCGGTTACGGAAGGCAACGGGACGGCAGGACGGAAGGTCTGCGAAAAACTATCGAGCAGCGTTTGCCCGACGGGTGAACTAATTTGAGTCGCGTACACGGGACTGATTGACGCGGTGTCGGTCAAAGTCCCAATGACTGCGAGGTTTGTAAGGCGGTCGACTAGACGGTGTCGCTTAACGTCGACGAGTAGGTCGTAATGACGTAAGAAATCGAGACCAAGGATAGGCGTTTGAACATCCGCAACAAGGAATATCCATTTGAAAGCGCGTCGGAGGCTGAGATTTAGCGTGCGCGAGCGTTGACCATATACGCGGATAATGGTTTCGTTAGCTGCGCGCAATGAGCTAGTCACCTTTTCGGTCTGGTCGTTTGGATCACGCGGGAGAAGGCTGACTTCTGCGCCAGTATCGACGAGATAGCGAAATCCGGTTCTGCGATCGGTGACGAAGAAGAGGCGACTGCGTTGACCAGCTAAGTCCGTCGCCCCTACGTGCTGGTCCGCCCGCTTCCCTGCTGTTGTCGTTTGAAGGAACAGGGCGGGCGACATGATTTAGCTTGCTGGCCGAATCGTTCGTGGTACCAGCATTAACCGTTTCTCTTCGGTGATCGCGAACGAGACTTCGAACGTGAACGCGAACGGCTCCTAGAGCATTTACAGCGGTTATGTCTAAAGGCCAAAAAGTCTGCGAATTGTCGGGTCAGTGTTGCCATCTGGGATTTCAGCGTGGCGATATCGTCGTTCGGTTTCGTGTGGACCTGCGAAACCTGGCCGTACGACTCCCAAATTCGGTCGGCTGTGTCGGTCAGTTTGGACAAAATTGCATCCTCACTAGCGCAGAGGATGTGTAGCATCTCGCGCGGAAGTCGTTGCAACCACATTTCCCGAAGAAAAGAATCATCTATCGAAGTGGGTCTAGCTAGGCTCTGCATTTTTCGAAGCAGCTGAGACGGCTTAAGATCGCCAAGATCGGTTTCGTTCAGGAGTTTCGTAACTCGTTGTCGATCGGATAAGCCTGTTCTTCTCAGAATAGCTGTCTTGACTGCATCGTAAGTCTTTTGGTCGTCAGGAAGATCTAGAATGTCATCAATGGCATCGATGACATTTAGCGGAAGCGCGGAAACGACAAGGTGGAACTTGGTCTTTTTGGACCTAATACCACGCAAAGAAAATTGCGATTCTAGCTGACAAAACCAAGACTTAGGATTAGTTTCGCGAAAAGGTGCGATAGAAAGCGTAACTGTGCCGATTTTAACGTCAGAATCTACGCGATCAGTTTCCATAGCGAGCAAAATAGCGAGGCAGCGAGATTAAACCGGAAAATGAAAAGTGAAAATCAGACGGGTTAGCGAAAAAAATGCGGCCAAATCTGAAAAGAAAGGTTAGCGAAAACTCACCGGATAATGGCCAAAAGTCGGGGGTCACCAATAAAGCGAAAAGCGGGATCGGTACGCTTTAAAACCAATACGCGAAAATAAGGCCAACCTCCGATGAGTGGAGAACACCAAACGTAACGCTAGGAAAAATTTATTAAGTGGGCGAAAGGCTATCTAGTGCTAAAAATAAGGCACCGGAAGGCAGATAGTTACATAAATAAATAAATAAGTAAATAAATAAATGGTATATTCTCTGTAAAACGAGACACACCTCTAAAAGGGATAGTTGTGGTCGCGTGCGCGGAGAGCAAAGATGGCCGCGGAGCCGTGGAGCGTCGCGCCTTTCGCAGGCGGATGCTAAGTTGATTCAAACAAACGCGAGCAACGTTCAAACAGGCGAGCGGCTAATTTGATATGTACATCGAGAAAATATAATTTTGTGATTTTGTAATATTTTACGCAGCATGCGGCAGCCAAACAGGGGAATCTCCAGGTCACTACAAGGACGTTGCATTTCGCCGGTGAGAATGCCAGGTTCCAATTGTTGCACCAAACATTCAGAGCCCTAAGGTCGCTTTGTATCACCCATCCATGTTGGATGGGTGAATAGGGAACACCATTTTGATGTCAGCAGCAAACAGATAGGACTTTCCATTTCCATAATATTTTTGTGTTCGTGGCATTCCGTGTACTATATTTCCTGACCTCCTGCACTTAGCTAGGATTTGTTTGTAAACAATTTATTACATGTGCTATTTAATTGAGGTTTATATCACCGTTTCCTTATGCATTAGTCGAGTTTTTTCTCTCTCTCTTTCTCTTTTTCAGTTTCTTACCCTCTCAAGTGTTCGGCTGTTGTTTGATATCCCCGGTGTGGATGCACTTGATGTGCATGTTGACAAGGTGCCTACCTGTCGGTTACCCACTACCTCGTCCATACTGGCTCCAGGAGACAGTTGGTCGTTGCTGGAGGTGACAGGGTGCACGGTCCTTGTGGCCGTGCTAGGCTCGAAGAGTGGTAACGTTCGCTAGAGAGCATGTTCCCCTAGTCTAGTGTAAAGACAATGTTATATTTTATTGTCTTGCTATGCGGCAGGCACTTCGGAGAATGAAGCGAGAGAGTGTATTACCACTGTTATCTGAAACTTTTCTCATTTAGCACGTGCGCCTTGCTCACAGTCAGCAGGCAAAAGCTTTGGCGACTACCTACATTTGTGCGCTTAGTTGTACCGTACAGCACCAAACAAACTAACTAGCCTGCGGTTCACCGGTAAACCTGGATTGCAGTTTCAATTTGTGCCAGTTATTGATAGCGAGCGGTATCAATCACAATAGGCTCTTGTTTTGTACGTTGTGATACAAAAAATTTAAAAATTTTAGGCAAATTATTTATTATATTTCATGCACTCATTAGTCATGAATTGCTTACGCAATTTATGCTTGATGAAACGTTGCTCAAATGCGTCCAGTCTAAGAAGCATTTTATTGGATGTACTGATGTGTTACCTTCATTTTCGGGCGGCATTCCGGAAGCACGATTGTGTTATGTGTATTGGTAATCACGTTAGATGAATAAATATTTGTTCTCGACAAAGCGAGGCACGCCTTTTGGGCATGCTCAGCAGATTGCAATACGGTACACGAAAGCATGATTAGCAGCATCAAGAGCAGAAATAGTACTAATGGAGTCAGTAGTGTGAGCCCATATGGCCAAAAGTTTGTACGAGGTCTATGACCACAGAATGCAAGATGTAAAGATATGTATCAGATAACTAATGTGGTGTACGTTGATGAGGAACTAGTCCGAGTAGGTTGTGTACACGGTGCGGGTCAGGTGAGAGTAGCATGAGGAAAATGCTGCAAAATATTTAAGAATAGTGGCACGTCACGGATCAAATATGTAGATGTATTCGTACATGAGCAGATATGGCACATAATTTGTAAATGTGGTACCACTCAACTTGCCAAAGTGGGATTGCGGCGGTGATTTTATTGAGTGGCGAGTCAAATCCGCCACGTCACAATGTTGTTAAACAGCCATTTGTGGCTTTTGTATGGAAAACGCCTGCCAGACGAAAACCCACCGTGTCCTGGAACACTACCGACTAGCCATCTGACATTGACAAGATGGCACCTGCCAGCTTACCCACGTGGTTATTTGCAGTCACGTTTCGCACTTTTGCTTTCGATGGTTGTGTAGTCTCCTCCGGAGTCGACCGCAAGTGGTTGGAGCTGTAGACTTTGGACAACGCAGGTGGCTTGTGTAGATTTGTTTAGTTTTCTGGGTTCGGCTAAATTGCCGGGATTGCGAAGTGCGGGTGCGTTCTTTGCTGTGTGTCGATTCCGTGTCAGGGGAGCGTCACCGGTATGTATTCAGAGGTGTTCTGTGTATATAATGTTATCCTTTAGAACAAATAGCGCAAGCGCACGTCTAATGTACTACAGAAAAGCCATAATGGACACGGTGCCATCGTGCGCACCTTTTGTAACATTGACACTTTTTCGGGTTTCAGCGGTATCTAAGCCGCCCACAGCAGACACCTTCTCAGTTTGTCCGCTACTAACCCTCGCACTGGATGTTTAGCAAACAGCCGTGAGCGACCTACAATCCAATTATATTAGTGCAGTTTGGTACAACTACCGTTGGATTACCCTTTCCAAGACGATGCAAGGGACTTGTTGAGGGACTTTGCTGAAACATGCAATGCATGGATCAGTTCATGGCTGTTTAATCCTCGCGGGTAAGTCCCAAGTTCTTTGTAAATACCAAAAATTAGTTTTTTAACTTCTCATTAGCTCTTTTCAAAAGATAAATACCTAAGATCTTGCTTTTACGGGCTACATCGCACAGTCAAGCGTATAGCTCTCGATAGGTTTATAACACTTTTATCCCATACATCAATGGTCCGCTGTGTTGACTTATCACAAATCACAGGTCCAACTCACTTGCGCAAGCACTTTGAGTGGGACTGAAAAGTGAGGCTTACTGACGTTTGAACCATGCAAGCTTCGTGGTTTGTGAATTAAAATATTTATAATTCCTCGAGGCTATGAACTGACATGCAATTCCTGGCATATAGTATGCTATAGCCCTGAGATCTAGGTAGCATATTAAATACGCCGGCACACAAGCCATGTGGTGCTATGAATAGCGCAGCTGTGACTGGCAAAGATCAAGCTACTACTATGAGGATTCAGTAAAAGACAACAAGCGTAGGTTAGCGTCGCATGTGTTGATTATGTTGAATGTGTGTTCCCATATCTTGCATCATTTTCAGAAGGATAATTTACAAAATCTTATCTCGCCGTGTGAATCTATTTGATAAACAAAACCCACTAAAAAGCCTTGTGTATAAGTAAATAAATAACTACACTTTTTTGTCGGATGAGCCATGAGCTTTTCCAACATTTAGTTGGTATCCTGCTACCTAGGAGCATGGGGTAGATTGGAAATAATAATTTGGGTTTATCATCTGCTCGAGAAGAGGGTGGGACCTTGGTACATTACAAAGACAGGCGGCAATGACCGCACCTAATTTTCTGATCTTTGGTGACCCAAACCTTCCCCATGTTGCTTGGCAGCTTGCTAAAAACAGGGTGGGTACTCCGGAGCAGGAACTAGTAGATTGGATGCACGTACCTGCCTTCGAGCAATACGTTAATGTGCCGCCTAGGCGTCGTACTCGGAGTACCCTATCAACAACTGATATCGCAGTCGCCAGACATGGTCACTTGATTGACCTACGCATGGTGCCACCCATAGGTAAGAATGCTATGCGTGTTTTAACCTTGGCTTTGGACGCACCGAGGCTTGTAGAGAAGCGTCGAATGGGAAGGGCTTTAAATCGTATTGAGTTTACGAAGTTGCGAGCTCGAGCCCATGAAATCATTTGGATCCCTGAAACTGACCAGGCCACTTTGGAACGGAGGTGGCTTCTGCTCAAACGTGGACTCGTACAGTAACTGAACGAACTTGCTCCTTTACGCCCAGGGTAACATCTTGGGAAACCTTGATGGTAGAGGAGAAAGATTGATAGAGTGATAAAGAGGCGCAATGCTGAGTGGAGAAAATATCAAGAACCTCGGGGCTTCCGACGTTGGCTGCAATACCAAAGACGTCGAAGCATAGCTATTAAGTTGCAGCGGCAGGCGAAGTGCCCATTTGAGCTTAGGTTGACCAAATTTGCTAAATCAACTCCAAACTGTTATCACAGATATGTCCAAGCAAATTTCTGTAAGACAGGTGGTCGGCTGTCTAAACACGGGGGACGGTACCCAGGCTGTAGACGATGTTGATAAAGTAGAAGCGTTGCCACTTGTCTTCCAAAACGGCATCGGAAGGAAAGTGGGTCAGGCTTACCATCACAGCCTCACTGCTCAACTAGCTGTAAAATGCTAGAAATTATCCTCAATATGCCAGAGGTCTTCACAACGCTGGCCAGGTCGCATCATTATAAGTTATCTGGTCCTGCTAGTGCACCTCTCGCTATAGTTAAGCCGCTAGCTGATATCCTTCAGTATCCCGCAACGGAGTTATCCAACCAGTCTCTTCAAGAAGGCAAGCTGCCACGTAATTGGAATGAGGCGACTATTGTTGCCATCCAAAGGGGTTCTAAGTCGGTGCCTCTTAAATATAGACCTGTTAGTTTGACCAGCATCATGCTGAAGTGCTTGGAAAAGCTTATAAGGACAAGGATCTGTGAACGCTGGACTTAGCGCAATCTAATTAGAGCGGAAAAGCATGGCTTTCTTAAAAAGAAGCCATGTTTTACAAATGTACTGTGCCTGTTAGACGAGATTACCAGATGTCTTGAAAGTTAGATGCCGGTAGAGGTGTGCTTTATGGACTACGGTTAAGCTTTTGACTGGGTAAATCCTCCATATTTAAATGTGAAGCTGACATGGTTTGAATTGCTTCCTCAGATATTGCTGTGGCTTTGTGAATTATTACGTGAAAAGACATTTAGAGTCAAGGTTGGGGAAGCGTGTTCAAATGTGGGTCATGCCTACGCGTTGCCCCGCAATGTTCGATTATAGGTCCATTGTTGTCTCGTACGTTTATAAATGATTTCGCTTCTCTTCTTGAGGATCCCTGCTATATCTTCGCAGATGACTTAAAGCTGGTCGGTAGGGGAAACCGAGTGAGAATGGCCATGGACGTAATCACTGTGGTGAATTGCTCCAGCTAATGGGATCTACCACTGCAGGCCAACAAATGTCAACTAGTGACCAATAGAGGCAGCGGAATTGCAGTGCAGTCTCCTACAGGATCTCTATTATTGCGAGGCACCGATGAAGCCCGCTATCCAGGAGTCATCTTAGTGAACAATATTAAACCTTCGACACAGTGTCGCCATGCTGCCAGTAAAGCGCGACAAGTTATTTTGTCTTAGGAGGGCGCTGAGTAACACTAAAGCAGAAGTGTTTTTGCCGTTGTATAAAGCAGTGGTTAGGCCATTCTGGAGTATGGTGTTCGGGCTTTGGCACCGTATCTCCGGGTTGACGTCATTTGTATAGAAAAGCTTCAGAAACTTGCGACCAGGTGGATCGAAGTTCAACGAGGGATGTCGTACGAACGTCGGCTAAGTAGCTTGGGATTATTTTCCTTGGAACGGAGTATGCTAAGAGGGGATTTGACAAAGACGTTAAAATAAATAAAAAGTTGTTTATTCTCAATTTAATAGCGTCACACCAAATCAAGTATGACCAAGGTTTACAGGCAGCTGTGTATCCCAACGATACTTTGGGTGCAAACATGCGTAGTGTAAGCGGTCAAGGCAAAATAAGTGCAGTGAAACGATACATGTAGTCGGAGAGTATCATATACTTGCACGTGTCTGGAAAAAGTTAAAATAAGAGTCTAATAGACGTGCCAGTATGTAGTTGTGGGCAGTGACATTATTCAGTGGCGAGTCACATCCGCCAAGACGCAGGGTTGTTAAACAGACATTTGTGTCTTTTTATATGGAGAACGCTTGCCAGGCAAAAACCCACCACGTTCTGCAACACTGCCGCAAAGCATTTTGAACACTGATGTATAAATGGCAAAGCCGCTTGACGACTGATTTCATATTAGGTTATTCGCAGTCAAATTGCATCTAATTCCCTCTGTTGGCTGGAAAGTAGTTTGACCAGGGCCGCCGCAATCGTTGCGGCCGGTTGAGGATGGAAACCGCCCAAATAGTTGGCTTGTTGTGTGTCCAGGTGAGCAAAGTTTCATACTTTCTGATGTCTATGTTTCAGATGTATAGTTTGCGGGAGCTGAAGACGTGTCCAGCTCTACATGCTGTACAACCGTTGGGGTGGTGGTTGCAGCTGAGTCCCTTTGGTATACAGCCAAGCTCCACGTAGATCCTTGTCGGTTATTACGCCCGTCGTACGAATTCTGTTCCTCCTTCCAGTATCAGACCTCTAAGAATTTTCGGAGTTTGGATAAAAGGGAAAGTAAGCGACAACAGAGAGACGACCGCAAGTTCTGGCGTGGAACTAAACTTTGTTAAATTCTTATGTTACAACATTTAGCGTTGAGGCAAAAGCGTGTACACAGTGCAACGACGATTATGCTGAAAGTGCCATTTGAATGTTCTATAGAATCCATGGCCTTATGGGTAGATTACTAACGTCTGCGGAGGGACAAGAGTGTTGTACCAGTAAGTAATCCACCAAGTATCAGTTTAGTATGAGGAAAAAATTGGCGTGAGGAAAGAGAAAAGAGTTAAAAGACTGGTAGTGATTGAACGGTGAATGAACGGCACGTAGCCGGCGTAATACGATAAGGAGCGCAGAATGAGAAATTTGAAGAAATAACTAGCTTGTTGCTCGAAAAATCCAAAGGTCAATTAGTGGTAAGGCAGTGGAAAGGTCGTAAGCAAGCATTCCAAGAGGATACACGTTATAGAGATAAGGAAGGGCTCCTAACAAGCACCGGATAAATAAATAAATAAATAAATAGTATATTCTCTGTAAAGCGAGACACACCTCTAAAAGGCATGATCAAATATGCATACAAGCATAGCTTCTTTGGAATATTAAAACATTTCGTTACAATGAAAGGAATAAACGAAAAGATGTAGTCCATAAGAGCGAGCATATTGTCAGGCAATAGTCAGACCAAGGATCATAATGGCGCCGTGGCGCGCAAAAACTGTTGCGTCAAGATACAAGTGGGGGGTAAATTTGCCATGTAGTGATCCATGAGCACAGGAGACCGAACAAGGTTTAGTGCAATCGATGACCATTACGAAGCCGGGATGATCGGTACTCCACTAAAGCATTCTTCATAGTAAAATCAGTTGCACAGGTTCGATGTTGGAGGCTGAGGACTGCGTCAGTGTGAAATGTATAGCTGTGACTTTATTTTGTGGCGAGTCACATCCGCCACGTTGCAGTGTTGTTAAGCGGACATTTGTGGCTTTTTATAGGGAGAACGCTTGCCAGGCGAAAACCCACCACGTCCTGGAACACTGTCGTAGCTTCCGTTGAACTGTAGTGCTAGTCGGCTATACATCGTATAGACCGATTTTGCACTCTATTATTCGCAGTCGGTTGACAGCCATAATTTTTTCGGTGGTTGGCCAAATGGCTTAGTACTGAACCGGCAATAGTCGTTGAAGCCAGTCAATGATGTAAAAGAGTCGCAGAGTCGAATGATAATGATGCGGGTGAGTAAACATATTGTTAATAGAGGCCGGCTTTTTCTATTATATTGTCCGGCTCGCAACCCGTGTCCAGCTATCCATGCTGGACTTGTCATAGGGACGGTGAGTGCAGTTGTTTCTTGTGTCTGAATATGTCCAAAACAGGAATAAGTGCTATTCTCCGCGAAGTGGACAAGTATTTCCTTCAAATGTAAGTGTAATTTTTTCCATGACCAAGTGAGAACTCCAGGAAAAATCATCGGAAAAGACGCTTATGCGCGCGCAGTGCTGTCCGTGAAATGACATCAGAAAAGCTCCAGGTGACTGGAGAATCGGAATGTTTGAGGCAGTGAAGGTAATCACGCCAGAATTGTCAGTCTCCAGTTGTGGAACAGTGGATCCATTGTGAGTACGAGGCGAGCTAAACCCATTTGTTTAGACCCCGTGGTGGTAGCTTCTCCAGAATGGCGGAAAGAGCTCCATTTGGAACGATGTGTGGGTTCTTCACCTCCCGGAGAAAAGAACAAGCATGTAAACCAGCTGGCTATTGAAAGCGGGTCGACTATTCACAGTGGATAAACCTTCTTGTTTTGGCGGATGTATCTGTGGAAATCTCGGGAGAAAACGGGCAACGGACAAGAGGCAGCCAAACAGAAAGACAGCAACGAAGCAAGAAGCACAAACACAGACTGGTGGCGCGCAACGGTGCCTATGATACATTAAAATTTATGTAATTTTGTTTAGTATACATGATTTGGAGGCGCGTTCTTTACATCACGTCGCTGGTGTGCCTCAGACTACAACTACTAGGTAGAAAGAATGGTATAACAAAGCGTGTAGACAACGTTAAGCGATTAATATGATTGTTGGAGAGTAACAGGTAAACCGATTATGATGACAGCAGACCAAATGCGAGCGGCATCTTATGTGAAACTAAGGACAACATGGTTGAGACCGAATGCGGGAGCAACATAGGTAAAGCAACGTTCCAAGAAGAAAAGGAAATTTAAGGAATCAGCTATGAGCGGAAGAATGCGGACGGCAGTGCGAAGAGTAACTCATGAGAGCAATTAAGAGACGATAGTCAGGATGAAAAAGGTTTACTACTAAAGTGTGGTGAGCCAGGGACGCTCTCGTGCGAAGTATGAAACGTTCAGTGCTGAAATAGCATCGGTAATATCCCGGTAATCTGAGAGCACTCTGAGAGCCGGAGACCGAACAGACGAGACTCGAGAAGTCGACACATCCAGAGGCATCATAGTAGTCCCAGAGTGTTTCACTGATCAGATAATGACAAAGAAGGGCATGGCACTAAGCGTCGGTCATCCGATTGAAGATTTGAGGGTACAGGTTACTGATGGAAGTGCCTATATTAATCAAGGGTAAACAAGTCTAGCGGGCTGTCAATATAAGCCAGACATAGTTGTGAGTCTAGAGAGATTAGATCGGTATATCTTGCTAGTCTGGAAAAGGTCAAAGGAGCATACCGGTCAGATAAGACTAGGTTATTACAAGCCACTAAGAGTTGGCAGTCCGATTAGAGTAGAAATGATAGTACAGGACCATAAGGATAGAGAGAGGTTTACTAATAAGGTGTGGAAAAGTCCACGGGGCTCGAGAGGTAATGGGGACGGAGCGTTCAGTCTCCCGAGCATAGCAGGCAGCGTCGCAGAAGTAGGAGTAAAGAAGACCGAGCTGCCGAGGTTGGACTTGGTCGGCGCATTGTGATTGAGTCCCATGGTTCATTTGGGAAGGTAAGTGGAGTCAGTAGGATTGGAGCTCACGATCATAAAAGGAGTTAGTGATATTGTCCCACTCACCTTTTTGAGTTGGAAATGTCAGACCATCCGCGCGGGCATCGCCTGAAGCTCAAACGACATACAGCTCGTTCGGACATCAGAGCAAGCATTCTACGTACCGAATAGTTAACTACAGGAATAAATTTCCTCCTGAGGTAGCGAAGTGTGAGTCTGTAGAAGCCTTCAAATTGGGCTCATATGTGTGTTGGTCTATCGATTTTCAAGAGATATTGTAATTATACTGAAATGGGTAGTGTAGTTTGATGCTGTTACACGAAAGTTCAGGCTGTGCTTGTTCTTACCTCATTTATTTACCGAAGCAAGACGTCAGTCCAACGTTGAAGCGCCGGGGGCCGCTTCACTTATCGGCACAAGAAACTGGAGGTTCGTTGGACTAAAGCCTCTACTGCCCGCTTGACCTGACCTGACCTGAGGCAACCCATTAAAGGCAAGGTCATAGTAAGAATACAACAATTGATCAAGTAATTTGCAATCGTATAACAGGATTTTAGTATATGTGGATCCATAAATGTAGGCGTGTAGGTAGGTGTTTAGCTTGTGTTTGTAGAGGTGTTACCGTTCTTTTGCGAGAACTCTTTCGAGTCACAATTGTAGGACCCAATCTCAGTGCGCCGACTAACATAGTCTTATCTGAAACCTCAGCGCCATTTCCGATCATAGTTTGGAAGCGGCTTCGCTCGCTTCCAATTACGACGAGATGCTTGTATCTCTTATTTTCCAATATACATAAAGGCTTTTCACCAGGAGCCTGGCCTTCTCGGTTATTTTACTCCTTTTTTATTGCCATCTCTATTGTGCGGCTTACTCAATGCGCCGCACGAATACGTAGGCTGTCCTACTCTTCAACGACGCTCTTGATTTTTGGGGGCATCAGGATGTTTGCTAAACGCTTTTGGGTTATCACTTCCATTAGTAGGCTCATTTTGCCTCCTTTCATCTGCACCTGATCTTTACTTTACGTTCACATTTGCTTTACTTTACGAATGTTGCTGTATGTGCTTACTCCTTCCCTTTTCAATCTTACCGTGCCCGAACTAATAACCTCAAATACACGGCAGTTTTTCCCTGTGACCCTTTTCTCAAGGTTCTGACGGAATTCAGACTATGGCATTTTCAGCGCCTCAGCCACATTATTCTTACTGCATACACATCGCAAAGCTGTCCGCATTCATCCGTTCCTCGCCGCTTATTTGCACCCTCCTTTCCGCTCGAAACGTTGCCTTATGAACTAGTTGCTCCTCGCTTTCCGTCTCATACTAACTGGCCTTAATTTCACCTCTCGCATTCTGCCGACTGTCATTATCATCAGTTTATCTATGTCGCTCTCCAATAACCGTATTATTCGCTTGACTTCGCAACCACGCTTTGTTATAACTGTCTTTTGACCCTGCGCGTGCAGAACCTTCTTCCTACGTAGTAGTTGCCGTCTGCGCCACACCAGACATGATGGAAATGACGTACCTGTAAATCATGTGTACTAACCAAAAATACATAAACTTCAGAGCCTCACATAGCTAGGCACCGTATCATGCCAGCAGTCTTTTGAGGGCGCTTCCTCATGCATTGCTGTCTGCCTGTTTGGCTGCCACTTGTTCCTTGCTCGGTTATCCCGAGATTTCTACAGATACATCGGTCGACGCATGATGGTTTAGCTCCTGGTCCTGGGTAACCCATTCTCGCAGGCAAACTGGCTTGAAAGCGATTTTTCTCCTGGATGGGAAGAACCATCAACATCACTGAAGAGAGCACTCGTTGTACAAACTTGAGTTCTTTTCGCTATGATGCAGGTGCTACGTTTACTGGGTAGTACCATATGAGTCCAACTCGATTTGTACTCACAGTATCACAACTTACCTACGTGGAATAATATAGTTACATGTCTCCCCCGTTCCAAAACAGGGAACAGCTTATTCTGTCGTGAGTTCCTTCACTGCCACGAAGAGTTTGCTTATTCTCAATGGCGCTGGAACAATTGGGTACGGTGTCCTACCTTGCCTTAACGTCTTTCGGATTATCCATTCAACTAGAGCTTTTCCGATGGCGTTTCGTGGACAGCTTTGCTGCTCCTCAATAGGGCGGGAAACAACGGCGTTACGATGGACTTTCACGGAGCTTTCACTTGATCATGGAGACAAATACACTTAATTAGCACAAAAATTAGGAGGTAAGCCGATGTTATTTTGAAGACGAAGTACTTCATAACAATCCCAAATTAGACAAAGGAATGGCATTTCCTCACTTGTTTCTTCCTGCTCAGGCTTCCTTAGTTCTATTCCATTAGCACCAATGCATGATTTCATTATCTGCCTGTCGCCGCCTCTTAGCCTTTTATGCTCTGAACTTTCTAAAAGAACTATTGTATGCTTGCGCTTCCTCCGTTCGCTGTCCTTCCTATAACGGTTCCGGTATGAACCACAATATTCTCTTTGCATCTCGCTTCAATTCATTGCATATTCCTACTACTTCTCCTACCTCTTTGGCTCTGGCTTTCCTCTTCCATTTAGATCTTTGATCTGAGATGCTCCACCAACTTACTTTACACACTGCAGCTCCAAACATTTGGGCGTAAGACCTCAATGTCTGGCTATGATGCATATTTAAAACCTTATCTCGTAATACTTTTTCACTTATCTCCTTGACTCTGTCCTACCTGTCCACCTATGGACCACCTACCGCTGACACCCTACTGACTTGGCTTTCACACTCTAGCTCCGCACTTTGTTGCCTAAGACTTCAACGATTTGGCCATGTCGCTTGACCATCGCTCTTCATGGCTCTTCATATAGTGACTTTCGTCTCGAAAGCTTCTTTTCTTATGACACTCCTTAATGCTGACGTAACGTTCTGTAACCCTCAACTGAAATGTATTATTGGCTCCGATTAATCTTCATTGCTATGTCCCCTTTCTTCCTGAACATGCATATTCTGCCGATGCTCTCCTTTAGTACGTATACCTATATTCAACGGCTTGCTGTCGTTGCTTCCGACTACTGTGACCCTATTGATCAAGGTTAGGCAGACTTATCGGCCTACTCCCATAACCCGTAGAACATCTCTGGCTTTTCCACCTCTTCTGAAGAGTATTTTCCTTTTCGTACTCTATTTGCATTAAATTATCAATTAGGCATAAATCTCTTCGGACCTGGTTCCAATCTAGCCTCGGCTGACCAGTCTCATGATTCTGACTGCTCCGAGACGTTATCACTCGAGGCTCTACATTCCAAACACTCTGTTCCCCTCAACTCAAGACCTTTCCTTGACATGCTAACTGGCTCTTCATATAGTGACTTTCGTCTCGAAAGCTTCTTTTCTTATGCCACTCCTTAACGCTGACGTAACGTCCTGTAACCCTCAACTGAAATGCATTGTTGGCCCTGATTAATCTTTACTGCTATGTCCCCTTTCTTCCTGAACATGCGTATTCCGCCGATGCTCTCCTTTAATACTTATACCTATATTCAACGGTCTGCTCTCCTTGCTTCCGACTACTGTGACCACATTGATCAGGGATAGACAGACTTATCGGTCTACTCCCAAAACCCGGAGAACATAGTTGGCTTTTCGACCTCTTCTGAAGAACTTAAATCTCTTCGGACCTGGATCTAATCTATCCTCGGTTGACCAGTGTTATTTTCCTCACTGCTCCCTGACATCCGAGACGTTATCACTTGAGGCTCTACATTCCAAACACTCTGTTCCCCTCATCTCCAGACCTTTCCTTGCATGCTAAATGGCTCATCATATAGTCACCTTCGTCCCGAGAGCTTCTTTTCTTATGACAATCACCTCTGCTATCCACAAGTTAATTTGGCGGCCTAGCTTCATCTTGCTGGCCTATCCGGACTCGTCTGAACGGTCTCCTGCTTTCTGACCCACCTCAGACGTTCGAGACCTCAATGGCTTAGGCTCTGCCGACGTAACGTACTGTATCCTTCAACTGAATTGCATGGTTGGCCCTGATTAATCCTTATTACTACGTCCCCTTTCTTTTTTGTACGTGCCTATTTTGCCGATGCTTTCCTTTATTACTTAGACCTAAATTCTACGGTTTTCACTCTTTGAGCTGATTTTCTAATCTCGTCTTAATGGTCTCTTTGTTTCTGACTACTGTGACTTGAATGACTAGGGATGGGCAGACTTATCAGCCTGCTTTTCCCTCTCAGTGGTCTCTTTGCTTTTGACTGCTGTAACCCGATTGATCAGCGATAGGCGGAATGGTCTCCTTTTTTCTGACCTCTCTCGGGCTTCTGCGATCTCACTGTTCTTGTCACTGCCGACGCAACACTTTGCTACCCTCACCTCAAGAACGTTGCTGGTCGTGACTGATCACAATCATCATGTCTTCTCTCATCCTTAACGTGTCCATTTCTGCCGATTCGATCCGACTAAATGCATAGCTTACTATTACGCCTTTCTCCTTATGAGTCGACTTTCTAGTCTGGTCTGAACGACCCACCTTCCGACTTCTGTGACCCTAATGATCAGGGGTCGGCAGACCAAACGGTCTGTTCATACCACGTCGGGAATATCGCTGACTTTTCCACTCATCAATGAAAACGTTTCCTTTTCTCATTTTGTGTGCACTCCTTTTTTTCCACTGGTCAGGCAACTCTCCGGATCTGGCACTACTCTAGCGGCGTCCGACCAGCCTTCTGCTTTCTGACTACTTCCTTACATTCCAAACATTAACGATCTAGGCTCTGTTGTCCTGGTGCTCTTTCCCCCTTATCCTGAGACCATTCCTCGGCATGCAACCGCCTTTTCATATAGCCACTTGCTTCCCAAACTGCTTTCTGATGACACTCATTACTTATTCCCACCCTACTTTGGAGGCCTAGCTTCAGCTTGCTGACCTACCCGGGTTTGACTGTACGCTCTCCTGTCTTCTGACATCGCTCGGACTTCTGTGATCTAATGATCTAGACTCTGCCGACGATAGTCTGTTACCCTCACCGCAAGACCACCGCTGGTCATGATTGAACCTTATTATCATGTCCCCTTTTTTCCTTAACATGTCCATTTCTGTTGATGCTCTCTGTCAGCACTTAGACTTTACTAACACGACTTTCACCCTACGAGCTGACATTCTGGGCTCGTCCCAACGATCTCGTACCTTCCGACTTCCGTGAACCTAATGAACAGAAACCGTGAGCTCCAACGGTCTGCGCACAGCACCTGGAGCATATCGTTGCCTTTCTTTTTCTTTCTCTTCTCACCCATAGAGCCTCTTTTTTAACACTCTAGCCTGGCTTATCTGGTTCTGGCTGTACGGCCTCCTGCCTTCTGACCTCTCTCGAACTTCTGAGTTCTAAATGATCTAGTCTCTGCAGGCGCAATGCTCTGTCTCCCCCGCCTCCAGAGCACTGCTGCTCATGATTCAACAATAGTATATCCGCTTTTATCCTTAACACTTCTATCCTGTTGACGCTCTGTTAACTTTCTGACATTTATAATACGGCTTTCTCTCCATGAGCCGATATCCTCATCTCATTTCCATGGTCTCCTGCTTTCCGAATACTGAGCGCATTCTTGTGAACCATCGACTGGTCAAAAGGTCTGTTCGCAACACCTCGAGATTTTTGTAGGCTCTTCCACTTCCCCTTAAGTGTCTCCTTCACGATTAAATTCCTTCATTTTCGCACTCTGTTTGCCTTCCTTTATCTATTGGACGGACAACACTTCGGGCCTGGCTCCACTCTAGCCTGGTCTGACCAGCCTCCTATTTTCTGACTGTTTCCAGAAATCAGAGACGCACGTGTTCTAGGCTGTGCAGTCACAACACACCCTGTCCCTCAGCCTGAGAGCTTCGTTTGCTATGCTAACGGGCTTTTTATATAGCCTCTGTAGTCCCTCAAATTTACTTTCTCGCGACATTCACTACTGTTATCCCCACATTAATCTGACTGCCTAGCTACATCTTGCTGACTTATCCAGTCTTATCTAAACGCTCTTTTGCTTTCTGACCCTCCCCAAACACTTCTGCTTCATCTTCAATCTTTCATTCTTTACTGATCCGTGTTCCGCTCGATTCTCGTCGTATTTCGCCACTTATGATATACGTGTATATGCGATATTTAAATAACAATTACATGCATAGGGTTACAATAGTTCAGGCATCGCCGCAATTGATTGACTGCATTCCAGATGCATTCCTTTCTTTTGTCTGTGTGGCTGTCTCTGTTCGTTTCCTTTTTCACGCGAGTCTGTCACAGGTACGGCGACACGCACCCAAGGAATTGTCATCCGTCTCGACAACAATACAAGGCACACAGTTCCTCT
This sequence comes from Dicrocoelium dendriticum, assembly GCA_944474145.2. NCBI lineage: Eukaryota > Metazoa > Platyhelminthes > Trematoda > Plagiorchiida > Dicrocoeliidae > Dicrocoelium > Dicrocoelium dendriticum. Next base: position 208,244,777 of record OX104064.1, on the reverse strand, counting down.
ACCTGGACCTGAGCGGAAAATTATCAACTTTTTTACAACTTACTAACCGGACAAATCAATCAATTCTTCCGCGGCATGAACCACTGAGTCCAATTTATCTAACAATGCCTCTTCCACATATCTCTTGACTGGAGGACTTTCGACTACGGAAGGCACATTCTCCTGCCAAAACAAAGCTTGAACAATCGGTCATTCTAAGCTCTTCAATCCGCTTTGACCGCTCAAATAGCCGTGGTTACCACAATCTCTAATCAATTTCACTACATACCCCGGGGGATCTGCGATTCTTTCTTCGGAACCTATCCTGTCCTCCAAGACTTCAACATATTTCAACGTATATTCTTCGAGGCTTCACGTGGTTCTGCAGATGATCAACACATCATATCCAGAAAGAATGCTTAGTTCCTGACCTACCGATCTGGAACAGGAGAGGACCCAGGCACGCAATGGCCACTCGCATAGCGCATCAGTCAGCAGAAAACTGGGACGCAACATGACTGCGAATAACGGAGCAAAAGAACGTTCAACAAGAAACATAGCCAGTTACAACTTGCCATCCAATGGATTGGCGGCAGTGTTTCCGGACGTGGTGGGTTTTCGCCTGGCAAGCGTTCTCCCTAAAAAAGCCACAAATGTCCGTTTAACAACACTGCAACGTGGCGAATGTGACTCGCCACCGAATAAAGTCCCAGCCCATAACTTCACACTGGCAGCTCAATTAGAATCATCATACTGGATAGCTTGCTCTTCAATTATCTTCCAATGGATCACTCAGGACTTATCTATTATTACTCGAGGTATGACTGCGATATGTGGCAGAGCGATTATGTCCAAACAAATGGATCCCGATCCCACTACAACCCAATCGTTCTTTCGCATGTTCATCATCGCACAGTCCCAAGCGTGGACGTATGAACAATTTTCTACTGTCACTACAGTTCCCATAAATTGTCTGTACAGCTGTACGTACCTGATCATGCCTCAATTGGCGTGCCTCGCATAGTCGAGAATAAATATTTATTTATTTATTTATGTATTTATTTATTATCCATAAAGGCTTCTTCACCAGGCGCCTGGCCTTCTCGGTTATTTTACTCCTTTTTTATTGCCATCTCTATTGTGCGGCTTACTCAATGCGCCGCACGAATACGTAGGCTGTCCTACTCTTCAACGACGCTCTTGATTTTTGGGGGCATCAGGATGTTTGCTAAACGCTTTTGGGTTATCACTTCCATTAGTAGGCTCATTTTGCCTCCTTTCATCTGCACCTGATCTTTAGTTTACGTTCACATTTGCTTTACTTTACGAATGTTGCTGTATGTGCTTACTCCTTCCCTTTTCAATCTTACCGTGCCCGAACTAATAAACTCAAATACACGGCAGTTTTTCCCTGTGACCCTTTTCTCAAGGTTCTGACGGAATTCAGACTATGGCATTTTCAGCGCCTCAGCCACATTATTCTTACTGCATACACATCGCAAAGCTGTCCGCATTCATCCGTTCCTCGCCGCTTATTTGCACCCTCCTTTCCGCTCGAAACGTTGCCTTATGAACTAGTTGCTCCTCGCTTTCCGTCTCATACTAACTGGCCTTAATTTCACCTCTCGCATTCTGCCGACTGTCATTATCATCAGTTTATCTATGTCGCTCTCCAATAACCGTATTATTCGCTTGACTTCGCAACCACGCTTTGTTATAACTGTCTTTTGACCCTGCGCGTGCAGAACCTTCTTTCTACGTAGTAGTTGCCGTCTGCGCCACACCAGACATGATGGAAATGATGTACCTGTAAATCATGTGTACTAACCAAAAATACATAAACTTCAGAGCCTCACATAGCTAGGCACCGTATCATGCCAGCAGTCTTTTGAGGGCGCTTCCTCATGCATTGCTGTCTGCCTGTTTGGCTGCCACTTGTTCCTTGCTCGGTTATCCCGAGATTTCTACAGATACATCGGTCGACGCATGATGGTTTAGCTCCTGGTCCTGGGTAACCCATTCTCGCAGGCAAACTGGCTTGAAAGCGATTTTTCTCCTGGATGGGAAGAACCATCAACATCACTGAAGAGAGCACTCGTTGTACAAACTTGAGTTCTTTTCGCTATGATGCAGGTGCTACGTTTACTGGGTAGTACCATATGAGTCCAACTCGATTTGTACTCACAGTATCACAACTTACCTACGTGGAATAATATAGTTACATGTCTCCCCCGTTCCAAAACAGGGAACAGCTTATTCTGTCGTGAGTTCCTTCACTGCCACGAAGAGTTTGCTTATTCTCAATGGCGCTGGAACAATTGGGTACGGTGTCCTACCTTGCCTTAACGTCTTTCGGATTATCCATTCAACTAGAGCTTTTCCGATGGCGTTTCGTGGACAGCTTTGCTGCTCCTCAATAGGGCGGGAAACAACGGCGTTACGATGGACTTTCACGGAGCTTTCACTTGATCATGGAGACAAATACACTTAATTAGCACAAAAATTAGGAGGTAAGCCGATGTTATTTTGAAGACGAAGTACTTCATAACAATCCCAAATTAGACAAAGGAATGGCATTTCCTCACTTGTTTCTTCCTGCTCAGGCTTCCTTAGTTCTATTCCATTAGCACCAATGCATGATTTCATTATCTGCCTGTCGCCGCCTCTTAGCCTTTTATGCTCTGAACTTTCTAAAAGAACTATTGTATGCTTGCGCTTCCTCCGTTCGCTGTCCTTCCTATAACGGTTCCGGTATGAACCACAATATTCTCTTTGCATCTCGCTTCAATTCATTGCATATTCCTACTACTTCTCCTACCTCTTTGGCTCTGGCTTTCCTCTTCCATTTAGATCTTTGATCTGAGATGCTCCACCAACTTACTTTACACACTGCAGCTCCAAACATTTGGGCGTAAGACCTCAATGTCTGGCTATGATGCATATTTAAAACCTTATCTCGTAATACTTTTTCACTTATCTCCTTGACTCTGTCCTACCTGTCCACCTATGGACCACCTACCGCTGACACCCTACTGACTTGGCTTTCACACTCTAGCTCCGCACTTTGTTGCCTAAGACTTCAACGATTTGGCCACGTCGCTTGACCATCGCTTGTCCGGTCCTACGCCTTTACTTATCTCCTTTGCTCTGGCTCATTATGGATCAGTTACCTACGGCCCTACAAACACTTATTTTTCAAACTATAGCCCCGCACTGTCGTGCCCAAGACCACAAGTACCTGGCTATGATGCCTACCTAATACCTTATCTCGTAATACTTCTTCACTTATCTACTTGCCCGTGGCCTTCCTGTACAACTTTGGACCACCTACCTCTGATGCTCCACCGACTTCCCTTTCAAACGGTAGCTCCACACTTTGGTGCTTAAGATCTAAAGTAGCAGGCTAGGTTTCCCACTTATATCCTTATTTATTTATTTCTATAAATGTTCCTTTATGATTCACAATATTCTCTCTGCATCTCGCTTCCATTCATCGCAAATTCCAACTACTTCTCAAACCTCTTTGGATTTGGCTTTCCTCTCCCTTTATGAATCACCTAACTACGACGCTCCACCAAGAATGTAGCCTCGCACTTTGGTGTGTACCACCTGAAAAATCTGGCTATGATGCCTAACTATATCTGCTTAGCAGCAGCTAGTCGCCATAGCTCCCATTTAATTCTGCGGATATCCGGCGCTCTGTAGGATTCGCTCCTTCCTTACAATATTCATTCTCTTGGATTGCTTGCGTAACAGCTCAGCTGGTTTGTTGATCTATTATGCCCTACCGTAGGATTCACTAGTAACTGAAGGCATAATCCGAACTCCAATGCTGGCCATTCATCTCTCTCCTAACGCGCCATTATCCGTCGTTCATCTTACCCGCGTCAACTTTTCTTGACAATAGCTAGTCATTGTTGGCTCCATGTAGATTACAAGGAGCCACCCACTGGCTCTCCAACCTTCATTCTCTTCTGCCGTCTGTTTCTTAAGGCTTTGCTCGCATGTCGATTTTTTCATCGAAACTGTAGGTATCCAGTATTGGTCAAACTTCTTAATGACATCGCTACACCAGCCACTGATCCATTCTTTTCTAGAGCCACTATCTCTGCTTAGCAGCAGCTAGTCGCCATAGCTCCCATTTAACTCTGCGGATATCCGGAGCTCGCTCCCTCTTACAACGCTTATTCTCTCGGATTTCTTGCGTCACAGCTTAGCTGGTCTATTGACCTATCACTTACCTTCACTGGCCTATAGATACACTCAGCGACCCTATAGGGATACACTAGTGACCAAGCGTCTGATTGGAATAGCTGCATCTGGCGACTGCGTCACTCCTATAGCCACCTTCTGTCGGTCGTCGTAAACTCGGCATCTCTCTTCAGTAGTAGCTAATGGCCACTGACCCATGCATATGCGATGATCCAGTGCTTGTTAGTAGCCACCCCGTATCTTAATAACCTTTACTCCTTTAGAATAGCTGCATCCAGTCCTTCCGCTGCCCTGCCACCAAGTGATCTTTAAGACTCTCTCACAGCAACCTATTTATTTTCGCTTATTGTGCCCCTCTTTCGGATTACACTAACTACGTGCTGTTCGTGCACCTGACAATCACTACCAACATTCTAACTCTCTTTGCTCTATCCCCAAGCTATTATCAACTTATATCAAATGGATACTCGTACTTTACTTACTGGTGCAACGCTCTTGTCTCTACGCAGGCGATAGCAATCCACCTATACGGCTAATGATTCTATAGGATACTCAAAAGATATTTTCAGCATAATTATTGTTGCACAGTGTACATGCTTTTGTCTCAAGCCCAAATGTTATAACACAAGACATTAACAATATTCAACTCCATGCCTGTTCTTGCGGTCTTCTCTCGGTTGTCCCTCACTTGCCCTTTTCTCTGAGGTCCGGGACTGCTTGGATGTCTGGGATTAAACTGAGGAACAGTTTTGGCCCAAGACGGACGTAACAACCCACAAGGACTTACATGAAGCATGGTAGAACTCCGAAAGGACCGAACTACAATCACCATAACCCTTGTCCAGTATAGAGAACTGGACATATCCTCATACTCCCATACATTATACATCTGAAAATCTGGACAGCGGAAAAATTGAACTTTTGCTCACCTAGACATACAACAAGAAGAAAAATCGCGATGTCCCTCTCCTCCACCTACCTGAAAAATCATTGCGACCCAGATCAAAATACCCGTCCAACTAACAGAGGAAATTAGAAGCCATTACTCCACGAAAACCCAAGGTAAAACCAGTCGTCAAGCGGCTTTGCCAGTTCAACATTAATGTTCAAAAGGCTTTACGGCAGTGTTGCAGGACGTGGTGGGTTTTCGCCTGGCAAGCGTTCTCCCTATAAAATGCCACAAATGTCTGTTTAACAACACCGCGACGTGGCGGATGTGAATCGCCACTGAATAAAGTCACAGCCCACAACTACATACTGGCAAGTCGACTAGACTCACATATTAACTCTTCCCGACACCGTTTCAACTACACGCGATTGAACCCGATGTATCGTCGTGATACACAACTGTTTTTAAACCTTGATCATGCCTAAGTTGGTGGGTCTCTATGAAACTGAGAATAAACTATTTATTTATTTATTTTATCATGGACATAGGACCAATTTTCTACTGTTACTGTTACAGTTGCCATAAAATGTTTGTACAGTTGTACATATCTGATCATGCCTTTATGGGCGTGCCTCGCATAGTCGAGAATAAAGTATTTATTTATTTAAAACCTTATCACGTCCTAGTTCTTCAGTTATACCTTCGACCCTGGCTTTTATGTCTCCCTATGGCCTACACAGTCGGCCGGTGGCCGAGTGGTTGGCACGTTTGCTTTCCAACCATAAGGTCACCGGTTCGAAGCCGCGTAGGGGTAAGCGTCCTCGCGGTATACTTAGCTCGCGCGCGACTGGTGGTGGTTGCGCGGCAGCGAAGCGCCGTTACGGCGTATAAGCTGACACATTTCATTTTTTTCATTTTTCATGGACTACACACTACTGATGCTTTACCGACGCATCTTCCACACTGTAGCTTCGACCTAGTGTGCGTAGGAACTCAAGTAGCAGACAATATTACTCAGTTATATCCTAATCGCAAAGCTGATATCTCTATTCTGTAATTGCCACCCTTATCTGATCATGCCTCCATGGGCGTGCCTCGCATAGTCGAGAATAAAGTATTTATTTATTTATTTATTTACAATATTCTCTCTACATCTCGCTTCCATACATGGCATATTCCTGCCATTTCTCTTACTGGATTGGCTCCGGCTTTTCTCTCCTATTATGCACCACCTACCTAGTGTTCCACCGACTTACCTTTCACGCTGTACCTCCGCTATTTGATGCGTGGGACCTCAAGTAGTAGACTGTGTTTCCCACTTAGATCCATATCAAAAGCTGACATAATAGTTTCTTCCTCATAGTTAACCTACCTCCCAGTATCGCCGTTCTCTGCCGTCTATTTGACTTTTCTCTTTCCGCTGTTCCAGGTCCCTTATGGATGGCTTTGAAATCATATTCTCGCTACAACTGTGGTATTTAAATCCCATTCTCGTCACAACTTTGACACTCCGTCTCACTCCTTCAACAAGTTGGTTCTCTAGCATCCGAGTACAGAACATTTTACGTTATTTTATTCATGGGTCTCAAACCCGGCGTGGTAACTCCGCTGGCTCTCACACATGTTTGAACGATGCGCTCTATCACGGTCAACCGACCGCTCAACCTATATCTTAAGCGCATTTTAAACCTTACCATGTTATTCTGATTCCAATAACTCATTTACGGGTTAACGCCTGCTACTCCCGGTTCCTACACAAGACAGCTTTTGAGTACGCTGGTTCACTTCGGACAGCAGTTGTCTCTCACATTCAGCAGATACCGGGGCTCGTGCTTGCACACAAAACTACGGATATCATATATAAGATCTTCGGTCATTCCATTGCTTTCAACCGGCACAAAGTTACCATAAATTTTATATTTATGCAATAACATAGTCCTGTTCAATTTCCTTCTCAGTTTGTTCGGCCCGGTTTTCTTTTATCCAGTGTTCTAAAGGAAAACATTACCCGCACGCAAAACCTCAGAGGACACACATGCGATGCTCACCTGGACACGGCATCAACACAGGACAAAGAAATCACTCGCACTTCACAATCCTGATACCCCAAAGGAACACAGAAAACAACTCAAATCAATGCAAGTAATCTGAGTTATCCGACTTCAACAACTCCAACCGCCTGCGGTCGACAGCGAAGGAGACTACACAAACACGGGAAACAAGTTGGCTAAAACGGACTGCGAATAGCCGCGAAGTTAGTCGGTCAGATGCAATCTTGTCATTGTCATATCACCAGTCGGTAGTGTTCCAGGACCTGGTGGGTTTACGTCTGGCAGCCGTTGTCCCTACAAAAAGCCACAAAGGTCTACTTAACAACGCTACGACGGGGCGGATGTGACTCGCCACTCAATAAAGTCACTGCCCCAATCACACATTGGCAAGTTGACCGATACCACATTTACAACTTCAGTGCATATACCTGCTTTCGTACGAACACGCTTACACATTTGATCAGTTATATGCCATTGTTCTTAAATATTTTTGGAGCTTCTCCCTCATGCTTCGCTCACCTGACTCGCCCTGTGCACACAACCTCCTCGGACTAGTTCCTCACCAACATACACCACCTTACTGATCTGATTCTTATCTCTACATCTCGCGTTCGGTGGACATAGACCTCCTACAACCTTTTGACCATATGGGCCCACACTACTGACTTCATCTGTACTACTCCCGCTCTTGATGCTGCTAAGCATGCTATCATGTACAGTATTACACTATGTTAATCATGCCCAAAAGGTGTGCCTCGCTTTGTCGAGAAGGAAATATTTATTTATTTATGTATTTATTTATCCGGCGGACAAAATTGTCGAAGTCCTGTCGGTGGTGAGCAGCAATGCTTCGGCTCATCTTTTGGTAGTAATTGTGCCTAGGAGCCACGGGCGCGCATCCAAATGGGGTCTTGAGTTTATTCATTCTTAATCCGCAAACAGAGGTTCGATAATGTGTGACTCTACTCTACCGGAATTTTGCTTGGTAGATCTTTCATACAACCAAGCGGAAGATACTTGCGATGCATAGTCTCTTGAGCTTAGCTACCAACACCGTTGAATAAGTTCATGGATATCCTCACCAAGTACATGGGCGTCTAAGTGCAGTCTATCTTGAACCTCGTTTTGCCAAGCCACTAGAGTTAATGGGTGACATCACTTACAGCTTGCCCTGAAGTGCCTGGGATCATACCCGTTTACCATTCAGCCGTGTTTTGATCAAACGTCACCAGAGCCTTGTTGAGCCATATCCAGACATATGACATGCTAACTATCGCACAACGCATACCTAGGCAACTGAGTTGCGTTACGAAATCTCGGTGGCCGATAGGTGTCAGACAGCTTGAAATAAGTTTAAAGTTTGTCTCACGGAATCGCGACGAGAAATGAGAAACTATCGAGACCCCGTTGATAGCTACTACTGGAAAGTACCTGTTCTAGAAGCTTTCCGGGTGTTGTAGGATCTACCGTGCCGCCCCATCAACTTTCGCCCACCATAAGAATCGCTTGGCTAGTAAAGGATGTAAACAACACTTGAGAAATGCTCTGCCGTTGTAAAAGAAGGCAGTGTCCGTTGGAGCTTAAGGAAAAACCGAAGTAGTTCTTCGCTGATGTTAAGGGGTGACATGGTTCAAATTCCGTAATTTCAACTTTGATGCGGGCCGATTGAACTCATGCGTATGCGGATTCTGACGAGGCTCGTATACTTGGTGAGCATTTTGCAAGGCTTTTGTACTTTAAGCCGCCTCGACTAGCGTCAAACTTGTCCCTATCGACGCTGAGGAACCTTATTTAACTGCTTTTATTATGGCGGCCACGCAAGTCCTTAGACTGCTGCAAGAACGAACCGTGTTAAAGCAACAGGGCCTGATTCACTCCAGCCGCAGCGTCTGCATGAGCTGGCAGCGGAACCCAGTGGACTGTTGGCGATGGTGTTTTAAAAGTCACTTAACAGCTTTACACTAGCTTCTGAATGGAAGCGGGCTGTACGCTGTCCTATCACCAAAAGTGATGACAGGAGTCTGTCAGACAACCATAGGCCAGACAGTCTGCCTAGCCTGGAGGTCAAACTGCTGAAACAGGTGGTGTTAAATTAGTTGTATGGTCACTTGAATAGAGTTAATCTAGGCAATAGTGCAAAACACGGATTCTGGAAGGGGTTTTCGTGTCTGACGAATTCGCTGGTTGCTCGTAGAACGTGGGCTGAGGAAGTGAACAATGGAATGTAGTAGATGTGCTTTTCGTCTACCTGAAAACAATTGGTAAGGTTCCCACAGGCTCCATTCAACTCTGCGGATATCCGAAGCTCGCTAGAGTCGTTCCTTCCATGTGATGTTTATACTCTTAGATTGTTTGCATCACAGCTCAGCTGGTTTGTTGACCTATCCTTTGACACAGCAGTTATTCATTTGTAACTAGCATGCTTAACCTAACAAGCACATTTATCCATTGTAACTCCGTCCATAACGCCATCTCGCGATCGTCTTTCCTTCAACACTTAGGCTTCCGTTCGTACCCATTTAATCCTTGCATGCTTCTAGTATGCTCAGCTTCCTATCTTTATGTATCCATGTACATGATATTTATTATGTGTCTTAGCTGATCCTTATCCCGTGGAATATACATAAATATGGTCACATCGTCACTATATCTTTTGGTTTCCGAAAACAACCAAGCGTGACTACGAACCCACGTTCTGGTCTCCGGTTGCATTCTTACGCCGTTAGCCATTACCTCATGAATTTCTTACCGGAACCCCACTCTTCGTTCGTTTGTACATGGAAGCATTTTACATATTATGCCCTGCCTTCTGCATAGTTAAAAACAATTTCTGCGTAATATCTATTACACGTTGTACACCATTTGTCTCAAGTGAATGTCTTAAATTAGGATTTCCCCAACGCTTGGTACAATGACTGTCCTTTTTGGTCTTCTCTCGGCCTGTTCCTCTCTCTCCCGTTTCTCTGAGGTCGTGAACATCTGAGAGATCCGGGATTGTACTGAGAAACTCTCTCCGTCCAAGGTGGGACGAAATAGCCAACAAAGACTGGCGTAGACCATGGCTCCACTTCCATACTAGCCACCTGCACCCAACAACTCAACCACCGATGTCCAGTGAGGGCAGCTGGACACGAATTCTTCGCTCCCTGGCAAATATTCATAATCAGAAAAGGTGAGAGCCCATACTCTGGAAATTCTGCTTACCTGCAAAATCATACTTCCTCCTCGACTGACCCCAACATCCTTGTTGCAATCTGACTGTGCGATTTGTCTGGCCAACAGAGGAGTCACTCGACTGCGAATAACTGAAAGAACTAATGCTTTATAACCAGCTTTGCCAGTTGCATATGACGGATCATAGCAATCGACGACAGTGTTTCAGGACGTGGTGTGCTTTTGCCTGGCAAACTTTCCTCCTATACAAGGCCACAAAAGTCTGTTTATCAACAATGTAACGCGGCGGTTTTGACTCGCCACTGAATAATGTCACTGCCCACTCTTACACACTGGAATAGCGACTAGTCATTTTTCGATGTTCTACTGACACGTCCACCAGTTACTCTTTCTTCATATATTGTCCCCACTCTACCTATTATGCTAGTTTTATTTACTTTACGCACACGTGAAACCATTTTACTGACTCTCCACTGTTGACTTTGCTCCCCATGAGTGCTTTGTATGTTTCTGCAGACTGTACAACTTTGGCCACATCCTATTACGTGCGTCGTAATGGATCTGTTTCGCCACATAATTGCTTGTAACTTTTGATCATATCTGCGTTATTATGGCTCGATTTATACGAGAATAAAATATCTGCTTATTTATTTATTTAGAAGCTGAGCTGCTACTGTGTATCTAAACGCTTCCTGCACTGCTAATGTGCATTCTTGCAGACCAAGTCAATGATACTTATGCCTCCCCGTCCTTATGAGTAGTGGCGTTCCTCAGAGTTTCATGCTCGAAACCGAGTTGTTAAAATTCTTTATTAACGACTCGCCTTCAACTCTCCGAACCGAATGTTTGTTCTATGCTGACGGTTTGACGTTATGGATGGAGGCAACCAACACTGCGGATGCTCAGCGATTCCAAAATACCATGGATCGGCTGCGTGATTGGTCATTCAAGTGGCTGTTATTGTATGCTGTTATCTAAAAACCACCCAAGATACATTGGGGAAGGTTGCTGCGGCTAACATCTACTGTGCTCTATCCAAAAAGCTCTCCCACGAGTGACGTCGGAGATCTTCAGAATTGTCCTTTCCTCATATGTGCATTCAACCCTCGAATATGGATTACCCGCAGTTCACCCGCTTACAAAGTTTGAACCCGGCTTGATCGAGAAAATTCAGCGATGCGGTTATAAGTACATTTTGAGCTCCGAAGCCTGACGTATCACATCCGTTTCCTGCACATGAATATGTTCTCTCTGACACCGGCATCACTGAGGCGACCTGAGCTACAAACGGCGCACTCTGCGAGGCGAGAAGGGAATCGAGCTCCAGGGTTTCTTCCAGATTAACCATGAGTGTTTTACTCAGGTCCACTACAAGAAAGAGTTTAAACCTAAAGACACTGGACCCGCACGGATTTTACCCTATTGACTCTGTCTGAGTTCCGTAAGGCTCAGTCCTAGGTCCGCTGTCTTCTCTGTCTACGTGAATGATTTGCCGGAGGAGCTTGAAATACCATCACTCTTATTTGCTGATGACCTAAAGCTCTGGAATATCGTTGAAATCCCTGGAGGTATTGTGGCTTTTCCACGGGCTCTGGATAGACTCTGGGAATGGTCTGTCTTGTGGTTGCTGCCCATAAACTAAGCAAAGTGTTCAGTGCTGCGTATCGGAATGTCTGCGTCCTCCGCAAGTTATGTGCGCGATGGAAGTGGACTTCCTCACGTGACGCATCAGGTCGATCTAAGTGTCGTCCACTGTTCCACACTACACTGGCGACAACTGGAAGAAGGTGGCTAGTAAAGGCTTCCGGATGTTGTTATTTATCTGGTGTTCTTTCGGGACCCTAACCGCTGATGTGTTTGTGAAGCTCTTTACAGCGTTTGTACGACCCCACCTAGAATATTGCGTCCATGCCTGTCCACCACGCCTTGTCCGGGACAAAATGGCACTAGAAAGGGTGTTGCGGGTCGGTACTAGGTTGGTCAAGGGAGTACGAGGGCAAACGTACCCCGAACGCCTACTTAGTTCGGGAATGCAGTCAATGCACTATCGAGGGATTAGAGGGGACCTAATCCTAACCTACCGTATGTTGACTGTGAAGGTTGGCCCTGATTTGTCCATGTTATTTAGTCCTGCCAGAGTATCTGGTCTTCGCGGGCATTGTAGGAAACTGCACAAACCGTGGTCCGAGCGAGTTAGAGTGGAGACACGGTTATCACGTCGAGTCCTGGAGCGCTGGAACCGGCTTCCAGAACATGTTGTCAAGGAATCTGCGGTTAAGGGATTTGAGCGTCAACTAGACGGCCTTGGGTGTCAACAAGAAACCTTCCCTTTTTCCTGACTGATTCCCATCTTCATACTTCGATTCTATTTGTCTTTACCTTTCCTCGCCATTGGTATTATTCTCTTCATGTCACCGATTTCCGCTGCTCGCTTACCTTCGCTTTTCCTTCGTCTCCTACTTCACTTAACTGACATAACTGGGACAGCTAATGTAAGGAACGTGGGCATTAAATTAGTGGGCCAGCGTGTTTTTATGGGTGTTTTCCTTTTTGACCCATCAAGAAGGCGGAGCACCCCTATTAACTCTTGGATCGACGACCCGCTCAAGAAGGAACACTTACCGGTTTCATCCTATTGTTCTAGTTCCTCTTGAACTGCCTGTGATTGCTACGCGGTAACTCGACTTTTTGACGCGCCATACTGTTCGAGATTTTTAGTTGAATTGACGTGGAAAACAATGTGTGAATGAACACTTGAAATGAAATTTGACTATTGTCAAATTTACTCTCATCCAAGCTATCTTGGATCGATTAACCCGGTTCTGTTCAAAGCGTCTTTGGCGCTTACTGGTTATTTTTCCAGTTTTTCCCAATTTTAACCCCGTTTTGCACCCAGTTTTTTGCCTTTTTTATTGTGGTCGCTTAACTATTGCATACGTGTTATACTCACTCTGTTTTCCACTATGTCGGTCTTGCAATGCACCGAGGCTGTTGTTCCTGATGGCTCGGATTCGGAGGTTATAGCACTTTGTGGCGGTCCAAGCTGCAATATACCCGTAACTGACGATTCAGGTGGTATGCAATGCTATGTCTGCAACCGATGGTACCATCAGCTTTGTACGGAGCTAAATACCGAGCAGTACGCAGCGCTGGCCACTAGCGCAAAGTTGCTTTTCAGTTGTGCCAATTGCTGCAGCCGCCGGCAAGGCCGCACAGCCTTTCGTACTAGAGATGAATCTCTTGATACCCGGCTGCGAAATGTAGAGCGTCCGTTCTCGATGCTCTCTGCTCTTCGCTCTAAGATTGATCTGCTTATGACGACGCTTCCGGTCTACAACAAAGCAGATTTGATCGCTTACACTGATGCTCAAAGTGTGGCACCTATCATTATGTCACCGGTCCAGATGGCTACCGACCACAAAAATGAAGCTGCTTCGGACGTCGTATCTAAACCTACGCTGATCGACGCCGAATCGCTGGTTCAAGGGTCACTACGAGTTAAGCGAAGAAGAGCCAGGAAATCTCGTAAGCTCTCTGCTAAACAAGAAGTTGTTGTCTCGGCACCGGAAACAAGCCAAGTGTCGTTACTTAGCAAACCGTCTGAAGGTTGTGCGAAGGCGAAGAACCCAACACGCACTACTTGTCAGCCGAAGTTGCCGGAAATCTTGGTTCTCACCGAGAAGACATATTCTGAAGGTGTGCTTGATTCCGCTCAAAGCGAGAAAGCCTCACGGGACCCTGCTCCTGTTATCAAGAAGAAAAAGCAGACAAAATCTGCTATAAAGCTTTCCGGTGAAATCGATGAACCTAACAAAAGTAACTCATCAACAATGGAGCGAAAAACATATGCTGCCGTTGCTACATAATCGGAAGGGCTGAAGACAGTTCCATCACCAGTAGTGAAGCCACCTGCTCCGAGTGCCGAATCAAAGACCCGTGGGGTTAATACACTCCGTCGTGGCGATTCTTTCACGGATAGTAGCGTTATATTCCGTAACGCGGCTGAATCTACTGCTGTCCTTCCTGTTGATCACATGTTGGACGAGCTTTAAGGTTTAAACTGTGCGTAACGAAGCTTCTTCCGCCTGGTTTTCCGGGCGTTACTGTTAGAAAGCTGAGTAGACTGGGGACTGTCCCAGTTAACGTACCACATCCGCGACCGCGGCTACTTCCTGTGGTTCTCTCTACCCCGGAGAAACGCAATGCTCTCATGCAGTTTGCGCTTAAGCTGAAAGGTATAAATATTAGTATTTAGCCGGACCTTCCGCTAGCAGATATGCTGAAGTTAAGGGAGGCCATCAAGGACCTCAAAAGCAGGCGAGCGGCCTTTGATAATGGTCTCCGGTTAGTGGAGTTTCGGGTGGTCAGCCGGCCGTCCTTTTCCGCCCTACCACTGCCCATTCTGGCAGCGCACGACCCAGGTCTGGATCTAACGAGAAACTTCAGGTAGTTCTAAGTAATGTGCGCAGCCTAAGGAATAAAGTGTACGAGTTAGGTCTGCTTGCGGATGGGTCTCATCCCGATATACTCGCATTCACTGAAACGTGGCTGTCTCAGCACATCACGGATAGTGAAGTACATCTATCTGGCTACGCACTGTTTAGATGCGATCGCTCTGCTGGCCGACAGGGAGGGGGCCTCGCTTTTTATGTGAGCTGTAAACTTGATGATTTGGGGACTTGCTTATTTCAGTCGGCAGACAAAACTGTTGAAGCTCTATCGGCTGTTATTAGCACATCCTCGGCTCAGGTTACCAGTGTAATTGTGCATAGAAGCCCTGGGAGCGTATCCAAAGAGGCACTTGAATTCATTCGCTCCCAATCCGCAAATAAGTGTTTGGTGAGGGGCGACTTCAACCTCCCAGAGAGTTGCTGGGCAGACCATCCTTGCGACTCAGCGTCAGGCACATTCGGCGCTGATCTGCTTGAACTTACGCTCCAAGTATCTTTGCACTAGTTCATTGACCTTCCAACTAGCTACATGGACGCCCATGTACCGTCTATCTTAGACCTTGTATTCGCTAAGTCACTCGCTTTTGTTGATGACATTTCTTACGGACCTCCACTGGGTTCCAGTGATCATGTGTGTTTACTTTTCAGTTGTACTCTGTCTAGACGGTACCAGAGTACTTTTGAGTCTCGCCCGAATATATTGCAAGCAGACTATCAATCAATGAGAGCCAAGGTTTCTGGTTTCCATTGTGAGATCTCAGACGACGATACTGTCCAGGTTGCCTGGGAAACATTTAAGTCCTACCTCAATGAGGCCTCCGTTCCCTTCATCCCAGTCAGAAGGAGAATGGAGGCCCGAGCACGGCCACCCTGGATAGATCCCACTGGAAGGCAGCTGCTCACAAAGAGGTCTAGATGTTGGCGGACTTACAGAGATGCTCCGTCCACCGGTACTTATGCCAGGTACCGTAAGGCTAGAAATAGGTGTAAGCAACGCCTAAGGAAGGCTCGGCTCAATTTTGAAAAAAGGGTTAGCGGACGAAGCTTCAGAGAATCCAAAAAGCTTCTTCGCTTATGTAAAAGGCGCTGCACTTCGAGCATGTCAATTCCAGTATTGATGCGTGATGACGGTACTCATGCGCATACGAATTATGACAAAGCCTGCGTACTCAGTGGGCAATATGCGGCAGCGTTTGTAAGAGAAACCTCTTTGACAGGCGTTGAGCCGGTTTGCAGGACCCCAGAGGGTACAGAAACATCTGAATTTATCGAAGCGGAGACTGCAGTTCGTAGGCTGTTACAAGGGCTGAACCATTCTAAGGCCTCTGGGCCTGATTTACTTCACCCGAAACTGTTGCATGAGTTGGCTGCGGAACTAAATGGACCGCTCGCTATTGTGTTTCAGCAATCGCTTGCCAGTTGTGCATTGCCTTCCGAATGGAAGGAAGATGTCATCTGTCCCATCTGCAAACATGGGGACAGGGGTCTGCCTGCAAATTACAGGCCAGTTAGTCTGACGAGTGTAGTAGTCAAACTCCTCGAGAAACTGGTGAGAGATTCATTGGAGAGTCATCTGAGCAGATTTAATCTACTTAGCAATGTACAACACGGATTCCGGAATGGATTTTCGTGTCTGACGAATCTGTTGGTGGCTCGCGAAAATTGGGCGGATGCAGTGGATAAAGGCCACACACTGGACGTGCTTTTCGTCGACCTTTCGAAGGCATTTGACAAGGTACCCCATTTGAGGCTCGCGCAAAAGCTGTCCTCCTACGGGGTATCTGGCCGCGCACTTCATTGGGTGACTGCCTTCTTGGAGGTTAGAGAACAGGGTGTACGGGTGGGCCGGGACCTATCATTTAGGCAGTCTGTCCTCAGCGGCATGCCGCAAAGCTCGGTCCTTGGACCGCTGTTGTTCTCTACCTATGTGAATGAACTGCCCGCGGAGCTTGAGGTACCATCGCTGCTATTTTCCGATGACCTGAAGCCGTGGTACATTGTCGAGGTTCCTGGGGGTCTTGAAGCTATTCAGCGAGCATTGGATAAGCTTTGGGACTGGTCTACTTTATGGTTACTGCCTATAAATCAGGCAAAGTGCTCCGTTCTTCGAATTGGAGGAGGTTGTCCTCCTGCGAAGTACTTGGTCGGTGAGGTTGAACTCCCCCGTGTATTTAGCCACGTTGACCTAGGCTTCGTACACTCTTCGGCTTTACACTCCGGCGACAACTGGAAGAAGGTCGCTAGCAGAGGTTTCCGCATGTTGTGGTTAATCCGACGTTCTTTCGGAGTCTTGACGAGCGGCATCTTTACGAGGCTGTTCTCGGCTTTCGTTCGGCCTCATCTGGAATACTGCGTCCAGGCTTGTCCGCCCTGCCTCGTCCGGGACAAAATGGAGCTAGAGAGGGTTTTACGAGTGGGTACTAGGTTAGTCGAGGGATTACGGGGACGGACGTACCCCGAGCGTCTACTTAGATTGGGAATGCATTCAATGCACTACCGAAGGCTTAAAGGAGACCTAATCCTAACCTACCGTATCTTGACTGAAAAGGTTGGTCCAGATTTGTCTTGGCTATTCATTCCTGCTAGATTGTCTGTTCTACGCGGTCATTCGCTGAAGCTGGACAAACCACGGTCCGATCGCATTAGGGCGGTAATCCGGCTGTCACGCAGAGTCATCGACCTCTGGAACATGCTTCCGGAAAGCGTTACCGGGGAATCTACGGTTAAGGGGTTTGAGCAGCAACTTGACGCTCTTGGGTGGCAACACGAAACTTTCCATTTTTCTGAGTAAATCTGTAGTGATCAAAATACGCTAGGAAGTTTGCAACCCCTTAATAAAAGGCAAAAAGTTACAGACGGTCAACTCACAGTCTAATCACAGTTGAGTTCGAGTCGTAGGTCGCGCTATACCTCTGGCACATGCAGAGCACAATGGAAATAGACGTTCGATAGTAATTCCGGATATACTATCCGATTTGCAAGCAGACTGAACGACACCGTACGCACGCAGAAGCAGCACAGCCAAAAATCAACACGACGGAACGCGGGGCGCGAAGAAGTGTATTGCAATCATTAATTCCAACAAACTGTACAAAAGATGTCGCGAGAAAATTAATTACAGGAAAGACAAAATGTGAAAGATTAATAACCACTACTGACTCCACTTACCTTCCCAAATGAACCATAGGACTCAATCACAATGCGCCGACCAAGTCCAACCTTGGCAGGTCGGTCCTCTTCTCTCCTACTTCTGCGACGCTGCCTGCTATGCTCGGTATACTGCATGCTTTGTCACCATTACCTCTAGAGCCTCGTTAACTGTCGCATTTCATATCCGTAAACGTAAACTCTCAACTCTGTCCTCTCCTTATCGCGGCCTGTCTTTATTTCTTCTTCATCCGCATAGCGAGCTCTCAGAGCCCCGCCCTATTATCCTCTTTGACTGCTTCCTAACTAGCGAAATGTAGTTTTAGGCTCTGTATCACCATCACACAACTTCTCTCACATTGCGAGCCTGCCTGACTTGCATACCTTATATTCATTTAGCCTCTTGCATCCCAACCCATCCGTCTCCGCTGACTCTTTATTTACCTTCCCACCTCAACTGTACTACTTACTCTAAGTGTGCCGACTAATCCAGTCTCGTCTGATCGGTCCCCTGCTCTCCGAATTCATTCAGACTGCTGTGACGTTACCGGCATTGAATGAGAAGTGCGAACGCTCTGTCCCCATTACCTCTCGAGCCCCATGGACTTTTCCACACCTTATAAGTAAACCTCTCCCTATCCGGACCGTCTCCTTATGACGTTCTCTACTTTCAAACCTTCTCTAATCGGACTGCCAACTATGTGCCCTGTAATAACCTAGTCTCATCTGACCGGTATGCTTCTTTGACCCTTTCCAGACCAGCAACATTTAAACGGTCTAGACTCTGTAGACTCAAGCTATATCGCACTTACGTTGACAGCCTGCTAGACTTGTTCACCCTCTATTTATATAGTCACCTCCACCTCTCGACCCACTCCATTTGCCCTCCTAAAATTAGCTGTTGGACTCAATGTCGTTTCGCCGACTAATCCTGTCTCGTCTGTTTGGTCTCCTGCTTTCCAACTTCTCTCAGACTCCTGTGACATTACTAGCCATCGTTCAGATGACTGAGCGCCGTTCGTATCCAATCATTCTTCAATCGGACGATTGAGTCTCTGTCATCCGTAACTCAGCCTCAGCTGATCAGCCAAATTCTCTGGGACTGCTACCAGGCTACCGGGAGGTTAGCGGACTAGGCTCCGTCGATCCAAAGCACTTCCTCCCTCACCTTGATATCCTGCTGAACTTGTTCGCCCTATGTTGATATAACCACTTTTATCTCTGACCAGTCCGATCCTACTGACTCCACTTACCTTCCCAAATGAACCATAGGACTCAATCACAATGCGCCGACCAAGTCCAACCTCGGCAGCTCGGTCTTCTTCTCTCCTACTTCTGCGACGCTGCCTGCTATGCTCGGAAGACTGAACGCTCCGTGCCCATTAACTCTCGAGCCCCGTGGACTTTTCCACACCTTATAAGTAAACCTCTCTCTATCCGGACCGTCTCCTCTCCTTATGGCCCCTCTACTATCATTTCTTCTCTAATCGGACTGCCAACTCTTAGTGCCTTGTAATAACCTAGTCTCATCTGACCGGTATGCTCCTTTGACCTTTCCAGACTAGCAAGATATACCGATCTAATTTCTCTAGACTCACAACTATGTCTTGCTTACATTGACAGCCCGCTAGACTTGTTTACCCTTTATTAATATAGGCACTTCCACCAGTAACCTGTACTCTCACATCTTCAATCGGATGACCGACGCTTAGTGCCATGCCCTTCTTTGTCATCATCTGATCAGTGTAATTCTCTGGGACTACTACGATGCCTCCGGATGTGTCGACTTCTCGAGTCTCGTCTGTTTGGTCTCCGGCTTTTAGAGTTCTCTCAGATTACCGGGATATCACCGGTGCTATTTCAGCACTGAACGTTTCATACTTCGCACGAGAGCGTCCTTGGCTCACCACACTTTAGTAGTAAACCTTTTTCATCCTGACTATCGTCTCTTAATTGCTCTCATGAGTTACTCTTCGCACTGCCGTCCGCATTCTTCCGCTCATAGCTGATTCCTTAAATTTCCTTTTCTTCTTGGAGCGTTGCTTTACCTATGTTGCTCCCGCATTCGGTCTCAACCTTGTTGTCCTTAGTTTCACCTAAGATGCCGCTCGCATTCGGTCTGCTGTCATCATCATCGGTTTACCTATTACTCTCCAATAATCATATTAATCGCTTAACGTTGTCTACACGCTTTGTTATACCCTTCTTTCTACCTAGTAGTTGTAGTCTGAGGCACACCAGCGACGTGATGTAAAGAACGCGCTTGCAAATCATGTATAATAAACAAAATTACATAAATTTTAATGTATCATAGGCACCGTTGCGCGACACCAGTCTGTGTTTGTGCTTCTTGCTTCGTTGCTGTCTTTCTGTTTGGCTGCCTCTTGTCCGTTGCCCGTTTTCTCTCGAGATTTCCACAGATACATCCGCCAAAACAGGAAGGTTTATCCACTGGGAATAGTCGACCCACTTTCAGTAGTCAGCTGGTTTACATGCTTGTTCTTTTCTCCGGGAGATGAAGAACCCACACATCGTTCCAAATGGAGCTCTTTCCGCCATTCTGGAGAAGCTACCACCACGGGGTCTAAACAAATGGGTTTAGCTCGCCTAGTACTCACAGTAGAACAATTTACTCACCAGGAATAATGTAGTTACATGGATCCACTGTTCCGCAACCGGAGACTGACAATTCTGGCGTGATTACATTCACTGCCTCAAACATTCCGATTCTCCAGTCACCTGGAGCTTTTCTGATGTCATTTCACGGACAGCACTGCGCGCGCATAAGCGGCTTTTCCGATGATTTTTCCTGGAGCTCTCACTTGGTTATGGAGACAATTACACTTACATTTGAAGGAAATACTTGTCCACTTCGCGGAGAATAGCATTTATTCCTGTTTTGGACATATTCAGACACAAGAAACAACTGCACTCACCGTCCCTATGACAAGTCCAGCATGGACAGCTGGACACGGGTTGCGAGCCGGACAACATAATAGAAAAAGCCGGCCTCTATTAACAATATGTTTACTCACCCGCATCATTATCATTCGACTCCGCGACTCTTTTACATTATTGACTGGCTTCAACGACTATTGCCGGTTCAGTACTAAGCCATTTGGCCAACCAACGAAAAATTTTGGCTGTCAACCGACTGCGAATAATAGAGTGCAAAATCGGTCTATACGATGTATAGCCGACAAGCACTACAGTTTAACGGAAGCTACGACAGTGTTCCAGGACGTGGTGGGTTTTCGCCTGGCAAGCGTTCTCCCTATAAAAAGCCACAAATGTCCGCTTAACAACACTGCAACGTGGCGGATGTGACTCGCCACAAAATAAAGTCACTGCTATACATTTCACACTGACGCTGTCCTCAGCCTTCTACATCGAACCTGTGCAACTGATTTTACTATGAAGAATGCTTTAGTGGAGTACCGATCATCCCGGCTTCGTAATGGTCATTGATTGCACTAAACCTTGTTCGGGCTCCTGTGCTCATGGATCACTACATGTCAAATTTACCCCCCCTTGTATCTTGACGCAACAGTTTTTGCGCGCCACGGCGCCATTATGATCCTTGGTCTGACTATTACCTGACAATATGCTCGCTCTTATGGACCACATCTTTTCGTTTATTCCTTTCATTGTAACGAAATGTTTTAATATTCCAAAGAAGCTGTGCTTGTATGCATATTTGATCATGCCTTTTAGAGGTGTGTCTCGTTTTACAGAGAATATACTATTTATTTATTTATTTATTTACTACATAACTCCCCCGTAGAGCGTGAACTGGTAAGGCAACGCTCGATATATCTATTTAGGGGACAAACTCAGCTAGGTTGGAAGGGAAAACACAGAACGTCCTGAACGTGTGTGTTTGGGATCATTCGCTGGGCGAGCGCATGAACGTTCTGGAGCATTGGAATCAGTCGGTTGACCAACAGGGGGTAACGACTTGGGATCAGTCAAACTAACGGAAGGCTCAACATAAGCGGGTTTAAGACGGTCAATACTCACAGATTCTTTCGATCCATTCCTTTCCAGTATGAAGTACTTAGGTTTCCGTGACAACACTTTGAAAGGACCTTCATAAGGTGGTGTCAACGGCTTGCGAACTGCGTCAATGCGAATGAAAACAAAAGGACAAGTGTGTAAGTCCGGATGAATTCGTTGTTCGCGGGCAGTGAGGCGAGTAGACGTGGGTCGAATTGTTCGGAAGTGTTGCTTGAGACGTTCAGCGTAGGACACAGGATCCATCTCATCAGTGACTCGGGAAACTAAAATCATCTCACCTGGAAGTCTGAGAGTGGTGCCAAAGACGAGTTCGGTATTGCTGCATCCAATATCCTCTTTGACGGTATTACGGATATCAAGAAGGACAGCTGGGATGCGTTCAGACGAATGTGGGTCAGGTGAATTAGCTGTGATGGCGGCTTTAGGCTGTCGAGGGAAAAGCTCGACAAGGCCATTCGAAGTGGGATGATAAGCAGTTGTCCGAATGTGGGTACAACCCAAAAGCCGATTCAAGTCACGGAACAAGGTGGAACTAAACCGAGATCCTCGATCTGTAGTGATCGTGCATGGTACACCGGAAACAGAAATCCATGAATCGAAAAATGCACGGGCAACAGATTCTGAAGATATGTCACGTAAAGGAATGGCGTGCGGCCAAGGAGTAAAACGGTCAACAAAAGTCAAAATGAAATTGTTCGATGGAGGAAGCGGTCCGACTATGTCTAAGTGGACATGTCTAAAACGCGCCTCCGGTATTGAGAATGTTCCGGTGGCAGAGATAGTGTGTCTGTGTATTTTTGTGCTCTGACAACTGAGACAGTGTTTAGCCCATTGACAGATATCGGAGCGCATACTAGGCCAGATGAAACGATCAGTAATCAACTTCACAGTGGATCGAATGTTAGGATGCGATAGTCCATGAAAATGGTCAAAGACGGTACGCCGGAAAGACTGTGGAACAAACGGTCTTGGCTTACCGGTCGAGACATCGCAGTGAATCCTTGCGTCTGAGTTTAAAAATGGTAATTTCAAGAATTTCAGTGTGGTATTCGATCGAAACTGAGCGACTTCATGATCGTTGTTCTGGGCAACAGCCATTTCCTCAAGGTCTATTGGAGAGGACGACAGTTGATGTATGTGAGCATGTGAAAGTTCATCAGGGACAACATTATTTGGAACGTCGAGGTAGCGAATATCGACACAGAATTGTGAGAGGTAATCCAGATGTCGTGTCTCTCTCGGAGAATAGCGGTCGGAAGCGGCGCCAAAAGCGTAGACCAAAGGCTTGTGGTCCGTCAGAATTACAAAACGTCGTCCTTCAAAGACGTGAAGCAAGTGTTTGACGGCCAAGTACATCGCGAGAAGTTCGCGACCGAAACAACTATATCTCGTTTGTGCTGGTTGTAGCTTCCGAGAAAAGAAAGACAGCGGCTGAATCTCATTGCCGATTAGTTGTTTTAGTGCAGCACCAACAGCGGATTTTGAAGCATCAGTCTTGAGGACGAGAGTAGCTTTCTCGTCGGTGTCCAAGTAGCTCAGGGAAGTTACCTGGCTCAACTTCTGCTTGATGACAACAAACGCTGTTTCGGCTTCTGGCGTAACGATGAACTTCTTTGGATTACCTTTAAGTAAGTCAGTCAAAGGCTGAAGAACAGCAGCACAGTTGACAGTGATTCTTCCGTAATACTTAACCATGCCAAGGAATCGGCGCAGGTTTTTAACGGATTGGAACAGTGGATAGTCCATGATTGCCTGCGTTTTCTCAGGGACGGGGCTAATGCCTTCGCTACCAATTTTGTGACCAAGAAAATCGACGCAAGGTTGTCCAAATAGACATTTATCAGGATTAATGGTTATCCCGTGATGATCGAAGCGTTCGAACACTTGTCGAAGTTGAGCAAAGTGCTCTTCTGGCGTGGCGCTGGCTATGAGAACATCGTCGATGTAGACAAAAACGAAGTCTAGACCACGGAGGACCTGGTCCATGAAGCGCTGGAAGGACTGCGCTGCATTGCGAAGGCCAAAAGGCATACGAATGAACTCGTACAAACCGAAAGGTGTGATAACAGCCGTTTTAGCAATGTCCTCAGATGCCATCGGGATGTGATGGCACGCTCGCACAAAGTCAATCTTGGAAAAGATGGATTTCCCAGACAATCCCAATGAAACATAGTGAATATGAGGGGTAGGGTGCCTGTTAGGAATGTTAAAGGCGTTAATGCCCGGTAGGCACCGCATGGACGCCAACCACCGGACTTTTATAAATAAATAAATAAATACAGTTTTTATTCTCGACAAGGCGAGGCACGCCTTTACAGGCATGATCATTTTGACAACAATGCGTGGTCTAGAATGTGCAAGAATACGTTATGTTTGCCGTACCAGAGCCTTGTTGAGCCATATCCAGACATATGACATGCTAACTATCGCACAACGCATACCTAGGCAACTGAGTTGCGTTACGAAATCTCGGTGGCCGATAGGTGTCAGACAGCTTGAAATAAGTTTAAAGTTTGTCTCACGGAATCGCGACGAGAAATGAGAAACTATCGAGACCCCGTTGATAGCTACTACTGGAAAGTACCTGTTCTAGAAGCTTTCCGGGTGTTGTAGGATCTACCGTGCCGCCCCATCAACTTTCGCCCACCATAGGAATCGCTTGGCTAGTAAAGGATGTAAACAACACTTGAGAAATGCTCTGCCGTTGTAAAAGAAGGCAGTGTCCGTTGGAGCTTAAGGAAAAACCGAAGTAGTTCTTCGCTGATGTTAAGGGGTGACATGGTTCAAATTCCGTAATTTCAACTTTGATGCGGGCCGATTGAACTCATGCGTATGCGGATTCTGACGAGGCTCGTATACTTGGTGAGCATTTTGCAAGGCTTTTGTACTTTAAGCCGCCTCGACTAGCATCAAACTTGTCCCTATCGACGCTGAGGAACCTTATTTAACTGCTTTTATTATGGCGGCCACGCAAGTCCTTAGACTGCTGCAAGAACGAACCGTGTTAAAGCAACAGGGCCTGATTCACTCCAGCCGCAGCGTCTGCATGAGCTGGCAGCGGAACCCAGTGGACTGTTGGCGATGGTGTTTTAAAAGTCACTTAACAGCTTTACACTAGCTTCTGAATGGAAGCGGGCTGTACGCTGTCCTATCACCAAAAGTGATGACAGGAGTCTGTCAGACAACCATAGGCCAGACAGTCTGCCTAGCCTGGAGGTCAAACTGCTGAAACAGGTGGTGTTAAATTAGTTGTATGGTCACTTGAATAGAGTTAATCTAGGCAATAGTGCAAAACACGGATTCCGGAAGGGGTTTTCGTGTCTGACGAATTCGCTGGTTGCTCGTAGAACGTGGGCTGAGGAAGTGAACAATGGAATGTAGTAGATGTGCTTTTCGTCTACCTGAAAACAATTGGTAAGGTTCCCACAGGCTCCATTCAACTCTGCGGATATCCGAAGCTCGCTAGAGTCGTTCCTTCCATGTGATGTTTATACTCTTAGATTGTTTGCATCACAGCTCAGCTGGTTTGTTGACCTATCCTTTGACACAGCAGTTATTCATTTGTAACTAGCATGCTTAACCTAGCAAGCACATTTATCCATTGTAACTCCGTCCATAACGCCATCTCGCGATCGTCTTTCCTTCAACACTTAGGCTTCCGTTCGTACCCATTTAATCCTTGCATGCTTCTAGTATGCTCAGCTTCCTATCTTTATGTATCCATGTACATGATATTTATTATGTGTCTTAGCTGATCCTTATCCCGTGGAATATACATAAATATGGTCACATCGTCACTATATCTTTTGGTTTCCAAAAACAACCAAGCGTGACTACGAACCCACGTTCTGGTCTCCGGTTGCATTCTTACGCCGTTAGCCATTACCTCATGAATTTCTTACCGGAACCCCACCCTTCGTTCTTTTGTACATGGAAGCATTTTACATATTATGCCCTGCCTTCTGCATAGTTAAAAACAATTTCTGCGTAATATCTATTACACGTTGTACACCATTTGTCTCAAGTGAATGTCTTAAATTAGGATTTCCCCAACGCTTGGTACAATGACTGTCCTTTTTGGTCTTCTCTCGGCCTGTTCCTCTCTCTCCCGTTTCTCTGAGGTCGTGAACATCTGAGAGATCCGGGATTGTACTGAGAAACTCTCTCCGTCCAAGGTGGGACGAAATAACCAACAAAGACTGGCGTAGACCATGGCTCCACTTCCATACTAGCCACCTGCACCCAACAACTCAACCACCGATGTCCAGTGAGGGCAGCTGGACACGAATTCTTCGCTCCCTGGCAAATATTCATAATCAGAAAAGGTGAGAGCCCATACTCTGGAAATTCTGCTTACCTGCAAAATCATACTTCCTCCTCGACTGACCCCAACATCCTTGTTGCAATCTGACTGTGCGATTTGTCTGGCCAACAGAGGAGTCACTGGACTGCGAATAACTGAAAGAACTAATGCTTTATAACCAGCTTTGCCAGTTGCATATGACGGATCATAGCAATCGACGACAGTGTTTCAGGACGTGGTGTGCTTTTGCCTGGCAAACTTTCCTCCTATACAAGGCCACAAAAGTCTGTTTATCAACAATGTAACGCGGCGGTTTTGACTCGCCACTGAATAATGTCACTGCCCACTCTTACACACTGGAATAGCGACTAGTCATTTTTCGATGTTCTACTGACATGTCCACCAGTTACTCTTTCTTCATATATTGTCCCCACTCTACCTATTATGCTAGTTTATTTACTTTACGCACACGTGAAACCATTTTACTGACTCTCCACTGTTGACTTTGCTCCCCATGAGTGCTTTGTATGTTTCTGCAGACTGTACAACTTTGGCCACATCCTATTACGTGCGTCGTAATGGATCTGTTTCGCCACATAATTGCTTGTAACTTTTGATCATATCTGCGTTATTATGGCTCGATTTATACGAGAATAAAATATCTGCTTATTTATTTATTTAGAAGCTGAGCTGCTACTGTGTATCTAAACGCTTCCTGCACTGCTAATGTGCATTCTTGCAGACCAAGTCAATGATACTTATGCCTCCCCGTCCTTATGAGTAGTGGCGTTCCTCAGAGTTTCATGCTCGAAACCGAGTTGTTAAAATTCTTTATTAACGACTCGCCTTCAACTCTCCGAACCGAATGTTTGATCTATGCTGACGGTTTGACGTTATGGATGGAGGCAACCAACACTGCGGATGCTCAGCGATTCCAAAATACCATGGATCGGCTGCGTGATTGGTCATTCAAGTGGCTGTTATTGTATGCTGTTATCTAAAAACCACCCAAGATACATTGAGGAAGGTTGCTGCGGCTAACATCTACTGTGCTCTATCCAAAAAGCTCTCCCACGAGTGACGTCGGAGATCTTCAGAATTGTCCTTTCCTCATATGTGCATTCAACCCTCGAATATGGATTACCCGCAGTTCACCCGCTTACAAAGTTTGAACCCGGCTTGATCGAGAAAATTCAGCGATGCGGTTATAAGTACATTTTGAGCTCCGAAGCCTGACGTATCACATCCGTTTCCTGCACATGAATATGTTCTCTCTGACACCGGCATCACTGAGGCGACCTGAGCTACAAACGGCGCACTCTGCGAGGCGAGAAGGGAATCGAGCTCCAGGGTTTCTTCCAGATTAACCATGAGTGTTTTACTCAGGTCCACTACAAGAAACAGTTTAAACCTAAAGACACTGGACCCGCACGGATTTTACCCTATTGACTCTGTCTGAGTTCCGTAAGGCTCAGTCCTAGGTCCGCTGTCTTCTCTGTCTACGTGAATGATTTGCCGGAGGAGCTTGAAATACCATCACTCTTATTTGCTGATGACCTAAAGCTCTGGAATATCGTTGAAATCCCTGGAGGTATTGTGGCTTTTCCACGGGCTCTGGATAGACTCTGGGAATGGTCTGTCTTGTGGTTGCTGCCCATAAACTAAGCAAAGTGTTCAGTGCTGCGTATCGGAATGTCTGCGTCCTCCGCAAGTTGTGTGCGCGATGGAAGTGGACTTCCTCACGTGACGCATCAGGTCGATCTAAGTGTCGTCCACTGTTCCACACTACACTGGCGACAACTGGAAGAAGGTGGCTAGTAAAGGCTTCCGGATGTTGTTATTTATCTGGTGTTCTTTCGGGACCCTAACCGCTGATGTGTTTGTGAAGCTCTTTCCAGCGTTTGTACGACCCCACCTAGAATATTGCGTCCATGCCTGTCCACCACGCCTTGTCCGGGACAAAATGGCACTAGAAAGGGTGTTGCGGGTCGGTACTAGGTTGGTCAAGGGAGTACGAGGGCAAACGTACCCCGAACGCCTACTTAGTTCGGGAATGCAGTCAATGCACTATCGAGGGATTAGAGGGGACCTAATCCTAACCTACCGTATGTTGACTGTGAAGGTTGGCCCTGATTTGTCCATGTTATTTAGTCCTGCCAGAGTATCTGGTCTTCGCGGGCATTGTAGGAAACTGCACAAACCGTGGTCCGAGCGAGTTAGAGTGGAGACACGGTTATCACGTCGAGTCCTGGAGCGCTGGAACCGGCTTCCAGAACATGTTGTCAAGGAATCTGCGGTTAAGGGATTTGAGCGTCAACTAGACGGCCTTGGGTGTCAACAAGAAACCTTCCCTTTTTCCTGACTGATTCCCATCTTCATACTTCGATTCTATTTGTCTTTACCTTTCCTCGCCATTGGTATTATTCTCTTCATGTCACCGATTTCCGCTGCTCGCTTACCTTCGCTTTTCCTTCGTCTCCTACTTCACTTAACTGACATAACTGGGACAGCTAATGTAAGGAACGTGGGCATTAAATTAGTGGGCTAGCGTGTTTTTATGGGTGTTTTCCTTTTTGACCCATCAAGAAGGCGGAGCACCCCTATTAACTCTTGGATCGACGACCCGCTCAAGAAGGAACACTTACCGGTTTCATCCTATTGTTCTAGTTCCTCTTGAACTGCCTGTGATTGCTACGCGGTAACTCGACTTTTGGCGCGCCATACTGTTCGAGATTTTTAGTTGAATTGACGTGGAAAACAATGTGTGAATGAACACTTGAAATGAAATTTGACTATTGTCAAATTTACTCTCATCCAAGCTATCTTGGATCGATTAACCCGGTTCTGTTCAAAGCGTCTTTGGCGCTTACTGGTTATTTTTCCAGTTTTTCCCAATTTTAACCCCGTTTTGCACCCAGTTTTTTGCCTTTTTTATTGCGGTCGCTTAACTATTGCATACGTGTTATACTCACTCTGTTTTCCACTATGTCGGTCTTGCAATGCACCGAGGCTGTTGTTCCTGATGGCTCGGATTCGGAGGTTATAGCACTTTGTGGCGGTCCAAGCTGCAATATACCCGTAACTGACGATGCAGGTGGTATGCAATGCTATGTCTGCAACCGATGGTACCATCAGCTTTGTACGGAGCTAAATACCGAGCAGTACGCAGCGCTGGCCACTAGCGCAAAGTTGCTTTTCAGTTGTGCCAATTGCTGCAGCCGCCGGCAAGGCCGCACAGCCTTTCGTACTAGAGATGAATCTCTTGATACCCGGCTGCGAAATGTAGAGCGTCCGTTCTCGATGCTCTCTGCTCTTCGCTCTAAGATTGATCTGCTTATGACGACGCTTCCGGTCTACAACAAAGCAGATTTGATCGCTTACACTGATGCTCAAAATGTGGCACCTATCATTATGTCACCGGTCCAGATGGCTACCGACCACAAAAATGAAGCTGCTTCGGACGTCGTATCTAAACCTACGCTGATCGACGCCGAATCGCTGGTTCAAGGGTCACTACGAGTTAAGCGAAGAAGAGCCAGGAAATCTCGTAAGCTCTCTGCTAAACAAGAAGTTGTTGTCTCGGCACCGGAAACAAGCCAAGTGTCGTTACTTAGCAAACCGTCTGAAGGTTGTGCGAAGGCGAAGAACCCAACACGCACTACTTGTCAGCCGAAGTTGCCGGAAATCTTGGTTCTCACCGAGAAGACATATTCTGAAGGTGTGCTTGATTCCGCTCAAAGCGAGAAAGCCTCACGGGACCCTGCTCCTGTTATCAAGAAGAAAAAGCAGACAAAATCTGCTATAAAGCTTTCCGGTGAAATCGATGAACCTAACAAAAGTAACTCATCAACAATGGAGCGAAAAACATATGCTGCCGTTGCTACATAATCGGAAGGGCTGAAGACAGTTCCATCACCAGTAGTGAAGCCACCTGCTCCGAGTGCCGAATCAAAGACCCGTGGGGTTAATACACTCCGTCGTGGCGATTCTTTCACGGATAGTAGCGTTATATTCCGTAACGCGGCTGAATCTACTGCTGTCCTTCCTGTTGATCACATGTTGGACGAGCTTTAAGGTTTAAACTGTGCGTAACGAAGCTTCTTCCGCCTGGTTTTCCGGGCGTTACTGTTAGAAAGCTGAGTAGACTGGGGACTGTCCCAGTTAACGTACCACATCCGCGACCGCGGCTACTTCCTGTGGTTCTCTCTACCCCGGAGAAACGCAATGCTCTCATGCAGTTTGCGCTTAAGCTGAAAGGTATAAATATTAGTATTTAGCCGGACCTTCCACTAGCAGATATGCTGAAGTTAAGGGAGGCCATCAAGGACCTCAAAAGCAGGCGAGCGGCCTTTGATAATGGTCTCCGGTTAGTGGAGTTTCGGGTGGTCAGCCGGCCGTCCTTTTCCGCCCTACCACTGCCCATTCTGGCAGCGCACGACCCAGGTCTGGATCTAACGAGAAACTTCAGGTAGTTCTAAGTAATGTGCGCAGCCTAAGGAATAAAGTGTACGAGTAAGGTCTGCTTGCGGATGGGTCTCATCCCGATATACTCGCATTCACTGAAACGCGGCTGTCTCAGCACATCACGGATAGTGAAGTACATCTATCTGGCTACGCACTGTTTAGATGCGATCGCTCTGCTGGCCGACAGGGAGGGGGCCTCGCTTTTTATGTGAGCTGTAAACTTGATGATTTGGGGACTTGCTTATTTCAGTCGGCAGACAAAACTGTTGAAGCTCTATCGGCTGTTATTAGCACATCCTCGGCTCAGGTTACCAGTGTAATTGTGCATAGAAGCCCTGGGAGCGTATCCAAAGAGGCACTTGAATTCATTCGCTCCCAATCCGCAAATAAGTGTTCGGTGAGGGGCGACTTCAACCTCCCAGAGAGTTGCTGGGCAGACCATCCTTGCAACTCAGCGTCAGGCACATTCGGCGCTGATCTGCTTGAACTTACGCTCCAAGTATCTTTGCACTAGTTCATTGACCTTCCAACTAGCTACATGGACGCCCATGTACCGTCTATCTTAGACCTTGTATTCGCTAAGTCACTCGCTTTTGTTGATGACATTTCTTACGGACCTCCACTGGGTTCCAGTGATCATGTGTGTTTACTTTTCAGTTGTACTCTGTCTAGACGGTACCAGAGTACTTTTGAGTCTCGCCCGAATATATTGCAAGCAGACTATCAATCAATGAGAGCCAAGGTTTCTGGTTTCCATTGTGAGATCTCAGACGACGATACTGTCCAGGTTGCCTGGGAAAAATTTAAGTCCTACCTCAATGAGGCCTCCGTTCCCTTCATCCCAGTCAGAAGGAGAATGGAGGCCCGAGCACGGCCACCCTGGATAGATCCCACTGGAAGGCAGCTGCTCACAAAGAGGTCTAGATGTTGGCGGACTTACAGAGATGCTCCGTCCACCGGTACTTATGCCAGGTACCGTAAGGCTAGAAATAGGTGTAAGCAACGCCTAAGGAAGGCTCGGCTCAATTTTGAAAAAAGGGTTAGCGGACGAAGCTTCAGAGAATCCAAAAAGCTTCTTCGCTTATGTAAAAGGCGCTGCACTTCGAGCATGTCAATTTCAGTATTGATGCGTGATGACGGTACTCATGCGCATACGAATTATGACAAAGCCTGCGTACTCAGTGGGCAATATGCGGCAGCGTTTGTAAGAGAAACCTCTTTGACAGGCGTTGAGCCGGTTTGCAGGACCCCAGAGGGTACAGAAACATCTGAATTTATCGAAGCGGAGACTGCAGTTCGTAGGCTGTTACAAGGGCTGAACCATTCTAAGGCCTCTGGGCCTGATTTACTTCACCCGAAACTGTTGCATGAGTTGGCTGCGGAACTAAATGGACCGCTCGCTATTGTGTTTCAGCAATCGCTTGCCAGTTGTGCATTGCCTTCCGAATGGAAGGAAGATGTCATCTGTCCCATCTGCAAACATGGGGACAGGGGTCTGCCTGCAAATTACAGGCCAGTTAGTCTGACGAGTGTAGTAGTCAAACTCCTCGAGAAACTGGTGAGAGATTCATTGGAGAGTCATCTGAGTAGATTTAATCTACTTAGCAATGTACAACACGGATTCCGGAATGGATTTTCGTGTCTGACGAATCTGTTGGTGGCTCGCGAAAATTGGGCGGATGCAGTGGATAACGGCCACACACTGGACGTGCTTTTCGTCGACCTTTCGAAGGCATTTGACAAGGTACCCCATTTGAGGCTCGCGCAAAAGCTGTCCTCCTACGGGGTATCTGGCCGCGCACTTCATTGGGTGACTGCCTTCTTGGAGGTTAGAGAACAGGGTGTACGGGTGGGCCGGGACCTATCATTTAGGCAGTCTGTCCTCAGCGGCATGCCGCAAAGCTCGGTCCTTGGACCGCTGTTGTTCTCTACCTATGTGAATGAACTGCCCGCGGAGCTTGAGGTACCATCGCTGCTATTTTCTGATGACCTGAAGCAGTGGTACATTGTCGAGGTTCCTGGGGGTCTTGAAGCTATTCAGCGAGCATTGGATAAGCTTTGGGACTGGTCTACTTTATGGTTACTGCCCATAAATTAGGCAAAGTGCTCCGTTCTTCGAATTGGAGGAGGTTGTCCTCCTGCGAAGTACTTGGTCGGTGAGGTTGAACTCCCCCGTGTATTTAGCCACGTTGACCTAGGCTTCGTACACTCTTCGGCTTTACACTCCGGCGACAACTGGAAGAAGGTCGCTAGCAGAGGTTTCCGCATGTTGTGGTTAATCCGACGTTCTTTCGGAGTCTTGACGAGCGGCATCTTTACGAGGCTGTTCTCGGCTTTCGTTCGGCCTCATCTGGAATACTGCGTCCAGGCTTGTCCGCCCTGCCTCGTCCGGGACAAAATGGAGCTAGAGAGGGTTTTACGAGTGGGTACTAAGTTAGTCGAGGGATTACGGGGACGGACGTACCCCGAGCGTCTACTTAGATTGGGAATGCATTCAATGCACTACCGAAGGCTTAAAGGAGACCTAATCCCAACC
This sequence comes from Dicrocoelium dendriticum, assembly GCA_944474145.2. Classification (NCBI taxonomy): domain Eukaryota; kingdom Metazoa; phylum Platyhelminthes; class Trematoda; order Plagiorchiida; family Dicrocoeliidae; genus Dicrocoelium; species Dicrocoelium dendriticum. The sequence goes on along the minus strand of OX104064.1, from coordinate 208,211,554 downwards.
TACCGTATCTTGACTGAAAAGGTTGGTCCAGATTTGTCTTGGCTATTCATTCCTGCTAGATTGTCTGTTCTACGCGGTCATTCGCTGAAGCTGGACAAACCACGGTCCGATCGCATTAGGGCGGTAATCCGGCTGTCACGCAGAGTCATCGAACTCTGGAACATGCTTCCGGAAAGCGTTACCGGGGAATCTACGGTTAAGGGGTTTGAGCAGCAACTTGACGCTCTTGGGTGGCAACACGAAACTTTCCATTTTTCTGAGTAAATCTGTAGTGATCAAAATACGCTAGGAAGTTTGCAACCCCTTAATAAAAGGCAAAAAGTTACAGACGGTCAACTCACAGTCTAATCACAGTTGAGTTCGAGTCGTAGGTCGCGCTATACCTCTGGCACATGCAGAGCACAATGGAAATAGACGTTTGATAGTAATTCCGGATATACTATCCGATTTGCAAGCAGACTGAACGACACCGTACGCACGCAGAAGCATCACAGCCAAAAATCAACACGACGGAACGCGGGGCGCGAAGAAGTGTATTGCAATCATTAATTTCAACAAACTGTACAAAAGATGTCGCGAGAAAATTAATTACAGGAAAGACAAAATGTGAAAGATTAATAACCACTACTGACTCCACTTACCTTCCCAAATGAACCATAGGACTCAATCACAATGCGCCGACCAAGTCCAACCTTGGCAGATCGGTCCTCTTCTCTCCTACTTCTGCGACGCTGCCTGCTATGCTCGGTATACTGCATGCTTTGTCACCATTACCTCTAGAGCCTCGTTAACTGTCGCATTTCATATCCGTAAACGTAAACTCTCAACTCTGTCCTCTCCTTATCGCGGCCTGTCTTTATTTCTTCTTCATCCGCATAGCGAGCTCTCAGAGCCCCGCCCTATTATCCTCTTTGACTGCTTCCTAACTAGCGAAATGTAGTTTTAGGCTCTGTATCACCATCACACAACTTCTCTCACATTGCGAGCCTGCCTGACTTGCATACCTTATATTCA
>OX104064.1:208024763-208210322 GCA_944474145.2 Dicrocoelium dendriticum | reverse complement strand
CTGCCCTTACATACTAACAGGGACACCTGTGAGTACGTGCACCTGTGACTTTTAGAACGCGCGCATATTCCCTTCGAATGTATGATTCCTCAGACCGTCACGTCGCTTGCAGACTGATGCGGAATGCCATGGGTCTAAACACTACCACGTATTTTACACACCAGATGTTTGCCTTTGACTTATCTTTTAAACAATATTACATGTTTTCTCTGCCTGTTTTCACTGCCAATGTCCGGTTTACATTCATTTGCCCCTGTCCCGGTGCCCTCTTCTGAGGCTGGCGCAACCATTTCTCAGTGTTCACCCATGCTGGGTTCCGAGCTGTAGACACGCTCACTCAACTAGTACTAAACATTTCTGAATGGTTCAAACGTCCGTCACCTTTATTGCATCCGGTTTCCCAATGTCCGGAACCATTTACATCTACCGTTGCTTATCCGCTAGTACCTTATCAGGTATCAGCGGCATTGCGCCTCTTCCCACGTACTACCACCGGCAAGTGATGCTTCATTGATTCATAGCCACAGGATTGCCATGATCACTTCTTTCAGAACCCAAGTGATACGCGCCTCCGTTTGCCCTACTACTTAACTCAGCCACTGTGCCCACTCTTACGTACTGCCAACCGCATGTGCAGCATCGTTGATTCATAGGCACAGGTACCATTGGATTCCCATGGTCACTCCTCCTTCAGAGTCACAGTGATATGCGCCGCCCTTAGTCATCCTACGTGCCGCTGCCGCTGTGTCTCCTCAAAAGTACTGCCTCCTTAATACAACGCATCTGTGAAACCTAGTTACAGGTATCATTTCACTTGCTTAATGACAGCCCTTTCACAGGCAAAATAACATGCGTCGCCGTCAAATGAAACCTGCCACTGTCTATTTTCCTACGTGTTCGCCCCACTTGAGCCTCATCAGTGATACATGTGAAAAGGCAAGGTTGCGTTTCAATGGTGACGTCCCTTTCAGAGCCCAAGTAATTATGCGCCACCCAAAACGTCAAAATTATCGCTGCCTCTGGCCCTCCTCCCGCCGACTGGTACCCCTACATCACGCCTTAGTTAATACTAGCCAAAGGTGACATCCTATTTCAATGATGACCTCTTTTCAGAGACCTAGTACACATGGGCCGCAATCTGCCGTCCTCATTACCGCCCTTGGTCACCCTGTGACGTGCGTGCATTAGTGGTATCCTGTCATAGCACCGGAACCGTTCTTCCTTTGCTTTCCACTTTCATCTACATTTTACATTCGTTAGGGAACGGAGCAGCGGCTTTTCTTAGGGCCCACCTCTGTCAATGTGTCTTGTCGTCCAGCATCGCACAGGCAACGTGCAAAGTCCGCACATTCCTTGCGGCGGACTACAAGCACACGAGGTTCAGTGGGTGGTTCCGTAATCTTCAGACAGTATATGGCCCAATTTCTACATCTTGATGTGTGACGAAACACTGCAAACATTGCGAACAACATGCTCATCCATTAAGAACGTGGTAAGTTCACCTCGTGCGGTCATTTATAACCATGAACATGCCGCTGTAGCCCTACATTCTTTGGTAACCTTTTCCCTATTTCACTGAGCCCTTGGCATGTTTACCTCTTAGCGCCCTCAATTCTTCCTGTAATCATACCTAAAGAACCATTTTTCCATATTCTCGCTTTCTGGGTGATGAGCGTTCGCAGCGCTCCCCACAAAAGCGAGAATATATGCACATGGTTTAAGCGTCCCTCTTTCCACCTGATAAAATCATACCCCACCTTACAAACACAGGTATATAAGCGTACAAGGTCGTCTTGTGCATCTAGTCCCTTTCTACTGCCAATTAGTTGCTTCAAACGTTCACTACCCACTCCGTTCGTCTTGTTAGTCTACCAAGCAGCGGGTTAATTTATAATTAAAATGAGGCACTAATAAGTAACGTAAAACCGGCTGCATCTTCAGTTAAGATTAACGAACGCCGAACACGGTGTCTTAATTATCTATCACGGTAAGCTTTAGCGATTTCCATCTTCACTGCTTCACCGCATACAACAGAGGAACTCCGTTACCCTACCCGAGGCAACCTTCTTTAAACGATTTCAAATGCTTATAGAAGCCCTGTTTGCCCAAAAACCTCTTAAGCTCCGAAATGAGTAATCACCGACTTCAATGCTTACATACCGTTACTTCATGCGAAATCCTCTTGCGTGAATCAAAAGCATTCCAATTAGCACACCTAGTAGAAAAAGTATGATGGTTACAACAGCTGCAGTCCCCCTAATAAATATAACCTTCCTCCGCGTCAGTAATTGTATACCACAAAACCATTTGTACTTAAACACAATTTTTATTTTAGGTAACATAAGCTTGCCGAAAGCTATCCAATCTCTTATTTTACATGTATTATGCATCAAACTTGCTGGAGTACTTAAATTTACTCACAAACATTACTTCACGCACGCAATTTTACTTACGAACACACCAATATTCCTTACTACATTCATTAACTTATATATGTATACATGTATAGGCAGTTACGTAATATATATATATATAGAGAGAGAGAGAGTGCGTATATGCCTGTATATGTATGCATGTATAGGTTAATAAAGGTAGTAAGTAACAATGGTATGTTCATAAGTCAGAACCGCGTACGTGAATTATTGCTCTATGTAAATCTCGGTACTCATGCAAGTTTGACGCATAATACATGTAGAATGGGTGACTAAAGATATTTCCTCAATTTTACCTTAACTGAAAGAAAAATTGTGTTTCAAAAAGAAATGTTTTCTTGTGTAAATTTGAGGACGCCGAGGAATGTTATGTTTAGTAGTGGAGACTGAATATGTTTGTTATTGTGACCATCATACTTTTCCTGCTAGGTGCGCTAAACAACATGATTTTGTCTCACGCTAAGTAATTTTGCAGAAATTAATGATAGGCAACCAACGAAGTCCATGATTATTAAGTTAGAAGCTCAACAGGCGTTAAAGGAAATAGGGGTTCTTTAAACATTTACAATCGCTCAACCCTTGTTACCGGACATTTTCCTGCTCAGGTGACGCAGGATGAGTCATGGACGGTTAGTTTGCAGCATCCGTCGGAGGCCGTGGTCCGAAACGCGATCACAACCTTCAATCGTTTTCGTGCCGCTGGCCCGGATTCCCTCCCACCTGCACTATTTAAGGATGAACGTGAGGTCCTCTGCAAAGCGCTGACCTCCCTACTCGAACGCATCTGGAAGAGCGTGTCCCGGCTAATTGGAGCGAATCGATTACAGTGGCAATATATAATAATGGCAGCAGCACAGACTGTACTAACCACAGGGGTATAAGCCTAACGCCAGTTGTGAAAAACTTATTGGCCTCGACCATCGCCAGTCGTCTCACTGCGGAACGATGATCTCAAATTTGAGAAGAGCAGGCCGGTTTCCGCACAGGACGTGGCTGCATAGAACATATGTTCACATTGCGGCAGGTGCTAGAGCGGCGCCCCGCATACTGCAGACCGAAAATTGCTGTTTCCCACGATTTCAAGAGTGTGTTCAATTCAGCCGCTCGATCGATTCTGTTCGAAATATTTGAGCGAAAAGTTGTTCCCACGAAATATGTGAATTCCTTGGTGCTCTTTACTCGAACACTAGAGGCCACGTCAGGGTCTACGATGTCCTATCGGATAGCTTTCCGACCACAGGTGGTGTTCGTCAGGGTTGTCCGATTTCCCTATTTTGTTCTATTTCGTTGTCGAATATATCATGGTGTTCCCTTGCGGATGCTTACGATATAGGCGTTTAATGCTGCCTGGTGAAAAGTTGGTTGACCTAGATTATGCGGAGAATGTCGTCTTGCTTTTCGACGATGTTGCGGCGGCACAATCAACCCTGAATAGCCTTTCTAGTGTGGTCCCATTATTTGGTATGCAATTCACAAAGTGCAGTGTGTTGCTGCAGGACCAACGTCCACTTTATGACCTTTTGACGCTTGCTAACGAGGAAGTCGCGGTAGTTGATCAATTCGCCTATCTTAGCATCTGCCTCAGCGACGATGGGCGCATAGAAACTGACGTGAGCTCACGCATTGCAAAAGCCAGAGCTACCTTCTTGGACCTGCAACATCTTTGGCGGCAGAACGGAGTTTCCCTCCATCTGAAAGGCCGTGTATACAAGGCCACAGTGAGAACCGTTCTGCTCTAGGGTAGTGAGACTTGGCGCCTTCGGTCTGAAGATCTGAGGTGCCTTCAAGTCTTTAGTCATCGTTACCTGCGAAGCATTGCTGGTGTCGGATGGCACCAGCGTGTCCGCAACGATGATGTGCGTAGGCGAATGCTAGGTGGTGCTAAGCATGCTAACTCCATAGAAAAACAGATGGCACTGAATAGTTTGCATTGGGTCGGGCACGTGCTACGCATGCCTTGTCACCGTTTACCTAGGATGGCCATTTTTGTCTACCAGGTATAGGATTGCGCAAAGCTCGTGGTGGACAGAAGTTGACTTGGCAGTGGGAAATGAAGTCACTGACGACAAAATTGAGTGCTGTCGGTCTGTCACGCCTCTCTGGCAGGATTCCTCGTGACTCGCGTTGTGGTTGGCTCGAGACTTTACAGGACTCGCATTAGACACCAGTGGCGCGTCTGCTGCCGTCTCCTATTCAGATTGCCTGTTTAAAGTGTTTCTGGTGCTGAGTTATCTGCGGGTAAATGGTTGATTATGACGCGTGGCAGTGAAAGCCGCAAAGGAGCCGTCTCGCCGATGCCGGCTTGTCATTGCACGATAGCTAGCAGTTTGTGATGGTATGTTGTCTACACAAGGTGTAGACGCCTAGACCCTGAATGTTTGCTTAGGGCCTTAAAATTTTCGTGTAAGTCCCCTTCTCTCCCTCTGACTATACCTTATTCCATATGTCCTCATGGTTGTATGGCAGCGAAGCATCAGTCCAAATGGCTGATGTACTGCTGTTGATGATGGTGATTTTAAACCACGTGGCGTTTCGATGTAGTTTCATCTCATTAGTGGAGACAGCAGGCCTCGATCCCGCGACGGTTGTAACAGAATATATATATATATATATGTATATATATAAATCATTAAAGCGCATTGGACGTGTTTGCAATCACGCAGTCAATTATCTAACAAATTATAATGATTTCCGTCACCATTTCTTTCGCACGGTTATGACTTCCACAGGTAACCTGCACTGCATACCAATCCATACTTACAAACCATATGCTATACATAAACACTCGCATATTTTGGAAAAGTTACAATACATGTTGCTAATTCTCTCGTTTTATAGGGATATATCTCAAGCAGCCACAACCGATTTTTTAGATTCTGTTCCTTTTTTAACCACTTGCGTACTGTTATATACTAACCTTTCCATTTTTATTTAACTGCAATTGCCCACGGCGCAGTACACTTTTAGCTTTATGCAGTTCCTGGTCACATTATAAACATCTTTTGCAACAAACCACCCCAATAGAACCCACACTTTTAGAGAAATAGGCAACCGGTTGTCCTAGTGAACAACAGCTCGTATTCAAAATCGTGCCAGTGGCAGACACGGCGGTCCCTTTTCGGTTCTTGGTTTCCAGGTCACGGCCTGCTTGTCGTGTCTCACAGGAGGGACCGCTAACCGATACGCGCGAATTGAAAAATTACCCGGTAGCCAAAGGAAGAGAGGTTTTGGCTATTATTCCAATGGTCGCAGGATCGAGGCCTGCTGTCTCAACTAATGCGATGAAAATACATGGAAACGCCTCGTGGTTTAAAATCATCATCATCAACAGCAGTACACCAGCCATTTGGACTGATGCTTCGCTGCCATACAACCATGAGGACATATGGAATAAGGTATAGTCAGAGGGAGAGAAGGGGACTTACACGAAAATTTTAAGGCCCTAAGCAAACATTCAGGGTCTAGGCGTCTACACCTTGTGTAGACAACATACCATCACAAACTGCTAGCTATCGTGCAATGACAAGCCGGCATCGGCGAGACGGCTCCTTTGCGGCTTTCACTGCCACGCGTCATAATCAACCATTTACCCGCAGATAACTCAGCACCAGAAACACTTTAAACAGGCAATCTGAATAGGAGACGGCAGCAGACGCGCCACTGGTGTCTAATGCGAGTCCTGTAAAGTCTCGAGCCAACCACAACGCGAGTCACGAGAAATCCTGCCAGAGAGGCGTGACAGACCGACAGCACTCAATTTTGTCGTCAGTGACTTCATTTCCCACTGCCAAGTCAACTTCTGTCCACCACGAGCTTTGCGCAATCCTATACCTGGTAGACAAAAATGGCCATCCTAGGTAAACGGTGACAAGGCATGCGTAGCACGTGCCCGACCCAATGCAAACTATTCAGTGCCATCTGTTTTTCTATGGAGTTAGCATGCTTAGCACCACCTAGCATTCGCCTACGCACATCATCGTTGCGGACACGCTGGTGCCATCCGACACCAGCAATGCTTCGCAGGTAACGATGACTAAAGACTTGAAGGCACCTCAGATCTTCAGACCGAAGGCGCCAAGTCTCACTACCCTAGAGCAGAACGGTTCTCACTGTGGCCTTGTATACACGGCCTATCAGATGGAGGGAAACTCCGTTCTGCCGCCAAAGATGTTGCAGGTCCAAGAAGGTAGCTCTGGCTTTTGCAATGCGTGAGCTCACGTCAGTTTCTATGCGCCCATCGTCGCTGATGCAAATGCCAAGATAGGTGAATTGATCAACTACCGCGACTTCCTCGTTAGCAAGCGTCAAAAGGTCATAATGTGGACGTTGGTCCTGCAGCAACACTCTGCACTTTGTGAATTGCATACCAAATAATGGGACCACACTAGAAAGGCTATTCAGGGTTGATTGTGCCGCCGCAACATCGTCGAAAAGCAAGACGACATTCTCCGCATAATCTAGGTCAACCAACCTTTCACCAGGCAGCATTAAACGCCTATATCGTAAGCATCCGCAAGGGAACACCATGATATATTCGACAACGAAATAGAACAAAATGGGGAAATCGGACAACCCTGACGAACGCCACCTGTGGTCGGAAAGCTATCCGATAGGACATCGTAGACCCTGACGTGGCCTCTAGTGTTCGAGTAAAGAGCACCAAGGAATTCACATATTTCGTGGGAACAACTTTTCGCTCAAATATTTCGAACAGAATCGATCGAGCGGCTGAATTGAACACACTCTTGAAATCGAGGGAAACAGCTGTTGTGGGTCCGCGTTAGGCGTAGCGCTGCTCTAGCACCTGCCGGAAAGTGAACATATGGTCTATGCAGCCACGTCCTGGGCGGAAACCGGCCTGCTCTTCTCTAATCTGGGATTACCGTTCTGAGGCCAATAAGTTTTTCACAACTGGCGTTAGGCTTATACCCCTGTGGTTAGTACAGTCTGTGCTGCTGCCATTATTATATATTGCCACTGTAATCGATTCGCTCCAATTAGCCGGGACACGCTCTTCCAGATGCGTTCGAGTAGTGAGGTCAGCGCTTTGCAGACGACCTCACCTCCATCATTAAGTAGTGCAGGTGGCCGGGAATCCGGGCCAACGGCACGAAAACGATTGAAGGTTGCAATCGCGTCTCGGACCACGGCCTCCGACGGATGCTGCAAACTAACCGTCCATGACTCATCCTGCGTCACCTGAGCAGGAAAATGTCCGGGAACAAGGGTTGAGCGATTGTAAATGTTTAAAGAACCCCTATTTCCTTTAACGCCTGTTGAGCTTCTAACTTAATAATCATGGACTTCGTTGGTTGCCTATCATTAATTTCTGCAAAATTACTTAGCGTGAGACAAAATCATGTTGTTTAGCGCACCTAGCAGGATAAGTATGATGGTCACAATAACAAACATATTCAGTCTCCACTACTAAACATAACATTCCTCGGCGTCCTCAAATTTACACAAGAAAACATTTCTTTTTGAAACACAATTTTTCTTTCAGGTAAGGTAAAATTGAGGAAATATCTTTAGTCACCCATTCTACATGTATTATGCGTCAAACTTGCAGGAGTACCGAGATTTACATAGAGCAATAATTCACGTACGCGGTTCTGACTTATGAACATACCATTGTTACTTACTACCTTTATTAACCTATACATGCATACATATACAGGCATATACGCACTCTCTCTCTATATATATATATTACGTAACTGCCTATACATGTATACATATATAAGTTAATGAATGTAGTAAGGAATAATGGTGTGTTCGTAAGTAAAATTGCGTGCGTGAAGTAATGTTTGTGAGTAAATTTAAGTACTCCAGCAAGTTTGATGCATAATACATGTAAAATAAGAGATTGGATAGCTTTCGGCAAGCTTATGTTACCTAAAATAAAAATTGTGTTTAAGTACAAATGGTTTTGTGGTATACAATTACTGACGCGGAGGAAGGTTATATTTATTAGGGGGACTGCAGCTGTTTGTTATTGTAACCATCATACTTTTTCTACTAGGTGTGCTAATTGGAATGCTTTTGATTCACGCAAGAGGATTTCGCATGAAGTAACGGTATGTAAGCATTGAAGTCGGTGATTACTCATTTCGGAGCTTAAGAGGTTTTTGGGCAAACAGGGCTTCTATAAGCATTTGAAATCGTTTAAAGAAGGTTGCCTCGGGTAGGGTAACGGAGTTCCTCTGTTGTATGCGGTGAAGCAGTGAAGATGGAAATCGCTAAAGCTTACCGTGATAGATAATTAAGACACCGTGTTCGGCGTTCGTTAATCTTAACTGAAGATGCAGCCGGTTTTACGTTACTTATTAGTGCCTCATTTTAATTATAAATTAACCCGCTGCTTGGTAGACTAACAAGACGAACGGAGTAGGTAGTGAACGTTTGAAGCAACTAATTGGCAGTAGAAAGGGACTAGATGCACAAGACGACCTTGTACGCTTATATACCTGTGTTTGTAAGGTGGGGTATGATTTTATCAGGTGGAAAGAGGGACGCTTAAACCATATGCATATATTCTCGCTTTTGTGGGGAGCGCTGCGAACGCTCATCACCCAGAAAGCGAGAATAAGGAAAAATGGTTCTTTAGGTATGATTACAGGAAGAATTGAGGGCGCTAAGAGGTAAACATGCCAAGGGCTCAGTGAAATAGGGAAAAGGTTACCAAAGAACGTAGGGCTACAGCGGCATGTTCATGGTTATAAATGACCGCACGAGGTGAACTTACCACGTTCTTAATGGATGAGCATGTTGTTCGCAATGTTTGCAGTGTTTCGTCACACATCAATATGTAGAAATTGGCCCGTAAATGGTCTGAAGATTACGGAACCACCCACTTAACCTAGTGAGTTTGAAATCCGCCGCAAGGAATGTGCGGACTTTGCACGTTGCCTTGCGATGTGGGACGACAAGACACATTGACAGAGGTGGGCCCTAAGAAAAGCCGCTGCTCCGTTCCCTAACGAATGTAAAATGTAGATGAAAGTGGAAAGCAAAGGAAGAACGGTTCCGGTGCTATGACAGGATACCACTAATGCACGCACGTCACAGGGTGACCAAGGGCGGTAATGAGGACGGCAGATTGCGGCCCATGTGTACTAGGTCTCTGAAAAGAGGTCATCATTGAAATAGGATGTCACCTTTGGCTAGTATTAACTAAGGCGTGATGTAGGGGTACCAGTCGGCGGGAGGAGGGCCAGAGGCAGCGATAATTTTGACGTTTTGGGTGGCGCATAATTACTTGGGCTCTGAAAGGGACGTCACCATTGAAACGCAGCCTTGCCTTTTCACATGTATCACTGATGAGGCTCAAGTGGGGCGAACACGTAGGAAAATAGACAGTGGCAGGTTTCATTTGACGGCGACGCATGTTATTTTGCCTGTGAAAGGGCTGTCATTAAGCAAGTGAAATGATACCTGTAACTAGGTTTCACAGATGCGTTGTATTAAGGAGGCAGTACTTTTGAGGAGACACAGCGGCAGCGGCACGTAGGATGACTAAGGGCGGCGCATATCACTGTGACTCTGAAGGAGGAGTGACCATGGGAATCCAATGGTACCTGTGCCTATGAATCAACGATGCTGCACATGCGGTTGGCAGTACGTAAGAGTGGGCACAGTGGCTGAGTTAAGTAGTAGGGCAAACGGAGGCGCGTATCACTTGGGTTCTGAAAGAAGTGATCATGGCAATCCTGTGGCTATGAATCAATGAAGCATTACTTGCCGGTGGTAGTACGTGGGAAGAGGCGCAATGCCGCTGATACCTGATAAGGTACTAGCGGATAAGCAACGGTAGATGTAAATGGTTCCGGACATTGGGAAACCGGATGCAATAAAGGTGACGGACGTTTGAACCATTCAGAAATGTTCAGTACTAGTTGAGTGAGCGTGTCTACAGCTCGGAACCCAGCATGGGTGAACACTGAGAAATGGTTGCGCCAGCCTCAGAAGAGGGCACCGGGACAGGGGCAAATGAATGTAAACCGGACATTGGCAGTGAAAACAGGCAGTGAAAACATGTAATATTGTTTAAAAGATAAGTCAAAGGCAAACATCTGGTGTGTAAAATACGTGGTAGTGTTTAGACCCATGGCATTCCGCATCAGTCTGCAAGCGACGTGACGGTCTGAGGAATCATGCATTCGAAGGGAATATGCGCGCGTTCTAAAAGTCACAGGTGCACGTATAATACACAAACCGAAAGTGCGACGAAGTAAGCATGCTGTGTCCCATGTTACGTGGAGGCGGACTAGTCGTGGCGGACCACTGAAGTGGGCCCCACGAATAGACAGGGGTTCTGAAAGAAAGGTTTCGAGGAGGCTGAGCAATAGTGTTGTGACGCTCATATAGGTGGCAGGCATACTCAGCAGTTCAAAAAGCCACATGTAAACAGTCGAGACACTTACCGGAGGTGCAACGGAGTATATTTGCGGCAGCTAAGTTTGCGTGGAGGCGGAACAGTAGTCGGGGATAACCCATATAGGCAGCACGGATAGATATCACATTTAAAAGCCACTTGTTAATAAGCAATATACTTACCGGCGGCGCAGCGGATTAGAGTGGAGGGGCAATGATTTCGTAGAGGCGGAGCAATGGTGTCGTATCAGCCGTGTAGGTGGCAAGCACACACAGCGGTTCAAAAAGCCACAGGTGAAAAGCCCATACACTTACCGGGGTTGCAAGGGAGTAGATGGCGGGGGTGAAGGTCACTGGGACGCTGACCAGTATTGGCGGATCAATCCTATACGCAGCCCGGATGAAGAGCAAACCTCAAAGCCACATGTGGACGGACAATACATGTACCGGAGGTGCAACGGTAAGTGCAACGGTGCAACGATAAGTGAGAAGCAGGTCCCGTCTTATCCTTCAGTAATGCATGGAGTACATACACAAACTGGGCAAGCGTTCAAGATACATCTGTCCCCAGAGACCCTGCGCTAGCCGAGTGCCAACTCGTAACCCCCTCTCCAAGTCCATTTTGTCTCCGTTAAGATATAGTGGACAAGCCTGAATACAATATTCCAGCTGGGGTCGGAAGAATGCCGAGAATAACTTCACAAACAAATTGGCCGTTAGGATTCCGAAAGAGCGGCGGATAAACCACATAATACAAAACCCTCGACAAGCAGCCTTCTTTCAATTGTCCCCAGAATAAAGTGCTGAGGAGCGTACGGCCCTTAAATCAACCTGCTGAGTAAAAACTGGGAGTTCACCACCGCGGACAACATATTGGGAAGGGGAGTGTCAGCTCCGATTTTGAGAACAGAGCACTTGGCTCTATTTCTGGGCATCAACCATAAGGTAGACCAATCCCAGAGCCTAGCCAAGGCATGCTGAATTACCTCAGGACCCCCGGGATATCCACAATATTCCAGAGCTTAAGGTCGTCAGCGAACATTAATGATGCCACCCCTAGCTCTCCCGGCAAGTCATTTACATAGATAGAGAACAACAATGGCCCCAATTCCGAGCCCTGCGGGACGCCATTAAGGACAGCTAGTCTGAGTGAAAGGCTACGCCCCACCCGTACGCACTGTTCCCGCCCCTCAAGGAAGGCAGACACCCATTGAAGGGCGCGACCAGATATCCCGGAAGAGCTCAACTTTAGTGACAAAAGAAGATATGGAACGGTGTCAAAAGCTTTCGAAAATCTACTAATAGCAAGTCTAGAGCGTGGCCACTGTCTACCGCTTCCGCCCAGCTTTCACGAGCTACAAATAGATTAGTCTGACGTAAAAAGCCTTTGCGTAATCCATGTTGCGCAACACTGAGAAGGTTGAATCGATTCAGGTGGTTCTGCACTGAATCCCTTATCAGCTTTTCAAACAACTTGACTGCTACGCTTGTCAAACTGACAGGCCGGTAGTTTACGTGCAGCGCGCTGTCACCGCCCTTAAAAATAGGACAGACGATTGCCTCCTTCTATTCTGAAATCAGGATGCAGCTGTCCAGCGATATTGAAAACACGCATGTAAGAGGACCACTCAGCTCAGTGGCCAATTCATGCAACAGCTTCGGATGAATTGAAGCAGGACCGGAAGCTTTAGAGGGATTAATCCCTTGCAGTAGCTCGAAGACCTGAGTCTCCGTAATGCTAAATTCATCTAAGCAATAATCCTCTGGAACTCTTTAAACCTATTCTACCTTTGGTAAATAGGTCTCCCGAGCAAAGACACCAGTATACTGACCACTGTCAAACTATGATAAGTGAGGATTACCTCTCCTCGATGCGATCGGTAATGCATTGAATACCTACCCAAGCTAAGTGGATGCTCGGAATACGATGGCCCCCGTAAACCCCTCGACAAATTTGGTACATACTCTCAAAACCCTCTCCAGCTTTATTTCGTCCCCAACAAGGCAGGGCGGGAAACCCTGGACGTAGTATTTCAGATAGGGCCGGACGAAAGCGGAGAAGGGCTTCACGTATATGGCGGCAGTTAAGAACCCGAAAGAACGGCGTGGCGCCGTGGCACCAACGGTCATTGCAAATAACGTGAGAAACACCAGCCCCTGCCACCACCAACGGGAGGGCTTCGCCAACGTGCCTTTCCGATGAATATCTGCTGGTCGAAGAACTGTTGTCCGTCCACGCTCGGGTAGCGGCATCGGAGGAAGACGCGTCCACTGCTTGGAAGATAGGCAGGCCCTCCCATGCTAACCGTTGTAATTGTTCAACCGTCGATAATCGGCTGAGCACCTCCACATCACTGTGAGTAGCCAGCAGCTCACGCAGGCATGCCATTACGCTCATTGTGCGGCAGATCTCCTCCGGGCTCATACTCAATACATGCGCCTCCAAGTCAGCGAACTTATCCCGAGTGAGGCTAATTTTGGCGGCCCGGTCAAGGACTCCATCGCTACGGCATCGCATCCGCGCAACGGTCAAAGTTCTTTCCATGTCCTCCGAAATGGCCGACACTGCTACACTTTTCACTGGCAGCACCCAACGGCAGCCGCGAGCCACCACCTCCTTGTCGTACGCGTGTAGGCTTGCCACGTGTATAATGTGCGCACATGGATGCCCCACTGACGATTAAATGGACATCCGCATGGGCTGCCATTCTCAATGGCCACACGTTGCATGCCCAGGCGCTCGTCATCCACCAGCCAATACCCGCCGCCTTGGTTAACACTATGAATGCGAACTTGAACACTGCGCTCCACGTACTGCAGCCGAACGTATGACGACATTCTCCTCAAAATCACCTGCGCACTGATTACACCCTGCCCAACGTCGAACATACCAACCTGTTCTCTCGCAAGCAATGTTTCCCTCTCCTTCCAAGTGCCAGTGCAACTGCACTATCACCTGAAACAGGTGCAGTAAGGTTGACCGCTCACTCAAAGTTCCTTTCAAACGTTTATTGTCATTCTCAAGGCAATTTGTGATGTCACACCCGAATAATACCACGTGGCCTGTGAAATGCGCCGCCCATCTAAGGCGCCATATGATTCACGTGCGACGGAGGTATTGGAAGCATTCCGAGCTGCGCACCGATTTCCCTTCCATAATCCGATGATAATGTGCGCAATGGTGGGCGTACAACGACGAGCGCAGCATGTTGAACAGAGCCCTCTTGTCCTCCATATTAGAGAACGGAAGGGGTGAACAATGCCGCTGCATGTCCCGCAGGATATGTACCCGGCAGAATACGATGTTGGCAGTGCAATACGCATTGCGAAATACATTCACTTTCGCAGCGTACCTGTCCGTCACCAAGGTTAGAGCACCGGCAACCCCGGGGCCAACTCCAAAATACCTCTCACTGCCTCTTCGTAAGTAGCCTCCCCCTCTTTTGGCAAAAGCGCATACAAGCAGCTCATACCAATGCCGCTAACGTCTACAAACATGCGATGGCATAGGTTGTAACCCCGGTAATTGATCTAATATGTGGAGTCCGCCAAAATGACCTCACCGTATTGGCCCACCAACTGCAGCATACGCGTGGGCACGAGAAACAGGTACCGAATCTCATTTCCCCAGGCATAATTTTAAGCTGACCATTTCTTCGCAACAGCTGCGTAACCTCTTCCACTTCCGTGACACAAGCGTTCCGATGACGCCCCCGTATGTCATACAAATCGCGCCTTGTTAAACGAATGTTATATTGCTGGCGCACAAATGCAAGCATCTCCTGTGTCCGACGAAACGTTTTCATTAACTTAAGCACCATGCGTTTCTGATCCGCCGGTAGCCTACGCTTTTTCGCATGCAGCCAAGGCTTCCCCACTTGAGAACTGTGCGAATGCCACAGACACGCGTTTCCAATCTCGTAACATTCGCCCTTAAACGTGGCTGAAAAGCAAGCAGGGCAATTGTAACAGCCATACCTGTAATAATCTGTTCATCAGGCAGATGCAATGCACTTATCGCTTTCCAGCAACATTGCAATGCACGCATACAAACAAGTTATCCCGATAGGGGCATCCTTCTGGTAGCACCTGTCCAGTCTCCCTCTGATACGCCTTCGCAGTTATAACGTTCCGACAAATAAACGATATCGCCGTTTCCATCTGAAACACTTTCAGATCATCATTCCTTGATGCGAAGTCCAGATATGGACCCTTGATTATACGTCGGAATACAAACGAGTCATCCACCATGGCTGCTACGCTTGAAGCGGGAAAATGATTAAACACCATACCGCATTTAAACCGTTTAGTCTATTGATTCCAAATACAACTCTTAGCATTTTAACAAACACCCTGAATTAATAATGAACATTCACATGCGGCCGACGACCCCAAAAGTACATCCAACCACATCCAATCGTATGTACCGATACCACACTGTGGAAAGATCATTGATCGCAAGTGACGGATACGACGCTCTGAACCAAAAATGGTGATGATTTCATAACTGGATTTGAAAGATATGTATATTTGTAGCCTTGTGCGTAAGTATGTACAAGAAATGGTAGTTGATAAGACTTATTAGCTGTGAATTTCGCGCTGTTTTAAATGAGGTTAACAGGAGGAGGTCTAATTGGTTATCGAGCGCCATGTTGGATGACTGCTGTTTTTTGCCGTATGGTCTTCGATCGTTATAAAAGCTAGGAGGAAGTGGAAGAAGCTGTTCGCAGCTTCCAATTTGCGACTGCCCGTAGTTTGTTCAAATATCTTAGGCATACTGCGAATCGACATGAGAAGCACCACGCGCAATACTAATCGAGCTTTTTAGCTGCAATATTGTGTAAAGTCGTGTTTGAATAAACACTTGTAACGAAATTTGCCTATTGTCAAATTTCCTCTGATCCAAGGTATCTTGGATGGATTAAAGCTGTTCTGGGCAAAACGCCCTTGGCGCTTAAGAGTAATTTTTCCGCTTTTTCCCAGTTTTGCTCCCGTTTTGCACTCAGATTTTGCCTATTTATTGAGGTCGTTTAACTATTGTATACGTGTTATAATGACACTCTAAGGTCTCGCAATGCACCGAGGCTGTTGTTCCTGGTGGCTTGGATTCTGAGGTTATTGCACTTTGTGGCAGCGCAAGCCGCAATTTACCAGTAAATGAGGATTCTGGCGGTATGCAGTGCGATGCCTGCAACCGATAGTACCACCATTTTTGTAGGGACCTAAATACCGATCAGTACGCAGCGTTGGCCTCCAGCGAAAATTTGCCATTCGGTTTTGCCAATTACTGCAGCCGCCGGCATGGCCGCGCGGCCTTTCCCATGACAGACGTATCGCTTGATACCCGGCTGCGAAATGTAGAGCTTTCGTTCTCGATGCCCTCAGATCTTCGCATAAGATTGCTCTGCTCCTGACGACGTTTCCGGTCTCCAACAACGCAGGTTTGCTAGCTAACACTGCAGATCCACTTGTGGCACCAATCATCATGTCCCTCGTCCAGATGGCTACCGATCACAAAATGAAGCTGTTTTGGTCGTCGCATCTAAAGATACCCTGATTGTCGCTGAATTTCTGGTTCAAGGGTACCTTCAAGTAAACCAAAAGAGAGCTAGGAAATCCCGTCAGCTCTCTGCTAAACAAGAAGTTACAGTTGTCTCGCCACCGGAAACAAGCCAGGTGTCGTTATTTATAAAGCCGTCTGACGTTAGTGTAAAGGCGAAGCTTCTAACACGCATCTATTGTCAGCCGAAGGTGCCGGATATCTGGGTTTGTCACCGAAAAGGCATGCTGAGAAGATGTGCTTGATTCTGCTCAAAGCGAAAATCGTCACGGGACCGTACTCCCTATATCAAGGAAAAATGCAGACCAAATCTGCCATACAGCATTTTGGTGGAAGCGAGGACCGGAGGAAACGTAAGACATCGATGATGGAGCGAAAAACGCCCGTTGCGGTTGCTACATCATCAGAGAGGCTAAAGACATTCCCATCACCAGTGGCGAAGCCACCTGCTGCAAGTGTCGAAGCAAAGACCCTTGGGGTTAACATACCCCGTCGTGACGATTCTGTCACGTAAAGTAGCGTTATGATCCGTAACGCGGCTAGATCTACTGCTGTCCTTCTTGCTGCTCGCATGTTGGACGACCTACAGCCGTTTAAAGTGTGCGTAACGAAGCTTCTTACGACTGGTTTTTCAGGCGTTACTGTCAGGAAGCTGATTAGACTGGAGATGTTCCAGTTAATGTACCAACCACTCGACCGCGGCTACTTTGTGTGGTTCTCTCTACCTCGGAGAGACGCAGCGCTCTCATGCGGTTTGCGTTTAAGCTAAAAGGTCCAAATATTAGTGTTCAGTCGGAACTTTCGCTGACCGAAAGGCTAAAGTTAAGGGAGGCCATCGAGAACCACAAAAGCAGGCGAGCGGCCGGGAGACAAGGTCTCCGGTTACTGGGTTTTCGGGTGGTCAGTCGGCGGTTCTTTTCCGTCCTAGCACTGCCAATCCTGGTAGCGCACGACCCAGGTCTGGATCTGATGAATACTTTCAGATACTGCTAAGTAATGTGCGCAGTCTAAGTAATAAGATGTACGAATTAGGTCTGCTTGTAGGTGTGTCATATCCTGATGTACTCGCATTCACTGAAAAGTGGCTGTCTCAGGACTTCACGGATGGTGAAGTACATCTATCTGGCTATGTACTATATAGATGCGATCGCTCGGCTGGCCGGCAGGAAGGGGGCGTCGCTCTTTATGTGAGCTGTAAACTTGACGTTTTGAAGACTTGCTTTTGTCAGTCGACTGACAAAACTGTTGAAACTCTGTCGACTGTGACTACCACATCCTCGGCTCAGGTTACAGCTGTAATTGTGTATGGAAGCTGTGGGAGCTCATCCAAAGAGGTAGTTCACTTCATTTGCTCCCAGTCCGCAAACAAGTGTTTGTTGATGGGCGACTTCAACCTCCCAGAGGTTTGCTGGGAAGATCTTTCTTGCGACTCATCGTCAGGCACACTCGGCGCTGATCTGCTTGAGCTTACGCGCCAAGTGTCTTTGTATCAGTTACTTGCCCTCACCAAGTACCGTCTATCAAAGACCTTGCATTAGCCTCTTACTCTTTTGGATTGTTTGCATCACACAAATTCGCTGGTTTGTTGGCTTATCCTGTCATGTAGGTGTGCACTGGTAATGAGAACGCTTAGTCCGAGTGACATTGCTAGCCTCCGATACTCTCCTCTAGCGACATCACTTGTTCCGCGTCTAAACGCTAGCACATCATATCAGCTGCAGCGAGTCATTGTAGGTAACCTGCATCTTTGCGCTAGGAGCCACCCCCTATCTATCAGACGTTTGTTCTCTGATTGTTTGCATCACATACTTTTCTTGGTTTGTTGACGTATTCTGTTGCTGCAGGTACCCAACAGCATTTAGAAGGCTTCATCCAAATGCAATTACTGATCCCTGATATTCTCGCTCCTAGCGCCATTATCTGTTCTTAATCTTACATCTGTCTAGCAGTAGCTATTATTCGTTGGCTCCAAACATCTCTGCGTATATTCGGAGGTTGTTTGGAGCCACTCTTTTATCTCTCCAAAATTTATTCTATTGGAGAGTTTGTCTATTGTATATTGGCTGTTTTTTGCCTAATGCTGGAACACTGTAGGTATACTGGTAACAAAATGGCTTCATCAAAACGACAATGCTAGCCTTAGGTGCAAACACTCCTCAGTGCCATTATCCGTTCTCCGTCTTACCTTTGGAATCTATGTTTAGCAGTAGAAATTCTTCATAGGCGCCATGGATCTCTGAGCATTTCCGGAGCCTGCTACGAGCCACTATTTCACCCCTCCAACCTTTACTCTCCGGGACTGTCTGCGTCACATACATTTGCTGTTTGTTGGCTTATACTTATCCGATAGCAACTAGAAGGCTTCACCCAAATGTCATTGATAGACGTCGATACTCTCTTCTTTAGTACCAGTATCAGTTCTTCGTATTACGTACGTCACCACTTTTCAGCTGCAGCGAGTCATTGTAGGTAGCCTACATCTTTGCGCTAGGAGCCACTCCTTATCTCTCCAACTCTTATTCTCTTGGATTGTTTGCATCACATACCTTCGCCGGCTTGTTGACTTATCCTCTCACTGTCGGTATCCGCTGGTAATTAGAAGGCTTAATCCGAATGACTTCGCCGGACTCTGATACTCTCTCTCCTAGCACCACTATCTGTCGCTCTTCTTATCTATCACACCACTTAGCAGCGATGCTTCGTAGGCTCCATGCCCCTTCCGCGCAAACCTTGTGCTTTCTAGGATACACTCCTCCTCTCTCCATCATACATTCCATAGGAATGTCTGTATCACTTATCCTCGCTGGCTTGTTGATGCATTCTGTGACCATGTATGCACACACCAGTGACCAAGCGTCTTATTGGAATGACTACATCTGGCCACCGATTATCCTTCCTAGCGCCACCATCTGTCGGTCGTCTTAAATTCCGCACCTCTGGTTAGAAGCAGCTAGTGGTCGTAGGCCCCATGCATACACGATTATCCAGAGCTTGTTAAGAGCCGCACCTTATCTCAATAACCTTTATGCTCTTGGAATGTCTGCATCCAGTCTTTCCGCTGTCTCACCAACGATTGACCTTTAGATCACTCTCGAGGCAAACTAATTATTTTGAGCTTTCGTATTCTTCGCTCCCTATCGCATTAGGCTGGCTACTTGCTGTTCTTACATCATGCAAACACCGCCAGCCTTCTAACTTTCTTTCCTCGCTCCCCGCGCAATCTTTGCCTTATCCTAAACTGATAATTCGTGGATTACTTACTGGTACAACGCTTTTGTCTCGACGCAGACGTTAGCAATCTACCCATACGGCTATTGGTTCCATAGGACATACAAAAGACACTTGTAGCATAATCACTGTTACACAGTGTATATGATTTGGTCTCGTCACCAAAGGTCGTAACATAAGACTTTAATAATGTTTAACCCTACGTCAGTCCTTGCGGTCTTCTCTTGGTTGTCTCGCACTTTCCATTTTCCCCGAGGTCCGGAACTTCTTGGAGATGTGTGATTAGACTGAGGAACAGATTTTGCCAGACGGACGTAATAACCGACAAGCAACTACATGGAGCATGGCTGTATACCAAAGGGACTCCTCTTCAATCACCACCCCACCCATTGTCCAGTATGGAGAGCTGGACACGTCTTCACCCTCCCGAAAACTATGGGTCTGAAAAATCCAGATTGCGGAAATTCTGAAACTTTGCTCACCTGGACACACAACAAGACAACTATTCGTGATGTTGCCGTCCTCAACCGGCCGCAACCACTATGGCGGCCCTGAGCAAACTATCTGTCCAGGTAACAGCGGATATTGGAAGCCATTTGCCTGCAAATAATCGAACATGAAAGCAGTCGTCAAGCGGCTTTGCCAGTTAAACATCAGTGTTCAAAATGCTTTAAGGCAGTGTTGCAGAATGAGGTGGGCTTTCGTCTGGCAAGCGTTCTACCTATAAAAGGCCAGAAAAGTCTGTTTAACAACACTGCGACGTGGCGGATGTGGCTCGCAACTGAATACAGTCACGGCCCACAATTACATACTGGCAAGTCGACTAGACTCATATTTTGAGTTTTTACTGACACGTGCAAGGATATGATACTCTCCGACTATATGTACCGTTTCACTGCAATTATAATGCCTTGCCCGCTTCCACTACGCTCGATTGAGCCCAAAGTGTCGTTGTGATACGCAGCTGCAGTTAAACCTTGATCAAGCCTGATTTATTGTGTCTCTATAAAGTTGGGAATAAATTATTTCTTTAGTTATTTATTTATAAGTCACTCCATTTTTTGGTGACATTGCTTACGTACCTGCACTGGGTTCCGGTGATCATGTTCGTTTGCTCTTCAGTCGTACTCGGTCGGCAGTGTCCAAGGACGTGTTGGGTCCGCCACACTGCGACGTGGAGGATGTGACTCGCCTCTCAATAAGGGCACCGCCCATAACATACATTGGCAAGTAGACCGACACCACATTTACAAAATCTGTGCCTATATCTGCTCTCGTACGAACACGCCTACATATTTGCTTAGTGACATGCCACTATTCTTAAATATTGTTTCAGCTTTTTCCTCATGCTTCACCCACCTGACCCGCGCTGTGTACACAACTTAATCGGACTAGTTTTTCATCAATACGCTCCACATTAGGGATCTGATTCTTATCTTTTCATCTCGCATTCTGTGGACGTATACGTCGTGCAACCTTTGGGCCATATGGGCCCACACTCCTGTCTCAACTGTACTACTCCCTGCTTGGTGCTGCTAATCATGCTCTCATGTACAATATTGCAATATGCTGAGCATGTCCAAAAAACGTGCCTCGCTTTGTCGAGAATAAAATATTAATTTATTTGTTTATTAAGACGCTACCAGAGTACTGTTGAGTCTCGCCTGAACCTATGGCATGCAGACTATCAATCAGTGAGAGCCAAGGCTTCGGGTTTCTATTGTGAAATCTCAGTCGACCGCACTGTCTAGCTTGCCTGGGAAAAATTTACGTTCTACCGCACAGTGGTCTCTGCTCCCCACATCATTGTCACAAGAAGAAAGGATGCGCGAGCACAGCCGCCCTGGATAGAGCCCACTGGCGAACTTACTAAGATCCTCCGTCCACCTTTATTTGGACAGGTACCCTAAGGCTAGAAATAGGTGTACGCAGCAACTAAGCGCCGCTTGGCTTAATTTTGAGGAGGGGTGGGCGGACGAAGCTTCAAAGAACCTGAAAGGCACTGCTGGTCGAACATGTCAGTGCGCGTATTGATGCGTGATGACGGCACGCGTGCGCATACGGACTATGACAAGGCCTGCGTACATAGTGGGCAATATGCGACAGCGTTTGTCAGGGAAATCTCTTCGACAGGCGTTGAGCTGGTTTGAAGGATCTCAGAGCCCTCAGGACTATCGGGATTCATTGTAGCAGAGACAGAAGTTCGTAAGGTGTTACAAGGGCTGCACCATTCTATGTCCTCTGGACCTGATTTCTTTCTCCCAAAGCGGTTGCATGATTTGGCTGCAGAACTACGTGAAACGCTCGCTATGGTGTTCCAGAACTCCCTTGATAGCTGCACATTGCCTGCCGAATGGCAGAAAGCTGCCTTCTGACCCACCTTCAAAAATCGGGACAGGGGCATTCGGTGCTCAGTGGCGTGCCGCAGTGCTACGTCCTTGCACCGCTGCCATTCTCTATCTATCGGAAGGACCTACCCGCGGAGCTAGGGGTACCATCGCTACCATTTGCTGATGCCCGCGTGATGTGGTCAATACGACGTCGGTTCGGAGTATTGACGGGCGGTCCGATCGGATTAGGGCAAAAATCCGTCTGCCACGCACAGTCATCGAGCGCTGGAGCATGCTTCCGGAAAGTGATATCAAGGAACCTACGGGTAGGTGATTTGAGCGGCAACTGGACGCTTTTGATTGGCAACATCAAACCTTTCCATTTTTCTGAGTAACTCGCATCTGCCTACTTCGATTTTCTTTTCTCTACTTTTCTTTACGCCGTGGCACTGTTTTCTTATTTCAAGTGCACTTCCTTAGTCTGTACCATTCAGTTCTCTTCTATTCTTTGCTTACCTTACGTGACTGCCACAGCAGGGACCTCTAGGCCAAGCAACATGGACAGTAACTGGTTGGCCAGGGTGCCATACGGATGAACCCCGTTTTTGGACCAACCATAACTGAACACTTCATCAAATCCTGCCTCAACGTTCCATTCAAGAAGGAGCACTCACGGGATTCTCCCATAAATAAATAAATAAATGAAATATTCTTGATAAAACGAGACACACCTGCAAATGCATGATCAAATATGCATACAAGTCTAGCTTCTTTGGAATGTTAAAACATTTCGTTTTAATGCAAGGAATAAACGAAAAGCTGTAGTCCATATAAGTAAGCATATTGCCAGGTAATAGTCAGACCAAGGAACAGGATGGCGCTGTGGCGCGCAAAATTCAGCCATAACTTGCGTCAAGATACAAGTTGGGCGTAATTTCGCCATGTACTGATCCATGAGCATAGGAGCCCAAACATGGTTTTGTTGCAATTAATGACCAGTGAGAAGTCGGGATGATTTGTGCTCCATCAAAACATTCTTCATAGTGAAACCAGTTGCACAGGTTGGATGTCGAAGGCTGAGGACTGCGTCAGTGTGAAATGCTTAGCTGTGAATTTATTTTGTGGTGTGTCACATCCGCCACTTTGCAGTGTTGTTAAGCAGACATTTGTGGCTTTTACAGGGAGAAAACTTGCTAGGCGGAAACCCACCACGTCCTGAAACACTGCCGTACCTTTCGTTGAACAGTAGTGCTAGTCATCTATTCAACGTATAGACCGAGTTAGCACTCTATTATGCGCAATCGGTTGACAGCCAAAATTCTTACTTGGTCGGCCGAATGGCTTAGTAATGATCCGGCAGTAGTCGTTGAAGTCGGTCAATGATGTATAAGGGTCGTAGAGTCGAATGATAATGAAGCAGGTGAGTAAACACATGGTTAATAGAGGCCGGATTTGTCTGTTTTATGCTTGTGCGGGTCGCAAACCGTGTCCAGCTATCCACGCTGGACATGTCATGGGGACGGTGAGGGCAGTTGTTTCTTTTGGCTGATTATGTCCATACCAGGCAAAAATGCCATACACCGCAAAGTGGATTCGGAATTCCTTCAAATTTAAATGCCATTGTCTCCATGGCCAAGTGAAAACTCCATGGATGGCCATTGGAAAAGCCACTTATACGAGCGCAACGCTATCAGTGAAATGAAATCAGTAAAGCTCCAGGTGACTAGAGAATCGGAATGTTTGAGGCAATGAAGATAACCACGCCAGAATTTTTGTCTTCGGTTGTGGAAAAGGGGATCCATGTAAAAATATTATTCCAGGTGAGTAAATTGTTCTACTGTGAGTATGAGGCTAGCTAAACCCATTTGTTTGACCTGTGGAGGTGGCGTCTCTAGAATGTCGGAAAGAGCTCCATCTGAAACGATGTGTGGGTTAATCTCCCGGAGAAAGGATCAAGCGTCTATGCGAGCTGGCTATTGAGGATGGGTCGACCAGTACCAGTGGAGAAACCTTCTTGGTTTGGCGGATGTAACTGTGGAAATCCCGGGAAAAACGGGCAACGGACAAGAGGCAGCCAAACAGCCAGACAGCAATGAATCAAGAAGCACTAACACAAGTTGCTGACGCGCAGCGGTGCCTATGATACATTAAAACTTCAGAATTTTTTACTATACATTATTTTCAAGCTCCTTTTTTACATCACGGCGCTAGTGTGACTCAGACTACAACTACTAGGTAAGAAGGTTCTGCACGCGCAGCGTCAAGGGACCGATAAAATAGCGTGTTGACAAACGTTGAGCGAATAATACGATTCTTGGAGCGAAACATGTAAACCCATGATGATGACAGCAGTCCGAATGCGAGATGCATCTTAGGTGAAACTAAGGACAACATGGTTGAGACCGAATGTGGGAGCAACGTAGGTAAAGCAACGTTCCAAGAGGAAAAGTAAATGCAAAGAAGCAGCTAGGAGCGGATGAATGCGGACGGCAGTGCGAAGAATAATTCGTACGAGGAATTACGCTAATGCGCTCATAATTCCATAGTCCAAAAGCCGTCAACATCTAGAGAAAAGGGTCCCAGAGGGTCATAATTGCCCTGCATTGGGATTCGTTATCCCACGTGCGGTCACACTAATGTGTAGATGCGAACATAAGGTAAAGTGCAGAGGTATATAAAGAGAGGTAAATGAGCATAATAATGGAAGCAATAGTTAAGCAACACAGCAATGGTTCGAGTGCCGCCAGTAATCAGCAGCAAGGTCGGAGCGGAGGAGAACATACGCACGAGGAAAACTTTGTTCGGTGAAATGGGTGTAAGCCGTGGGAAGAAAAGTGGAGCGCAATGAGAGAGAAGATTAGGGATAAGAGGAACATAAAAGCAACAAGAGTCTAGACGTAAGTGGAAGAGAGCGAGGTCGCTCTCTGACCCAGATCGGAAATAGCACTGCCATCTGGAAGTAGCAGGAGTGCAGAAGACGGTTCAGATAAGAATAGTTTAGTCGGCAAACGGAGATTTGGTCTTACAATTGTGGTGAGAACAACTGTGGGGGGAAGCGGAAATTGACGGGTTAAATATCAAAGAGGCTATATTATACAGGTGTGATTACGTCCGGCAAGCTTCACGAAGTGAGAGAGACCGATCAGACGATACTAATTAATCGGTGCATTGAGATTGGGTCGGACAGATAAAATGGAAAGATAACAGAGGATCAGCAGTATGGGGTAGGAAGGAGAGGGAAGAGGCTGTTTCGACATTTAATGAGCAAGTTCAGCAGCTACTTAAGGGAATGAAAGCTGCTTTCGGTCTGCAGCCTAGACCGTTAACCACCCGGTGGTCTGTGAGAGGTCACAGAGAAGCACACTAGTCAGATTAGGTGAAGTTAAGGAAGAGCACTGCGATTTGGCTGCCCGATTAAAGACAAGGAGCGCAGCGAGATGACAGTCAGGATGAAAAAGGTTTACTGCTAAAGTGTTTGGAAGCCAACAATGCTGTCTTGCGAAGGAGTAAATAAATAAATAACTTGTATAATCCTCGACGATAGGAGAAGCCGTTCCCTAGAAGGAACCGATCAAATAATGGTACAACTTTTCCATAACATTACATCAATACATTTGCAGAGATAAACATGAGCGCAATTGCTAATTAGGTCACACAGAGTAATCAGAACCCTTCTGCTATTTTTTCCTGCCATTGAATCAGGATGCTTAACAATCATATGACAGATATTTGGGCCGAGAGAAAAAATGAGATGAAAGGGGCCTTTGTCCAAAATGTTATGTTTATGTGTTGCGGAAATTTATTCGGACACCATGCATACTGTTTTCGAATGCGTTATCTAGGGACTGTAATGTCCCGAACGTCCTAATCACGTTTTGGACGGTTAAATGCATACCAATAGCAGGCTTAAAATTACAAATTGTATAATATGTTCTGAAATCACTTGGAAGTTTGTTCCAGATCTTCGGGTAATGGGTTAGAAAGAAACGTTCTCTGATTCTCGTAGTAAATTTTTGGAATCATGATTTTTACCTCTTTGTTACGTATTGGGTATCTGCTGTTTACAGATACGTGGACATCGTTTTCAAGACTGCGATTTCGATAATTTATGATTCTGTAAAGAGCACATAGGTTCAGCTTTATTATCCGAAGCCAAGCTGGGTCAAATCCAAGTTTAGCACATCGCTCCCTGTATGTTAACTTTAGGAAATATCCACATAGCTTTTACGTGAAGCGTCTCTGGACCCTATCAAGAGCGTGCTGGTCAGATTTCCGTAGATATGACTATACCATTGAACAGTATTCCATACACGGCCATATATATGTTTTGTAAAGCGATATGCGACATTCCGCTCGGGTAAAAATGATGGCAGATATAACTGGTGGTCTTCATGGCTTTCGAAACTTCGAAGTCACATTGTTCAGAAAAGTTAAACGTAACTGAATATCGCGTGCCCAAGTCGCAACTTGTTCCGCATTGCGAGATATATGCACCTTGTAGTACTAAACTGTCTGGCGGTACTTGGCAATTGTACGTCAAAATATTACAGTTGCCCACTGCAAATGACAGCTGCCACAGTTGGCACCAGGAGTCAAGGGCGGATAGGTCATCCTGAATGAGACGTACGGCTTCTTGAGTATTTGTACGTAGTTGTGAGTAGACAACTTTAATGTCACCAGCAAAGATAAATGCAATACCATTTCTAATGCTTTGGATTAGGTCGTTAATAAAAATTAGAAAAGAAGTGGACCAAGAACACTCTCTTGAATCACTCCACTAATGATTGCTTTCGGTTTAGAGCAATGGTCGCCTATGCGCAAAACCTGCTGTATACCAATTAGTTATGAAGACAGCCAAGAGAACATCGGTTCTTCAAGGCCTATAGTCTTTAGTTTGTTTGGTAACCTTCTGGGAGGCACTCTATCAAAGTCATTTTGCATATCCAGGAACGGGATTACGACACTGTTTCCGTTGTCACTGGCAGCGGTTGTGTGGTTTAAAAGTCTGCCTGGCATGTTTCGCAGGATCCACCTTGCATGAAGCCGTGTTGAGAATTTCTGATGATGTTAGCTTTGTTCAAGGATATAAATAGTTCATCTTTCACTATCCTTTCCATTATCCTAGATACGATGGTTGTGTGATTGATTGGACGAAAGTTTTAACCTCATGGGCAACGCCATTTTTATGTCGCGGGATAACAACCGAAGTTTTCCATTGGGTAGGGTACATTCCGTTGTTAAAAGAGAGTGTAAAGAGGTTGAGCAAAAGCCGAAGGAAGTCACTATCACTGCTTTTTATTAAACATGGGGTATCCTATCAGTGCCTGCGCACTTTGAGGAGTAAAAGCGAGCGGCTTGACCAGGGATTTTCGCTATAGTGACTACCACTGTGTGTAGACCTTCATTATTGTGCGGCATGACAAATGCTGGTGTATCGAATGATTCAGTGAACATTGATTCGGCAAAATAAGCACAGAAAGATTCGCAGATATCACCTGGTGCGTCGTAGTATGTTCCATCAGACGTGGTGATAAAACGGAAATTGTCGCAGCAACGCGAACCCCGGGCACGGAATAGTTTGGCGAGCTCAGCTGTTTTGCTAGGGCTAGTTAGAGCTTTATACTCTTCTAGAATGAGAGTTTTGTCACTTTGATGCCTCTGTTCTTCCACGAGCTTCGACTGCTGTAATAATAGCGCCAAGTCAGCAGCTAACTTGAATTGCTGACGAATATTATGAAACTTTCTCGCTGCCTTCAATGTCTTATTATCGGATTTAGGTTTGGTTTGGTAAACACATTTTAGTGGCATTGCTGAATCTAGGCAGGAGCCAATTATATTATAAAACAGGTCCGTCGCATGTTGCTACTACTTTTGCCTCAGATTACTGTGTTAGCAGCGTTTTATCTGTGTGAATTGTGCACCAATATGCTTCTTTTGGCATATTTTCCAAGCGGTGCAAATTTGGCGGCTATTCTTTGGCTAAGTACGGAGACCACATTGATTTGCCATACTGCCATCTCTGTCCGCCATCTTGGCTTTGCTCTAGCTTATGATGCCGCCTTAAGCTACTTGTGGTTCGTGTTCGAAAGTTGTGAGAAATAAGGCTCATGCACTTTGATGCTTCAACTGTGATGTTTTGTTCCGTATTTCGTGCATTGGCTTATCCGATGATGTGTATCGAAAATCGCTCGACATCCGACATCGTATTTTTCAAGTTGTATGTGATAAATGTCTCGGTAGAAGACATCAGAATTTGCAGCGACCGCAAACAACTACGGGGAAAATCTCTCTTTCAGATAGAAACAAACCGTTCACCACGTGGGATCAAACGACCTCGTGAAAGTACCTCTGTCTCCTCGCCCTCTATTGTCACTCCGCGAGCTGCACCACCACCAGCGTCTTCGACCCCGACCGAACCCCAGGTTCAATGTTTCCCACCGATGGAAGACTCAGACTCGGAAGCTACGAAATGCCGCTGCACTGATCTGTCCGTGAATTTCTCAGAGCCTGTCTGTGAACTTCTGAACACCGAGGATCCATGGACCACTCAAAAGCGCAAGGGCTCACGTAATCGAGTTCAGACGTCACCTGCTGATAACCAACAATCCAATCAGTTAAGCGCCTCTAGTTCTGCTCCCACAGGTTATCCCTGATTTCGCTGAGGCGGCATAATCTCATGGTCTTCCACGTACCGAAGTCAAAAGATGAAAGTCCTCAGTTACGTTATGAGCACAATGTCGAGTTCGTCCAGGGGCTCATCAGTAGACTCTTGGATGTGGGCGAGGACGGTGTGACGATTCAACAAATAATCCGACTTGGCCAGAAAACTAACCAATCATGTCGACCTCTGAGGATCACCTTTGCAAATCCTAATACGCCGCAGCTCATACTGTCTCGTCTGTCAAGGCTGAAAGGCATAAAAGTTCACATCCGCCGAGACTTGGAAACCGAAGACAGGGATTGCTTGAAGACTGCGGTCATTGAGCTCAAACGCCGTACAGAGGAAGGTGAGGCTGACTTATAAATTGTAAAATTTCGGGTGATCAAGCAGGGTGTACGAACCCGTATCAACCGGTTGCTCAACCTCCAGGCACGTCCGCAGTACCTCTCAGGACCTCTGTGTGGCATTCGCCAACGTGAGCAGCCTAATGAACAAACGTGACGAACTGTGCCGCTTCGCTGTCTCGGAACGGCCGGACATTTTAGGACTTGCAGAGACATGGCTGAACTCCGACGTCATACCCCAAGCAGTCGTGTTGTCAGGATACTCTTGTTTCCGATGCGACCGAAAATCAAAAGTGCATGGTGGCGTTCTGTTGTACATAAAATCGTCACTAGCTGGCAAACTTATCAGTACCTATCGGAGCGGGATAGTTTATGCAAGCAATTGTGGTGCACAATCCGCCTCAGGCGCGCAGAACTAATATTGGGGGTTTTCTACCGGAGCCCATTAAACCGTTGCTGCGATTGGATACCACATGTACAGAAGCACATGAGCCGCCCTCAGTTCTTACTGATGGGGATCTAAATTTACCTAAGCTAATTTGGCTAGATGGTCGACTTCTTCCCGGTCATGGCAACTTTGAGGCTCAATTCGCTAAAATGACTATTGAAAGCGGGGCAACGCAACATGTCATCCAACCGACGTGCGTAACTCCGTACTCGGTATCTTGTCTGGACCTAATGTTTACGAGCTGCGAGCAGAAGCTAGCAGAGATCAGAGTTAGCGATTCTCTGGCGAACAGTGACCACTGCTCTATTGTAGCAAGGTTAGAACTGTCGTTACCATATTACAATCAACAGAAGCCGATGTTCAACTATTGGAAGACGGACTTCAGCGAACTCGTCCAAGCCGCAAGTCAGACTGATTGGACACTACCACAGGATGCGTCACTTGAGGCCCGGTGGTCATTAATAAAAGAGAAGCTTAACTCGCTCTGTACTCGGTTCGTTCCCTTTAAGTATTCAAAAATCGGGCCCGTCAAACCGCATTGGTTTGATAGGGAATACAGACAGTTAGCGCGACGACGTCGCAAACTTTGAGATAAATACATCAGCCCGGGTTGTAATGAAGATCACACGGTGTACAAGAAGCAGCGTAACTTATGTAACGCCGCAAAGATCAAGCAACGCCGGCAGTTTGAAGAGGAGCTAGCATCCTCGGCCACAACTGCACCCAAAAGAATATTTGCCTACATGAAACGTCAACTGAAACCTGGAGGCGATCTACTGGTCCTAGGGAGCTTCGACGGTCAGAAGCTCATTTCAAGCGCGGAGCGCGCGGACGCCTTGGCTACGCACTTCCTCACTGTATTTTCCAGTAAACCGGCGGCGGTTTCAGTACCGGCACAGGTTGTGCAAGTCTTGCTCGACAGCCTACAATGTGATGCAGTTGAAGTACATCAGCTACTCGTCAACCTCGATGGTGCAAAGCCCCCGGACCAGACGGCCTTCACCCACTAATACTCAAGTCTCTATCGATTATCATCTCACCAGCTGTGACAAAAGTTTCAATAAATCGCTCTCTGAAGGATCCGTCCCGAACGATTGGAAATGCTCGATAGTGAAACCGCTACCCAAGGGTGGTGATCCGAGTAAGATAGAGAAATATAGACCGGTCTGTTTGACTTCGGTATTATCCAACTTTCTGGAGAAGGTTATGAAAAGGTGTCTGCTGTCTTTCTTCGAATCGATGGACGTATTGACGCCAGCGCAACACGGCTTTACGAAAGGGCGATCCTGCAGCACCAACTTGATATATGCAAACCACCAGTGGGTTCGTTCTCTTAATGAACAGAAGGATGTTGACGTGGTCTACATCGACTTTAGTAAGGCGTTTGGCAGAGTGAACCACGGGGTACTCCTTTGTAAACTGAGGACAAACGAAATCGGTGGCACGTTACTTCAGTGATTACAAGAGTTTATTGTGCGACGAAGGTTTAGAGTACAGGTCAATGACTATCTCACAGACTGGTTCCCATCGACCAGCGGCGTGCATCAAGGAACTGTACTTGGGCCAGTATTATTTCTTATTCATATCAACGATCTTCCGCCGAAGCTCCAGTCACCATGTGCTCTGTTTGCAGACGATTTGAAAATATGGAGGATCATTGAGAACCAGGACGACTGCGCTCGCCTCCAGCACGACTTAGAGCGACAGTCAACGCGCTCCACTGAAATTCAACTCCCTCTTAACGCAAGCAAGTCGGAGTTCATCAGTATCACCGGACGTCCAGCCACTCGATCATACACCTTGGACGGCCAGTTGCTCCATCCCGAAACATCTGTCAGAGACTTAGGAGTTCTCTCACAACGTGATCTGAGATCACTAGAAAATACAGAGAAATTGTATCCGACGGGACATCGCATGCTCTGGGCATT
Organism: Dicrocoelium dendriticum; assembly: GCA_944474145.2. Lineage (NCBI taxonomy): Eukaryota > Metazoa > Platyhelminthes > Trematoda > Plagiorchiida > Dicrocoeliidae > Dicrocoelium > Dicrocoelium dendriticum. The sequence continues at coordinate 208,179,018 of OX104064.1, read as the reverse complement.
AATACGCAGTTTCTCCACATGGTCCGAAGAAACCGTCCCTCGTCTATTCACCTCGCTCATTAGACCAATCATTGAATACGGTGCCTTAGCTTGCCATCCGCCAACTCAATGGGAAACTGAAAAGCTGGAGAAAATATAGCATGTCGCAACTAGAATGATACCGACCCTACGAAAGCTTCCGTATGAAAAACGTTGTGAAGGGCTCGGACTCTACACACTATCCTATCGCCGAGTAAGAGTTGTCCTTATTATGACCCATCGCGTACTACACTTGAATCACTTTCTCATACTGCGACCAATATTTCACCTGCAGGAACCCTGTAACACCCGAGGACATCGTTACAAACTCAGGGTCCCCAGCAGGAACAAAGTATCACATCAGCTTTGTATCGAACGAAGAATCGTAAACTTATGGAATACACTACCTGAAGGATTAATAGAGGCCGATTCTTTGAAGAGTTTTAAAACCCGTGTCGACGATTATTTTGGAAACCTGTGCTTTTGTGAAACGATGCACATACAGTGCCAAAAGAAGGCATTGTGTGCCCGGAAATAATGACACTAGTACAAATTTCTAACCAAACAAGGATAAACGATTAGCGGACCGGACACAACTGCTGGTAATTCACAAGTAAATTTTGATTTTTCGTAATTTGTTAGAGTTGTAAAGAAACCTTTCTACTTGCTCTTAAATACAGTCTCAGTCTCAGTCTCTGAAAATAGAAAGAAGTTATCCCAATTCCTCGAACGTACTAGGTACTTGAATGAATCCCGGTTGACAGAACTGAACGGACGATAATGCTTTGTTTTCTGTACATCGGCCATGCGTAGTCTTAGACTGTGTGAATCGTTCAGTTCTGAACAACCACCAGTAATATCCCGGTAGTCTAAGAGAACTCAGAGAGCCGGAGACTAAACAGACGAGACTGGATTAGTCGGCACGTCCGGAAGCCTGGTAGTAGTTCCATAAAATTTTACTGATCAGCTGATGATAAATAAGGACAGGGCACTGAGCGTTGGCCGTCCGATTGAAGAAAAATTGAGTGTACAGCTTACTGATGCAAGTGGCTATATGAATAAAGGGTGAACAAGTCTAGCGGGCTGTCAACTTAAGCAAGACGTAGCTTGTAGTGTACAGAGCACAGATAGATAAAACTTGCTGGTCTGGAAAAAGTCAAAGGAGCAGACCTTTCAGATAAGACTAGGTTATTGCAGGGTATTAAGATTTGGAATTCCAGTTAAAGAAGAAATGAAAGTAGAGAGCGCCGTAAGGAAAGGAGACGGTCCGGATAGACAGAGGTTGGCTTTTAAAGTGTGGAAAAGTCCACGGAACTCACGAGGTAATAGGGACTGAGCGTTCGATCTTCCCAACAAATGCCGGTGACGTCACAGCAGTCTGAGAGAACTCGGAGGGCAGGGGACCAATCAGACGAGACTGGATTAATCGGCACATAGAGAATAAATCGTACAGTTAAGATGGGAATAGAAATAAAGTGTCAGCAGAAATGGACAGGTTTGGGATGCAAGCGGCCACATGAATATAAGGTATGCAAGTCAGGCAGGCTCGCAATGTAAGAGAATTTGAGTGTTGGTGATGCAGAGACTAAAACTGCATTTGGCTAGTCAGGCAGCATTCAAAGAGGAGAATTGGGCAGGGCACTGAGAGCTCGCTCTCCGGTTGAAGAAGAAATAAAGACAGCACGATAAGGAGAGGACATTCGAGAGTAAAACTTTACGGATAAGCTATGCGACAGTTAACTTGGCTCTCGAGGTAATGGTGACAGAGGGTTCATTCTTCCGTGCAATGGCCTGTAACGTCACAAAGGTCGGAGAGGAGGAGACTGATAAGATGAGAGTGGATTAGTCGGCGCATTGTGATTGAGTCGTCTTGTTCATTTTGGAAGATGAGTGGAGTTAGTAGCATTGGACTGGTCAGAGCTAGAAGTGGTTATAATAACAGAAAGCAGACAAGTTCAACAAGCTGTCGAGGTGAAGGAGACACTGCTTTGAATCAACCGAGCCTAGACCGCTATCATCCCGGTAGGTTGCTAGTAGTCCCAGAGTATATGGCTGATGGCATTCGGCTAAATTAGGTCAGGGCGCTGAGAGTTTGCCGTCTGATTGAAGAATGATTGAAACAGACAGCGCTCAGTCCTCAGAACGATGGCCAGTAATGTCACAGGAGTCGGAGAGAAGTCGGAGAGCAGGAGACCGAGCTGACGAGACTGGATTAGTAGGCGCATTGTGATTGAAACTAGTTCATTTGGGAGATAGTTGGAATAGGTCTGGAAGTGGGGTTGAAGCGAATTGTTAAGGTGGGAAGACAAACATTGGGGGGCAGCAGAAATGGACAGGAATAAGCTACATTAATAAAGTTTAAGCGATTCCAGCAGACTGTCAAGGTGTAGTACACTTAACATTGACTGCAGGTCCCAGACCGTTTGCAGCTCGGTAGTCATGTATGCAAGCAGAGACTGGTCAAATTAGACTATGTCATACAGGGCATTGAGTTTGCCGCCCGATTGCAAGAGAAATGAAAGCAAAGAGCGCGATAAGGAGAGGACAGTTTCGGGTTGAAGAGAGCTTTATTGTTGCTGGTTGAAGCATTTGTGTTGATGTATATATAGGATCGGGGCCGTTCTCCCAGAACTAGTCCTCGGGGGTGCAGATGCCCAGGATCTCTGTTAAGTTGGGGGCACTTAGTAGTCTATTTATGAACGTGGAGAATTGCGTGCTACTAGCAGATGCCCTGACGGCTTCCGGTAGCTTATTCTATACGTGCGTATATCTATAGAGGAAGAAGCTAGAATAAATAAATAAATAAAGCGTTTATTCTCGGCAAGGCGAGGCACACCTTTACAGGCATGATCATTTTGACAAAACCATGCGTGATCAAGAAGTTGCAAAAATCCGATATGTTTGCTATAAAAGTGCTTGTTTGTGTAGGGGGAATGTAAGTATGTAATTGTGTGTGCGTTTATGTAGCTGTGTAACTTGCGCTTGTAATTGTGCTGCTCCATTCTTGAATGTTTGCTATCGTCTGCAAGGTGCGATTGGAAGACTGGTGTCCGTGGGTTGGAAAGGATTATCCAGATATCCACGGGGCAGTGACTTTATTTTGTGGCCAGCCACGACCACCACGTCACAGTGTTGTTAAACAGACATTTGTGGCTTTTTATAGGGGGAACGCTTGCCAGGCGAGAACCCACCACGTCCTGGAACACTGCCGCCGAACTATTAGCTGGAACGGGTGAAACCCAAACCACCCAGCTGGCACCACGAGGAGGTTGTTCGGGGAGTGAGAATGAGTGCGCCTTTTGGCGTAGAGGATAACATGTATCGCCAAGCGGCTGAGAAGAACTAGCGACACTCGAGTTTGATGTTTGATTAGCTTATATAGGAAAACAAGGTTGGTTTTAAGCCGTCGCAGCCAAAGCAGTTCCAGACCAAGCTGCTTGTAGCCGCCTTTATAGTTGAGCGCAGACGCTCCCAAAAGACGCTTAGTGAACGAACGCTGGACTTTCTCAATAACCATCCTGTCACTTTTAGGTGAGTTAGTAACAACCATTGAGCAGTACTGTACTAAAGGCCGAGCACACAACTTATAGAGCTTGAGTTGAGACCCGGACAAGCATCTTGGCTTCAGTATATAACCATAGTCGAGAATAAAGTACTTATTTATTTATCTATTAATGATAGACCTGGCTTTGGCGGAGCTACAGCTTGCTTGTTCCGCAAAATTCTACGAGCTGGAATAGTGTACACCAAGGTCGCGCACAGTGAAGGTGTTATCGAGTGGTGTGTCGTTAAGAGTTAATAGTTTGGGGTATAAAGCACCGGTAGGAAAGGGCGCTGCATTTCCTTGGTAAGGACTCTAGTTTCCATAGATCACACCATGTTTCAAGTGCACCGAGATCGCTTTGAATGCTAGAGAGGCTATTACGTAGACAGCTGGGATCAAATGAGAAAATAACTTTTATGCCATCGGCAAAAGGTACGGCGTGCTATGTTTGAAGACCTGGAATACATCATTAATGTACAGCAAACACAGCAGAGGACCCAGAACGCTGCCTTGGAATACTCCGCTGGTTACGGATGCCTTTTTGGATGAGATGTCGGTCAGTTGCACTGACTGCGTTCTGTTGGAAAGGTAAGAGGAAAACCATGAAAGGAAGTGACTGCAGACACCGTATGCTGCTAGTTTAGTCATTAAACCATTGTGTGAGACCCGGTCGAACGCCTTTGTACGTCCAGGAGGATAATGACCAGTGTCAGACCTAGGTCGATGGGGTGTGTCACGTGGTTTGAGTATTCAAACTGGCAGGTTTGACAGGACTTGGTCAGCAGAAACCTGTGTTGGGACCTATTGAGAAGGCTGAGTTGCAACAGAAAGCGGAGCATCGCGTCCTTTGTTATCCTTTCTATGAGTCGAGGCGCAATAGGTGTGTGACTAATAGGACGATAATTGCCAATATTTTGGCGACAGCGTCGTTTGTGTCGTGGTATGACGATTGCGTGCTTCCAATCAAACGGGCAGTGACCACTCTTCATTGAGAGGGTGAAGACATTGAGGAGAAGGACTGGAATGTCCGTTTCTCCCAGTATTAAATGGAAGAAGGCACACCGTCAGGACCTGGGTAGTTGACAGTTTCAACGAGCAAAGTGCTCGCTTGCTATTGCCCGAGTCAAAATCGATAGTATGAATTTGAGCTTCAGTAAACTTGCGGATCGTATCTGGCCATGCCAACTCATTGTTAGTGAAGGAATTATAGAAATGTGTATTAATGAACTCGCAGCGATCAACCGCACCATTGAGTATACTTTTATCAGGAAGCACAAGGGTAGTAATCGGGATATATTTGCTGCCACCTCCGCTGCTTCATTAGTCTAATAAAAGACTGCCTTGTTTTCAGTACAAAGCGCTGCATGCCCTACTAATGTACGAGCATTACTTTGTGAATTTCTCCAGTCGGCTAGTAATTCGTTCATACGGATGATTAAGTGAAAGCTTTTGGTCTTGATGTAGCGCGAGCGCGTTTTCTTGAGCCTGCTGGTCAGTTTGCGTGTGGAGGCGTCATCAAGAGTTTTACGCTTGCTGATCTTCCACTGTTTTGGAGTAAGGACATCTAAGCAGTTGGTGAAATTGTTGTAAAGCACGTTGGTTGCAGTACCTATGTTGTCGGAGGGGAAGAAGTCGTCCCAGGGTGATGATCGGATAATGGAGGAGATGTCTCAGTTGATGCGCTGGAGGGGCCGAAATACCTTATATTTTGTGACTGCATGTTGACGAGATTTAGGGAGCGCGAAGGACAGCCTCACCACATTGTGGTCGCTGCCCGGTATGTTGTCTAACACGCTGGCGCATGCGTGCGAGATACCGTCAGTGAACATTAGGTCCAGTGTGTTCGATTGTCTAGTCAGTACATTCACATGCTGTGTCCATTCATGAGTGGAAATAGTGTCAACAAGGGCCCTATACTTGGGTGGAGCTGACTGTCTGAGCCACGAAAAATGAGGCATACTGAATTCTCTAGCAATGATCTTATAGCGTGCAGGGCGAAATGAGACGTCCTGAAAGAGGCTGACCAATTTGGGAACGCTAACACAAGAGGAGTGCGGTAAATTGTATAAACAGCCTTTCAAGAGTTCCAGATGACCTACGACGGCCTGAACCCAGACTGAGTCTTCAGAGTTGCTAACAGTTATAGTGTGGAAAGATTATGCGCAAAACTCGCGCTTGACGTATATGAGGCATCCGCCACCACGTTTACTGGTACGTCCAATGCAGAAAATGGTGTACCCTTGAAGGTGGAGCTGAGCGCCAGAAGCGTCGGCCGAGTGCCGTGTTTCTGTTATCAACACCATATGCAGGCTTGACAGAAGGATGAAGGGGCCCAGAAGGTGCATTTTATTTCTAATATATCGTACATTGAGAAGGAAGGAAGTGTACGAGCCGTATTCGCATCTTCCTGTCATCGGATCGTCAGATTCTGTAGTAGGGTCGTAACGAGACAGTGGTGGAGGCGTTTCCGATGCACTATTATCAACAGTTCCCGGTTGCATACATCAGGCGGCGTGGCAGCAAGTACTGGTTTTACTTGTATGGGGTCAACTCCAGCAGGCGTAGCAGTCAGCAGGTGTTGGCGATGGAGGGTGTTTGTGCTTGAAGAACGTGACGTTGTGGGCCGGGTCCCGGCAAATTCGATAATAAAAGGGTTGTAACCGAGTGGAAAGCTTTGGGCTGCGCTATCTGCATTGGCAAACATTGAAATGGTGCCCAGGATGTGAGGTAACAAAGGCGCGGAATGGTGTGGATATGGGAGCTGTCACTTAGGTGTATTAAAAAGAGAAGCTGGAGACGGAGTGAAAGTGCAGTGTGACTGGACAGCATCAGGACGAGAAGAAGATGGGTAGGTGTTAGTTACTTCTCTAGCGACCTGATAAGGAAAAGCCAGTGGGTAAATTGGGAACTGGCAAGGCATTCTGTCTGAATTGGCATGACGTTGGATTGTTCAGGAGAACGTTCGTAGGTAGAATGTTTGAAAGTTACCAACTGTGAGGTGGTTGTAGGCATCCATGAACTTAAGACTAGCTGTAGACTGTTGTTTGCAGAAGGTACAAAGTTGTGCTAGATGGAACTGTATTGGTTGGTATGTATAGGGCGGGCCGTGTCTCGCATTGTCCCACAAAAAAGGGTAGAAACCATGGGGGCCAAGGTAAACAGCCTTGGATGAGGTGCGGATTTGTTCTGGTTTGTACGGCCATCTTGCGTAGACGACAGTGGCGCGGGTAGGTAACTCCCCCTATTAAGCAAACCATGCGGATGCGTCCGACTACGCTTCATCCGCGATATATGAAGCTCATGTGCTCACAAGTAAGCGGTGTTGCGACTAGAAATGACTTGTTTAGCAAGTTTCTTTGCCGGTGCGACTGGCGTATGTAAAACGGTATGGAGATAGTGTAGGGGCGCTGCTTACACTGACGCGGCTGCGGCCGCGATCAAATCCCGTGATGTGTGGTTTTTCAAGTAGATAACGCTTGTGAAGTAAGAAGATGCGTTGAGGCATTACCACATCCATAAATGAAGGTGATTTCTGCGGCGATCTGCTCTCCTGTTTATCTGCACTGTGATTATTGCATTTGCCGATGTGATGGTACCACATTGGATTTGATAGCCGTGCTTTGTGGCTTTCTCTGTTGTTAGGTTGGCGTGAGTTTTCAAGGTTCTCTGAGTTGGGAGCCAAGTACAACGCTTGGATCCGTTGTTGTCATTAACCAGCAGAACGGAAGAATCGGGCTTTTCAAGTAGATAAGGTTTCGGTGTGGGATGGTTTGGGACGTTACTAAATTCATAAAAGGAGATGATGGCTGCGGTGATCTGCGCAGCAATGCTTCTGCGTTGTGAGTATTGGAATCGGCGTTTTTTCAGTCCCACCCTGGGGTTGAAAGCCATACTTTAGGGCTTTTCCTGTTGTTGGGTTGACGTTAGTTGTTCCAGGTACTTGAAGTTTGAGACTAATCGCGAATATTAAGTTGATTTTTGTCAGTAGGCAAGTAAACAACAGAATCTGGCTTATATATCTGGCCTACAAGGCCAATAGTAGACACAACCCTCAAGTCCGAGTTGCTATGTGACGTCACGCTTGCAGTATCAACGGCAATAGCGGAGAGTGAGGGTAAAAAACCTGTTCAATGCAGGCTGAAAGAAGTGTCCTGTTATGGCGGATTTCGCGGTGAGATGTTGTTTCTGCTTACGGTCAGCGACAGCAGGCAGTGGAGTAGCCAAGTTAGATGTCCAGTTAAGAATGTGATTAGATGGTTGATCAGGTGCGGCGTTAGTGTCATGCATGTCTGAGTAGCTATAAGTCACATGGCTAGTAGAATTGATGGTTATAGCGGCCAGTGCAGACAAAGATCCTTCATTGACTTCAGTCTAAGGCAAGCTTCGCGCTGTTGCTGGTTTCGCAGTTGAAGTGGGGCCTTGTTTTGGTAACAAGTCGAGGTCTATCTTTCGCACGATGGTCGGTGGCGCCGAAGACTTTGCAGATGAGTCAATAAGAGCTTTGCGCTTGCCCTCTGGCTCGATTGACGACATTAAGGATCTTTGAAGAGGGGTTCTGTCAGGCTTAATGCTAATCGACCTAAGGTTTGCCCCGTGGACACCGTCAGCCAACGGCCTATAAATGCTTTAGCAAGTTGTGGAGTAGGGAAAGTCAAAACTATTGGGCAGGTGGGTGTTTTACCAGACTTGCGTAGCTGATTGAACACATAGCAACTAGGTGGTATGTTGCATACACTTAAAAGAGAACGCTTCACCTTTTCAAGTGGTAAGCGTTCAGGTAGGTTTAATATGACGTTGTTCTGGGAACGGTGTACGCATTCCGTTACTTCGTCGCTAAGTACGGCTAATAACTCGCAAGCGGCGTGCAGTTCATTTAAATTATCAGCTTTCATTAATCTCGACAGAACCGAGAGGGGTTTGAGGTTCTCCAAAGTTGCAGTCATTGTAAGCAGCTCATGTTTAAGCATGCTAAGCTCATTTTCTAATTTGTAATTTTTGACTTGAGCTGCACTAAGTGGGTCAACAAGCACGACCCTGCCATCCTTCACCACGGATGAATATGCTGAGGGTGCTCTCTTTGCTGCTGTTTGCACTGCTCTTTTTGAGGAAAGAGAGGTATTACAACGTTTAGCACGTATTGGTCATGAGTAAACAAAGAACGACAAGGCAATAGACAGCGTGAAACCCGTAAAAATTGGTAAGACACTTCAACTTGGACAAAGTATTCAGGAGGTAGCTGAAGGCATTCCGTACCCGTACGTATAATTTCGTTGCGTACATTCCACAGTGCTTGGACAGTTGGGAAGTGGAGGGAAACCGTGAAATACCGACTCATGTGTGGAGAACGTATGGCCGACGGAGGACAAAGACGAACTTGTGGTACATGAGGCAGCGACACATGCGTAAAACAGACAAAGCGGCGCTTCGGGTGGTTCGTCTTTCGCAGCAGCATGGCAAGTGTTGGGTGAATGGGAATGATGGTCAAATAAAGTCGGCGTATTTTCCACCCCATGCATGGAAGGCTTTGTGCAGCGATGCAATGAGGTGCTGTTGGCAGATGCAACGCACCAACTCAACTGCGGAAGGTACATCCTGTGGCACTGCAGTCATGGATAAATGTGCTGCTCAAGTAAGTGCATATTAATCGCTGTACCTCCAGGCGCAACTCCTATTTTGTCGATTTTATGCGGTGCGAGACATGACAAGGCGTTGCTCAAACTTGAATGATGCGTCACCGGAGGATAGGACACTTCTACGGCGGCGGTTGCATACATTGTTACATACGAAAGATGAGGAATATTGCGTTAAACTAATGCATACTATAGCGGTGCGAAAAGCAGAATGCTATGAGTACTTGATGCGCACTTGGTTTCCCTTATTCGTCCCCATGAGCGACGCATCGATTGAGAGCGGAGTGCGCATTTGGTTGCTTCACAACCAACAAATGGAGGACAAAACCGGCAACCGCAGCGTGATAATCATTACGTAGTACGCGCTTACGCACATCCTGGTGACCAACCCGTGGTTGGCATCCGGCACCAGCACTGCTACCCAGACAACCATGATCAATGACTTGTGGGCACCTCAGGTCTTCAGAAGGAAGAGGCCTAGTCTGACTACCACAAAGCGGAATGACCGTCACTGCGGACTTGTATACACGGCATTTCAAACGAAGGGAATTTGCCTTCTGTCGGCATGGATACTGCGCGCTCAGGAAGGCACCTCTGGCATTTACAATACCCGTGCCCACGTACCTTTCTAGGCGCTCATGGTTGCTGCTGCAGACGCAAATATGAGTGATTTGCTAATGCACCTCTAGGAACGCTGCTATTGTTGGCCTGCCGTATGCATGGCGCTACTGCGGCATCTGCCGCCTTGGTTATATGTTCTATACAGACATGTCCTGCCCGCAAACCAGCCTGCTCTTCCCTACTCAGACATTCCCGTTCGAAGGTAAGGCGACGAACGAGAATCGAGGCAAGTGATTTTTCACAACTGGCGGTACCCTAATACCCTCTGTGGAAGCTCTCTCTGTGCGACTGCCCTATTTGTATATTGCTCTTGCCGCTCTATTCATTTTTCTGTCTGATCTCAATTTCAACATCTGAGCATGAGTGCTTGCCTAACATAATGGCCTAGCAAGAAGGGCGACCAATGCCCGAATATGAAAATGGAAACTAAAATAGACTGCGGTGCTTTACTAAGTGTTCTGCCCAATGCTCAAAACATTTTGACAGTCTCTGATTCCACTGTCGTCTCTCATTGCGCATGGTCTTGATAACACCAGGTTTCGTCCTACTACTTTCCTCGCTTTGCCGGTTGACGTGCCTACTACAATCCAGCCGGGTACTTTGTACGCGACGTGGGACGGGGCCTGAGCCCACTGAGACACCATGCTTTTAAACGTTTCCGTTAACTCACTTCCATTTGTCTTCTTATTGAAAACAAATCTAAGTAACCCAACTAAGCTTCACATGATAATCCACGCTGACATATTATTGGAGTAGGTAATAGTTGAACATTCTCAATGCAAGTAATACCTTTCTGTAGGTATGGTGCCCATGCATGAACGCAGTATTCCAGATGTGGTCTGACCAGACATTTGGCTTTCCAGTAAAACTTCCCTCCATCGACTAGAATGCAACCGACTGCCGGTTCGCCGTTTGTAAACCGTAATCGTTATCCTCCTGTTTGCCTGTGACAGAGGTCTTCACTGAGAACTGATGCACAGCTGTCCGCAGCCGCCATAAACTTTCGGTAAGTGGATAACGCTTCCCTTTTTCTTTTCACTTTATAGATTCCGTTTGCTGTCCATACTTTCGCACCTCAGTTCACCGCCTACTCCTCCTGTTCGCCTCATACACCTGGTGTAAGCGTATCCATGTGTCCAATACCATTCCAGTGCCTCATGTCTCCTTGCCTTCAGTGACCGTAGTACCATCTGCACCATACGCCGATCGTGAAGGGCATGATACTACCGTCCGTTAAGCATGTATACATAAATACATGTATATTGATTTTCTCTAAGTCTGCACACCATCACCATTTTCAGCTGCTCCATCCGCTTCCATGACATCAAAGAAGATAACGCTACGTTTGTTCTACTTAGGGCTTACATCAAAGGAACGCGAAAATATCCCTCTTAAGCGTCCACCATTCTTTAGTGTCCACACATTGCTGGTAGGTTGCTTCCATAGACACGCTCCCCACAATGACGCGGATATTAGAATTGGTGTGAACGTCGATCAATACGTCCTCTCTTTTCGTGTGGCATACTTATTCACCCTTCCAGCCACCTTTTCTATAGCCAAACTATCACTTTACCCCATAGCTATTTCAGCCTCTCACAGTTAGGTTGGCAGGTTATGAAACCCCATGTACAACATCCACCAGTTCTCCCCCTACTTGTCACATACTTTACGGGGCACCATGTCACGTCTAAGCATTTAGGGTAGTCGTTCACGCCTGCACCTAACATACCACCTATACCCCTGACTCAGTGATCCGCTGTGCTTGCGTGAAGCTTTTCAGTCGTCCGCAGCATGCACGTGAACACTTTGATTAAGATTGAGAGACGGTGCAGTGATTAGTTTAACTACCGTTTTCCACACCATTCTCTTACACATGCAACCTCCTTCCACTGCCTTTATATGCCAGTGAACAGTCAGTCGGTTATTTAATTGTTCAAACGTGTCATCATTTATTTCAACGACATACAAAAAGCACAACTATTTAGCTAAAAGTTCCATAACTTAGATATTAAAAACTGGGGCGACATTTGCACATCTGCATATGACTACCTTACACGTACAACTCCATCGATCCGCTGCCTATCCCTTGCCTCATTCCTGCCTCCAACATGAATTTCGACTATCACATACGTAAGTATTACTTTTCATCTATTTACGGAATTTTATTCAGTCGGATTCGGTTGGCGGCATCCCCTACACATTACGCCGCCATTTTGCAACCACACAGCCTATCATAGTAAGCCGGTGAGTATATACCACGCATGCGTAGTTTATATTGCACCCACGCCCAGTTCCAAACACGCAACGCAAACGCATTGTAAAATCCGAGGATATATGACACGGTGAAAGCTAACTGGGTTAACGGTCTCCTTAGAAAAGGGGATAAACTATACAAATGGGAACACCATTGCGATGTTTTCGAGATAACATAACCATACTGTCATTCGCTGAACCACAGTCGTTGCAAGGTATTGTATATGCGGGCCTCACACCATCTATTCTAGGACAACAAGGCACACACTGATCAAAACAACCGAACTCTGCAGACACTTGTATCCAGCATCGACGAGGTATCGCTGCATAGACGTGCAATAACGTTATCAACATGCATATGCAGCGCAAGACAAACAGGCTATCAGTAATATGAAATTATAAAGTAAGATGTACATGTCCACGCTTTTCGATATGCCGATATATCTGCAGCTTTAAGTTGCATAGAAGGTAAATAAATAACTAAATAAATCTTTTATTCTCAACAACGCGAGGCACGCCTTTACAGGCATGATCATTTTGACATAACGATGCATGATCAAGAATGTGCAAAACTCCGATATGTTTGCCATAGCAGTTTGTGTTTGCGAAGGGGGTCTGCATGTATGTTATTGTGTGTGTATGTGTAGGTAGCTGTGTATTTTGTGCTTGTAGTTGTGCTGCTCCAATCTTCAATGTTTAATATTGTCATCAATATGCGAGTAGGAGATTGGTGTCCGTGAGTTGGAGAGAATTATCGGGATATCCATAGGGCAGTGACTTTATTTTGTGGCCAGTCACGACCGCCACGTCACAGTGTTGTTAAGCAGACAATTGTGGCTTTTTATAGGGAGAACGCTTGCCAGGTGAAACCCACCACGTCCTGGAACACTGCCGCCGAACTATTTGCTGGAACTGGTTAAACCCGAACCACCCAGCTAACACCACGAGGATTTTGTTCGGCTAGCTGGCCAGTAGGTTACTCAACAAGCAAAACGCACAAATTATTTATTCTAAAGGATAAAATTTCAGCGATATCTTTACCATCACTGTATGTTACATGAATGGTGGCATTCAAACACTTAAACCATCGCCGAAAATTGATATATATCTATATATATATACGACCATTTATCTACCTTTATAAAACCTGTTAGGTATCAGTGGCATTCCACCAACTAAGTTGAAAAACACGTACTTGCAACATACCCCACAGTATGGTGCCTCTAGTAACATATATTTGTGTATGTACCCATTAATCTATATATACGTACATATTCTAATAAAACCACACATATACATATGCTTGTGCAGACATATATACGCATATGTACATAAATACTTAGGTCCGCACAGTTAACTGTATACATGTATAAACCGTTGAATGAGATATTCTTGTGCACGTAAGTATTATACACACACATATATATGAGACTTATGTTTTATATATATGCACACATATACATATGCCCGGTGATTTAAATATGTGGTTGGCGGCATTCTGTTTCGGGTTTGTCTGTCACTGTGACCAGACACAGGACGCCTGCGCCTACAGAGAGATCATGCCTCGCTTGCGCTGCATCACTAACAGCTTTAATCACACACCCTATACCTAGTGTAAACCTGAAGGAATAAGACCAGGAGGCATGCGGATGGGAGCCACGTTTCATCAACGGAGCCGGCCCACACTCCTTCACAGGCAAACACAATTACGCTGTGGTTGGGAATCAAGGGCACACATAAAGCGGTGGCTGGACCGTAGTCCGCTCCACACTGAATGCATGGAACCACTCTTTGATCCTAACGCGACCACAATGACCGTGCACCTAGTCCCCTCCAGCAACAACAAACCGTCTCCTGGAGCCTGTGTGGACGAGGAAGTGCGTAATAGACAGGTAAGCACCTTGTCAACATGCACATCAAGCGCAACCACACCGGGGAAATCAACCACCAGTCAATAACTTGAGAGTAACACAACAAAGAAAATAAATCCAGTAAGCGTAAGGAAACAGTGACATGAATCTTAAATTATTGAACATATGAAATAAGTTGTTAACAATGGATCCAAGATAAGTTCAGGAGGCCAGAAAGTATGTTTTACGGAAATGCCACAAACACGAAAATATTATCGAAATTGAATACAATAGGTTTAAGCGACGTGTGCAAGTATATAGAAGAGAGTACAGGTAGATATATATATATATGGGAAAGCAAAGCATCGGGACAAAATTGAATACCCACCACCAGAAATATTGGAACTTAGCATGCAAGCACGCGGTTTGTAACTCGAATGCAGCGTACATACAAACGCTGCGCCGGTTCTGCCTACGTTCTCTGCAGGACCCATTGCCCCTTTGGTAGTGGTTCAGAGTGGCTTTGCTGATGGCTCACTAAGGCTACCTGACTCAAGCACCCGCGACCGCATGTGATCCAGCAACATGTGCTTGAATTCGATCAAACACAACACATCGTTTCACGCCGCTTCCGCACTTGCGGCCCCTGCACTGCATGTATGAGGTCATTCTCCCGCACTTCGGCAACTGCCTTCGTGATCAGATCGCGCCATGCATGCGGATCAACCGCATCCGATTCCCAGGATCTGCAATTAATTATGGAATGTGAGAGGCTCAATTTGGTCATGTCCTGGTAATGTAACTTTGGTCTCATTGTGCTCCAATTCAAATACTCAACTGAATGTATAAGAGTTCTTTTGGTAGCCGGGTCGCATTCACACGGCTCCCATGACCGAGCCACCTCAGTAGCCTCAGCAAAATTATACAGGCCGCTGCATACCCCCCACTACGGCGCAACACTTCCGTGGCTGCAACTCTGTCGCCTCAACGCATGCGCAAAATCCGTCGCAAACCCTGTTGATGGAACCACTCGAGATAACGCACATCCCGCCGGTACATAGTCCACGTTTCACTGCCACATAGAAGAACAGACAGCACTATGGATTTGTACACCATCAGCTTCTTGCCAATGGTAAGCTGATGGTTGTTCCACACTCAGAACTCAAGCCTCCCAAATGCAGCCGCTGCCTTCGACACGCGGGTACGAAGCTCACTGTGTAGCTGCTGATCAGTCGACATCACACTCTCAAGGTAGCTGAAGCTGGAGGTGGTTTCCAATACTTCAGCACTAATGCTGATTCGTGGCAATATTGAAGATTGCATTGCCGGAGAAGGCTGAAAGAGACAGACAGTTTTGCTCGTGTGGATGGTGAGCCCAAATTTAGCCGCTGCCGAAGCCAGAGCACTAGTCATATGCTACAACTCATCCGCGCTGTGTGAAAACAACGCACAGTCGTCAGCAAACAGCAACATACGGATAGTTGTCTCACAGACTAGAGTTCTCGCACCGAAACGATGGATGGTCAGCAACCCACCATCAATACGGTGCTCCACACGAACACGGAAAGCACAAGCGGCATCAAAAGCACAAGGTAACATCGCATGAAGACTTATATTAAACAGGGCAAGAGCTAAGACACAGTCTTGCTTCACACCAGTGACAACTGCAGTCATTGGAGGTCGCTCCACTAAGCTGCACTCCCGCTCGCATAAGACTGTGCAGACATTCAATTAAACTTACAAAATTACGCAGGCAAACAAATTTACCCAACAACAGCCACAATACCTCGCGGTTCACTGTATCAAATGCCTTGGTGAAATCAACAAACAGCGAGTACAATGGCTGGTGTTGTTCTCTGCACTTCTCCCGCAACTTTCGAGCCGCAAACACCATATCTATAATGCTGCGACCCGAACGGAATCTACATTGCTCTTCCGCCACGTTGGGTTCCACAACCTGACTGACGAGGCGGTTGTGCAGGATTCGGGCAATAACGTTGCCCACACAACTCAGCAAGTTGATGCCACGATAATTCGTGCAACATTGCTTGCTACCTTTGCCCTTGTATAGTGGTAGCACAAGGGAATCTTCAGCTCAGGAGGCACCTCCTCAGCAATCCATACGCCTTGCACCAAGGGGTGTAGCGCAGTCAACTACGCAGGTCCGGCGTGTTTCAATGCTTCAGGTGGAAACCCGTCGGCACAGTTACCGTTCCGCAAATGAGAGAGTGCTCTCTGCGTCTCATCCACTGTCGGCGTCTTTGCCAGATTCGTCTTCACACCGTACTGCTTGAGGCCGTTCAATGTAGGCCAGTCGATCTCTGAACGGTTGTTCAAGCGGCAGTCAAAGTGTAGTTGCAAGATCTGTATTATGTCAGCAGTCTGTGTGCAGGCAGCGCCTGAACTACCATCGATCAGCGTTCTCAGCGGCTCCAATCTCGGTCCACACACCACCTTCAAGGAGTCGAAGAATTCCTTGTGTTGGCGGCTTTCGGCGTAGCGTTCTATTTGCTTCGAATTCTCCCTCCACCGTGCATTATTAATGCGACGGAGCTCTCGGGTCAGTCGCCGTCGAAGTTTACGAAACTGACTACTCTTCCCCAAGTCACTGGGGTCTGCCACATGTGCAGCAAATGCTGCATTCTACTCCGACATCATTGCGCCGATCGTCGCAATGTTCCCTTCCAACCAATCAGGCCGCTAGCAGTTTGCGCGCCTGATGGCCTCCTAGGCAACAGCTGTCACCTGGTCGCGAATAAAGTGTCATTGGTCACCCCCTGTGGCTATGCAGTGCACATCACACAGGCGTGCAGCCATTGCCTTCTCCAGCTCAGTACGTTTCGCCACAGTACCGAGGGAGAGAATGTTAACTTTACGCCTATTCACGACGGGAGTGCAATACATAGCTTCAGGAAAATATATGTACAGTTTGGTCCGCATCAATTTGAGAGCAGTGCCACACTCAGCTCCACGCAGTACACGTGTCATGCGCACTTCACGCTTATCACGCTGACGTACGATGATCTAGTCGAGCAGGTGAGCTCGCCCACTCCGTGGGTGCATCCAAGTTGCCATGTCACCCGCACTCTGTGCAATCCGAGTATTCATGATCGTCAGGCCGTGAGTGGCACACAGTGAGAGCAGCCTGTCACCATTCATATTTGCTGAACCAATGCCATGCGACCCGATAACGTCTGACCACACTGATGCATCACGCCCAACGCGCGCGTTGAAAGTACCCAGCAGAAATAGTCGGTCGCTCCTCGGCACAGACCGTATCACGGCGGATATTTGACAGTAGAATTGATCACGCGTGTCATCATGATAACACATGCTCGGACGGTACGTGCTTATAAAAGTAGCAATCTTACCTCTACCAGCCGCAGACGAACAGTCATCAGTCGCGCACTGACGCCCGTTGGTACACCCACTAGCAGGTCATGATGGCGAACGGATGTTGCAAATCCGACCCTAGGATCACGTGGTGTTGCGCCGGAGCTGCCCACCCAGTAGATTGTGTAGCCAGCATTTGCTTCATGCATCTTACCATGCTCAGCAAGCCGGGTTCCATTGAGTGCCGCAATATCGAGGCTGTAGCGCGCCAGCTCCATCGCAACGAGTGCAGTGTGTCGCTTGGGGTGCTTGCTGGAGTTCCGGTCCAGTAGTGTGCGTACTTTCCAGCACCGGATGCTGCGTGCTTTGTGTGCACGCAAACGATTGCATTGGTGAGCAATCGCACGCAGGATGGTCGTTGTGGTTTGCAGGATTGCTTGAGGGACTCAACCCGGAACCTTTGGCTTAATAGCCTTACCCACAAGGCAGTAGGTGGTTTGGAGGTTTTCTTGAGGGATTCCACCGGAGCATTTGGCGCAAGAGCCTGACCCACAACTCCGTGGGGAATAGGCCCAGCTCGGAAATGTAATTGCAGGGACAGATTAGGATCTGCTTTACAGCTGCGCACGCAGCCTTAGAGGTGCTGGAACCCTTTTTATATGTTTTGCGACCGTACTAGGATACACGTGTGACCACAACCAGACGCAGTTGGGTTTTGGCGGGTTTGCATCAATTTGACCAGGGGCTGCCTGGCCTGAGGCGGGCAGTAGCAAACCATTGAACACCCGGAGGTGCCCTTCCATCGTCAGAGAAAACACTTGGCACCCTTGCTCTACGCCAATCGAGCTGTGAGCTTATAACCCTAGACCTCTTGTCTCCCATGGCTAGGTTTTACGGGAAGTGGGCCATCGACCACCTCCTAAACTCCGAGAAGGATGGGCTAGCATACGGTCAGGGCTCACACACCAAATCCTTAGATGAACACACGAAAAGCAGCGGTTCTAACACATGGTCAGTGCACTGACCTATGCGGATTGGTATCCTAGTTCTAAGCAGGGAAAAGGGCGAAACCCAATTCCCACCCAGCGGTAGCCACGAGGAGGCGCCAAGGACATGAGCAAATGGCACAACAGTTGCAGCAGTGGGTAGACCATCTGTCATAATCTAGCCTCTACCAGCATCAGCGCACCACAGGCCCACCCGCCGCGTTCTATATATACATATATTTATATGTACGTAATACATATATAGCGTATATATAAGTACATATATAACTCATCCGGCGTATATATATATAAGTACATTGGGCACCTCTGTTTAGAAGTAGCCAGTGGTCATAGGCTCCACCCGTATGCGATTACCCAGTGCTCGTTAGGAGCAACTCCGTACCTCAACAACCTTTATTCCTTCAATAAATTAATAAATAAATTTTTATTCACGACGACGTGAGGCACACCTTTAGAGGCATGATCATATTTGGCTAACATAATGTGATCAAATTGTACAAAAGGACATGTTTGGCATAACAGATTATGTAAGTATATAAATAAATAAATAGTTTATGCTCAGTTTCATAGAGACACACAAACTCAGGCATGATCAAGGTTTAAAAACAGATGTGTATCTCGACGATACATTGGGTTCAATCATGTGTAGTTGAAACGGTGTCGGAAAGAGTTGGCATGTCAGTCTAGTTGACTTGCCAGTATGTAGTTGTGGGCAGTGATTTCATTCAGTGGCGAGTCACATCCGCCACGTCGCAGTGTTGTTAACCAGACATTTGTAGCTTTTTGTAGGGAGAACGCCTGCCAGGCGAAAACCTACCACGTCCTGCAACATTGCCGTAAAGCATTTTTAACCTTAATGTTGAACTGGCAAAAGCGCATGACGACTGGTTTTACCTTCGGTTTTTCGCAGTAATGGCTTCTAATTTACTCTGTTAGTTGGACAGGTAATTTGACCGGGGTCGCCATGCTTTTCGATGTCGGTGGAGGAGAGGGATATCGCGATTATTCTTTTTGTTGTACGTCCAGGTGAACAAAAGTTCACTTTTTCTGCTGTCCTGGTTTTTCAGATGCATAATGTATGGGTGTATGAGGATATGTCCAGTTCTCCATACTGGACAAGGGTTATGGAGATTGTAGGTCGGTCCTTTCGGAGTTCTACCATGCTCCATTTAAATCCTTGTGGGTTGTTACATCCGTCTTGGGCCAAAACTGTTCCTCAGTCCAATCCCAGATCTCCAAGAAGTCCCGGACCTCAGCGAAAAGGGAAAGTGAGGGACAACCGAGAGAAGACCGCAAGAACAGGCATGGAGTTGAATATTGTTAATGTCTTGTGTTACAATATTTGGGCTTGAGACAAAAGCATGGACACTGTGCAACAATACTTATGCTGCAAATATCTTTTGAATATTGTATAGAAGCATTGGCAGTTTGGGTGGATTACTAACGCCTGCGTAGAGACAAGAGCGTTGTACCAGTAAGTAAAGTACGAAGTATCCGTTTAGTATGAGCCAACAATTGCGTGGGGAGAGAGCAAAGAGAGTTAGAATATTGGTAGTGCTTGTCAGGTGCATGAACAGCACGTAGATAGCGTAATCCGAGAGGGAGCGCAGCATAAGTGAAAATACATAGGTTGCCGCGAGAGAGACCTAAAGCTCAATTGGTGGCAGGGCAGCGGAAAGATTGGATGCAGATATTCTAAAGGAATAAAGGTTATTGAGATACAGAGTGGCTCCTAACAAGCACTGGATCATCACAAATGCATGGGGCCTATGGCCACTAGCTACTTCTGAACAGAGATGCCAAATTTACGACGACCGACAGAAGGTGGCGCTAGGAGAGACTCAGTGGCCAGATGCAGCAATTCCAGACGCTTGGTCAATAGTGTATGCCTACAGGGTCGCTGAGTGTATCAACAGGCCAGTGAAGGTAGGTGATAGACATTCCAGCGGAATGTATGATGGAGCGACAAGGAGTGTATCCAAGCAAGCTGAACATCTGAGCAGAAGGGACATGGTGTATACGGCGGATCGCTGTAGTAATGAGGAAGATAAGAAGAACGTCAAATGGTGGTGCTAGAATAGAGAGTATCAGTGGCCAGCAAAGGCATTCGGGTAAAGCTTACTGAGCACCAGTGGATACCTACAGTGACAGAAGAAGTCAACAAACCAGCGAAGATGTGATGCAAACAATTCAAGAGAGTAAGTGTTGTAGAGAGAATATCTAGAATATCTGCACCAAATCTTTCCGCTGCCAAACCGCCAATCGATCTTAAAAGCTCTCTTGTTGTAACCTATTTATTTTTACTTATTCTGCGCTCAATATCGTATTACGCTAGCTACCTGATGTCCAGGAACCTTGCAATCACCACCAATAGTTTAACTCTGTTTGCCCCCTCCCCACGCAATGTTTGCGTCATACTCAAATGGTACTTCGTGAATTATTCACTGATACAACGCTGTTGTCGCTACGCAGCTGTTAGCAATCTACCCATACGGCTAATGATTCTATAGGATATTCAAAAGGCACGTTCAGCATAATTATTGCTGCACAGTGTACATGCTTTTGTCTCAAGACCAAATGTTATAACATAAGAATTTAACAATTTTTAACTCCACGTCCGTTTCTGCGGTCTTATCTCGGTTGTCTCTCACCTTCCCTTTTCTCAGCGCTCTGTCTATAAAAAGCCATAAACGTCTGTTTAACAACCCTGCGACTTGGCGGATGTGGCTCGCAACTGAATAAAGTCACTGTCCACAACTACATACTGGCAAGTCGACTAGACTCATATTTTAACTTTTTTCTGACAAGTGCAAGAATATGATACTCTCCGACTACCTGTACCGTTTCACTGCACTTACAGTGCCTTGACCGCTTACACTACGCCTGATGCAACCCAAAGTATCGTTGTGATACACAGGTACCTAAAACTTTGCTCATGACTAATTTGGGGTGTCTCTATACATTTGAGAACAAACTACTTTTCTTTAAAGAAGGAGTGGTGTGGAAATCCAGTTTAACCGTGTTTCTTATGCCTAAGAAAACGAGCGGAAGTGCTTCGTGTCAGGATGCGTTAAATTGGGCACAGAGTGATGCTTTGAGTTGCCGGTGTACCCTTTCTACTATTCCATTATCGGTCGGGTGGTAGGCGGCGGTTCTGTTGTGTTGGCAAAAGACTAAGTTGAGCAGTTTGTCAAGGGATCCGTCAAAGTGTGATCCTCTGTCAGTAATGAATACGCTTGAGCAACCGAATTGAGCTAACCAGCGTTCAAGGAAGGCTTTGGCAACGGTCTCAGATGAGCAGTTGGCTAGCGGAATCGCTTCTGACCAACGGGTGAATTGGTCGACACAGGTGAGGAGGTACACGTAGCCTTTGCATGGGGGCAAATTTATGGCCAGGCCTACCTGGACGTGTGAAAAACGAGAGCCCGGAGCGGAGAAGACGCCAACTGGGCTTTTGGTGCGCTGCCTCTATAAGCACGCGCGTGTCCATAGACGCAGATCGCGGTTGACGTTGAGCCGTACCCAGCGTAGGGTTAGGAGGTTCTGCGAAGCACGTATACCAGGATGAGTCAAGTTGTGTACCGCGTTAAAAACTAACCGACGCATCAAAGTAGGAACTACGGGTCGGCGAGAAAGTTGTGCGGCGGCACGAATGGTCCCCTTAGATAAAGTTACTAGAACTTCTCGTAATTTCAAACAAGTGTTGCGTCGTAGCTTGTCTACTTCGGGATCAGCTTGTTTGGGCAGCAGCCAGGGCGGCATGGTCAAGTTTTGTGCCAAGTAATAGGTTGAGCTAATGAAGGTGTAAAAGCGTATCCGCGACGGGATTGAGAGCACCTGAGACATGCCGTATGTCTGTCTTAAACGGACAAACGTTGTCTAAATGTCTAGTTTCCCACGGAGAATACTTCTCTGTTGCATCCTTGATTGCGTAGATCAATGGCTTATGGTCAGTAAAGACTGCAAGATGTCGACCTTCGAGACGGTGACAGAAATGTCTGATACCTAGGTAGATAGATAGTAGTTCCCTACCGAAGGTGCTATAACGCGATTCGGCAGGTTGTAAAGGTTTCGAGAAGGAACTTGGAGTTATCCATCGATGGTCGATGAACTGCTGAAGAACTGCACCGGCGGCAGTGCCGGACGCGTCAGTTGTTAGGGAGCGTGGTGCTGTTGTGTCTGGATGGGCGAGAAGCGCTAGGTTGGACATAGCGTCTATGCGCTTCTCAAACTCCAGTTTAGCGTCATCTGCAAAATGAAAAGACCGTTGTTTACCGCAGAGCGAGTCAGTCTTTGGTTGAACAATGCTCGCGCAGTTGGGAATAAAGCGACTATAATAGTTGACTAGGCCAAGGAATCGGCGTAACTGTTTGAGGGAACTGGGAGCCGGATAGTATTTCAGTGCCTGGATTTTGTCTGGCAGTGCTTCTATACCAGCGCTGGATAAGCGGTGGCCAAAAAGGTCGATAGAGCTTTGGCTAAGCTGGCAGTTAGCGGGGTTGACGGTGACAACAGTTTGCGTGAAGCGTTGAAACAGCGCGTCGAGGTGATGAAGATGTTCGTCGCTAGAAGAGCTGTCAAGGAGGATGTCATCCAGATAAGAAAGTTAAATCCCTAACGCGGATGAGGCAACTTTGATGTTAGCCGGTCGCGTCCATCGCCGTTACTGACCGGGCGGTAACTATCCCCGCAGCCCGGCAAATTTGCAAGGCCTGATACATCTAGGACCTGCAGTATCAACTATTTGATGGTGCTAACGAAAAGTCTGCTTGTTGCTGGACTTGGAGAGTTTGAAGGGCGTGTTTCATCGGTTATGACGAAGACGGTTCATGGTAAGCTGTTGAACCTGGCGACTAAGTGTGGAAAATTTTGTTTGCAAACCGTCTGCATTTGACGGTAAGCCAGTGATAGGGATGCCCTGGGACGCGACGGAATTGATCTTGCTGGCATCGCCTTGTGGCTGTGATCGTTCAATGACGCGATCCGCTAAACCTGCTAGTTGAGTGAGCCAAACGGAGCTCACGATATCAAGAATCGTTTGCATGATTTCTGGTAGCCGCCGTGGCCATTGTTCCCGAAGTAAAGTCTCATCCATGGTTGAGAAACCAAGGAGTTGCTGCGTCTCTCGTAGCAGGGTTGAGGGCAGTTTGTCGCTCAGCTGAAGATCCTTGATAAGCTGCTGCAGGGGAACTTTCTCAGAGGGATAACACGCTTAATCCTGACTTCCTTGAGAGCTTCCTGGCGGTTTTCGGTCTGAGAAATGCTAATGTCTCGAACGCTCATTGATATCTCCTTGGGGACATAGGGCATTAGCTTGCCATACTTCGCGTAGTCGGAAGGGATCCGTGGTTATAAAATACAGCCTCAAGTCGAGCGAATAATAAAAAAGGATCCAAGTCATATAAAGGTGGCCCAGAGCGAGATACAATGCTAAGGAGAGACATTACCATAGGGTCTACAAATTCCTTTTTCTAAAAAATGACCCAAACATAACCTATCGTATTCAAAAATAAACCGGAAAATATGAAAAATAATTGGAACGAGCTCACCGGAGAAAAGTTTGAAATACCCGGCGCTGAGGTTGTTCCAACGTCGGGGTCACTAATTTAGCGGGTGGCCTGTGCCGGGAGCCCGGATAGCGATTCGAAAAGGCAGATCGGGTTCCAGGGAACTTTATTGTTGTCGATCATGCTTTGCTTGCTGTGTCTCGACAAATTCGATAATAAACTATTTATTTATTTAGTTAATAGATTCCCTATTACCTAGCTACAAAAAACGACACCGTTGACTATCTAGCTAGTGGAACCAAAGATGCACAGCACACTGGGCAGCCGCGCGTTGCAGCCGTAACGAGAGCCAATCAAAAATGGTGATGAGCAAGTCAAGCACCCGAACGCAGCAAGCAGTTCAACAAACCACACCGGTTAGCTAGGTGTACAATGAAATAATTTTAGTTAGAATTTTACACAGGCGAACCGTGGAATCTCCAGACTGCTACAGCCCACCTGGAAGCTTAAATTAAATTAATCGTTTGCATGTCAACATTAGTCCTTGACGCAGAACAAGCGGTAACGCTAACGATCAGAATTGTATCGTGTGGCTGTGGGCTTCGTTAGGGGCTGCTCAAGGAAAATGTAGCTTTTGCTACGGTGCTTTGTTACCTTCTGTCGTTTTGGCAATCGTTTGTTTCGTGCCAATTGTTTAAGCACAGTATTCGTTTGGGTCGATTGGCTGGCCTTACTCGTTCATAATTATTGCTATCTCAGGGGTTTACTTCCACTAATGCCGTTTCCAAAACCTCGCCGGGTTGGTTCCTCACATGCAACTTCTCATTCACTAGTATTCATTGTTGTTTTCTATAACACTGTTAGGCTCTAGCATACCTTAATAGCTGCATCATAAACTGCTGAATGCTACATAACGCGGCAGTTTCCTCATGCAAACAACTATCCTAACCTATCTTCATTTTCTGCTTGCGGCCGTGGGTGCGTACACAGTCAGCGGCTACCAAACAGTTAACGGAAATGT
The DNA here is from genome assembly GCA_944474145.2 of Dicrocoelium dendriticum. Lineage (NCBI taxonomy): Eukaryota > Metazoa > Platyhelminthes > Trematoda > Plagiorchiida > Dicrocoeliidae > Dicrocoelium > Dicrocoelium dendriticum. Next base: position 208,154,234 of record OX104064.1, on the reverse strand, counting down.
GTGTTTTGGCGAACCAAGGTTATTACTTTTGTAAAATTAAAGGCGCTAATTTAGCAGCAGTTACACTTTGAAAGCCGCAGAGGTTTCTAATCAAGTTGTCATCCCAAGGGCTTAACATTAAATCAGGATTACCTTGACGGGCACCATGAACTTTCGTAGAAGCTATTGCGGCAGTGAATACGATGTCAGTTTTCGACGGATTGGACGGTGGCACATTTGAACCTTGGTTTCAAAAGGAAGCAGATAGTTTCCTTGTGGAGTTGGCCGAATAAGATTATGCTCAGGATGCCCGTTGCTGTTAAATGACGGAGCCCTTAATCAGAAACAGCATACAAGCATAGCGTTCCCCAAGGACCCATAGGGCCTCAGTTTCGAGGATACGGTGAAAACAGTAACACGGATATGCAGTGTGCAGGCGTGTTTATTCAGTATTTAGTACAACTGTTTAAAAGTACTTAAACGTGATGCACATGATTGCGTCATACATGTTGGCATGGTGAACCGAGACTGTGTACGATGTAAACTGGGCACCATGACGGCTGATCCATCCAAGAGCCTTGTCTTTGTATGCCGTTTTCAAGCCCATGCAGCCGCGGGTGTACTAACGCGTATCCTCAGCAATTTGAATAAGAACCACAGCAGATATTACAAGAGATTGCGGCTGAGTGGCAGTGGCTACTGAACCCGATAGAAGACAGAAAAGGTTGGAATATTCCGATACCGGAACCGAGCCCCACATCCTTCTCACAGCTGTTCATACCAAAATTGTGAATTGAAACTTTCCGCATCGAAAGCTTTCAATGGTTGTTGGAACTGCAACTAGTGAAGCTAGGCTAAAATTTGTGATTACAAGAAACATTTATGTCGCAAATGTACACTCACTATTCATAAAAAATTTACCGCTTCCGAGTAGCACACAATTTTAGACACATATTCACTCCAAGGGATTGAGGAAAGCAAGGTTTAGGGGTCGAGCTTTCAGCGTGCAAAGACAAAAGAGGTTCTTGCCGCGTTTTGCACGGAAAGCGCAAGCAAAAATATATCTGACTGTGAAAGGCAAAGATGTCCAGGCATCTTTGCAACGAGATATATCGTCTGCCATCATCAGCATTTGCCAAGCAATAACAGCTATGAGACATTTAAGTTCCTCGGCTCCAAGTACATCAAGGGAACCATCATCGTTTGATGGAGCAAATGACCATGAGCACAGGTAAAAATTGCAACTCCATGAAAGCATTTACCTAGCTCCCTGCACCGATATTAATCTAACAGACAAGCCGAGCAGTCCGTTGCTATCGTGAAACAAGCGCTGTTGCGATCGAAGTTGAAAGAGCCCATAGAAGAGAGGCTGGTGACACCCTATTGAATCATGGAGTTGTAACGAATAAACATGGGGCAGATGGGAACTCGTTTGCGAAAATATTTATGTGCCATAACCTAAGAACAATTTCGGAATTACGGACCACCAAAAGCCAACCGACGAGCAGTACGGATCCCGTAATGGAAACCCAGTACAATATGAAGCATGGTACGTGGCGGGGATTATGATATCAAAGCCCAGGTGCTTGTCGTCGCTTAGCAGGGGAATAGGATCAAATAAATACTTGGAGTCGCCGTACGACGCCGTGGTAGGGTGGTGTATGAGGTCCGCGTAGGTTCGCAGGTGTGGATTCGCCATGACAATCAAATTCGGCAGCGCTACCTAAAAGATACATGACATATTACAATAACGAACTTGATTTGTTAACATAATGGACGAGGGCTAATCAATAGATTTCGCTGAAAAATACACACAGCTTTTGAAAAACTCGGAAAATGAACAGAAGAGGCCATTCAAGCGAGATGGTTTCCTTCAGCCATTTCAATCGGACAGCCGGTAAAATAGGTTATATCCCTCGGGTAACCAAATTTTAAGAATAGTGTGTGCTAGAGTCTGCTGAATGGACGTATAATTTTTGCTACAGTTCTTCGTCGCCTGCTTTGGTTTTGCCTTGTTTAGTTTATTGACATTTTCGGTCATGGAAGCGTGGATAATCGGCGGAGAAACAACAGCCTCGGGGAAGAGCTAATTTCCGTATTGGCGGGCAATGGTTTCACTTTTATTGTCCTCGGTAACATCCAACATAGTTTGAGCGGCTGCGAAGTATATTATTAATTATTTTTGTATTAAGGTGTGGGAAATAGAAGATAATGCTACAAAGATTTGCATCGTAGAAACGGTTATGATAAATTAAAGTGATGACTACAGTTGTAGTTAAAGTTCACGGCATAATCGAAAGCAGGAAATGGTAAATACAAGTGAAGTGTGAACGGCTGTTTTATGCAGCAAATAGGTGTTAATGCAATTGTTTCATGTATGTAAAGAGTATATTTGCAGTAACTTACTTGCTTGGATAGGGGGTACACTTATCTCTTGTCTGATTATTGTACTTTTATTGTTTTTTTGAAATCGCGATGAATGAAAGCGAAATTTACAACCAATAAAACTTACCAACTGCCATTTTTTGTACGTACTTAAGCACAAAGCGACCTATACACATCTCTTTCAAATCCAGGTATGAAAGCATCACCATTTAGCCTGGTGTACCGAAATACAAAGTCCCCCCAGGCCAATGTTTTATGTCAAAAATTAGCCAATCTCACAGCCTCGCTTTGGCTGTAATATCAAGTAGGAAACCTTATTATTGTGGCGTTTGATCAGGCTTGTTAAGAAAAGCCCTACGTTTGCCTTCTCTCGTAAGGCTAATCTGCTCGCTGTAAGGTGTGTAGCCAGTACTTGAATTCGGCGGGTGATATGTAATTGGCAAGTACGACTGTGACACATGGTCCTCAGTAAACGAGTGACTTACGCCAGATACATCCTGTCTGGAACGTTGAACATGATCACGTAATGGCCCCGACGAGCGCGTTCAGGTATCTCGTTGCCGATGATAGTAAAAATGTTAGTCGCTACTTTGAGCTCGTCGAAGTTGATAATTTATGTCCGCCAGTTGAGTCAATGGCACAGCTTTTCAAGATCCGCTTTGGTAACTGCCATTTCATGTTCACTGGCTGCCACCTCAACTGAACTTGCACGGAATGTCTTAAGTGCATCTTACAGCTGAGCAGAAAGTACGAGCATGCAAGCTTACGTAGCATTTAAGTTATCTTGTACAGCAAACAATTTCACTGCCTCTACCGCATTTTTGGTGCATTTGGCAGGGTAGTCACTTTTAGCAGCCAAATTAACGATCTGTAGGACTAGTTAAATCTAGTCCGAGACGGTGCGCGAAACTAAGCGCGGATATCAGAGGGCAATGGGAGTCGGACACAGCGGATTGTATTCGATGGACTACAATAAGAAGCAACCGGATGAAGCGAGGCGAGAGCGTACACGTGAGCGCGTAAAATTACAAGGCAGTTTTGTGTCGAGCAGGTTGTAAGATTAAAACAAGAAGGAGTAATGTACAATCGGACAACAATTGAATTGTACACAAAAGATGTCAGTTATCTTTTAGGGCGCTAAAGAGCTCCCCCTAGAAGGCTGAAGATAGAAAGCTTTCGAAATCGAAAAGGACTGTTGAAACGAGGTGCGTAAGGTAAATTCGTGCCAAGGAAAAATGAGGAAGCGTTCGTGCAAGTAGAGGTTCGCCGGAAGTCGGACTCCGCTGTACCGTTTGTGATTTGTTATTTATTGATTGCAGGGCGGGGTGCCTTTCGGCGAGCCGTTGGAGCGGGCATGTCGGACTACAAAATACTGGCTAGTCCAAAAAAATGCCGACAGGGCCACAACCTCCGCTGCTGGCAAACGGTTTGATTGGGAGTGATCTCTCCCCCGCCGCACCCCGCCCCGCGCCAGAACGACCCTCGCCTTACGAAGAAAACGACCATGGTCCCACGGAGAAGCGACCCACGTCTCGCGGAGAAGCGACCCCCGTCCCGCAAAGAAGCGACTTTCTTCCCGCAAAGAAACGACCAGTGTTCGTGTCGGGGTCCTTGAAAACATTCCTTGTGTGGGCCAGTCGATCGAAGGGAAGGATTGGGGCATGTAGAAAAGAGAAAAGAGAAAAAACGCGCAGAAAACGCCAAAAGGAACAAACGAATGAGCTGCGTGTTTAAACCTTTTTGTTTTTGAATATTTTTTGAAGAAGGTTTTTCGGAGGTTCTTGCTATTTTTGTTTGTATTCAAAACGTTAAGCGACCAAAAATGTGGCAAATATATACAATAGCTACAAAGCTAAAGTACTGTACATAGTCGGAGAAACGGACGGGCTTACGCTCCTCCCGACCAGGGCGATTGGTCGTGGGAGGCAGCGGGTAAGATTCGAAAGGTGTCGGGACGGCTGCAACCTGTAGACCAAAATCGTGGTCTGACTGAACTGCACTAGGATGCTGTGAGCTGGTGCGATGTGTTGTGACGTTGCACGAAGCACAAGTAGACGAAGTAGGCGGGGTAGTTTCTTCCATAAAGGCGGGTTTTAGACGGTCGATGGTGGCGATTTCACGTCGACTACTGCGGTCAATAGTGTACGCCTTACTCGCACGATGTAGCACCTTGAAAGGTCCTATGTACGGCGACTGAAGGGGCCGTCAAACGCCGTCTGCGCGAAGAAGGACGTGTGAACACGTAGACAGCTTCTCGGGCAAGTACACTGGTGTCTTCTGCGATCGAGGAGCGGGTGGACGTAGCTCACGCATCTGATGAGCCAGTCGATCTGTGTAACTTCTGTAGTCAAAAGTGGAAGTACATGGGGCTGGTGCTACCAGCTGTCCGGGCAACCGCAGCGTGCAACCGTAGACTAGCTGCGCCGGTGTGGCGTAGAAAGCGGTTTTAACCATGTGTCTTAAGCCTAGGAGAACGAGGGGAAGTGTTTCAGACCATGAAGGATCTGCGTGCGCACGTAGAACTGCCTTCAACTGGCGGTGAAAACGCTCCACCATGCCGTTAGCGGCCGGATGATATGCTGTCGTCTGGACTTGACATAAGCCTAAATCCTTACGCAAAGTGGCAAAGGTTGACGAGAAATATGACCCTTGATTGGTGGTTAAGATGGCAGGACAGCCGTATTGAGCTACCCAGCGCTCTAGAAAAGCTTTCGCTACCGTTTCCGAGAAGCAATCGGGGTTAGGGACGGTCTCAGGCCATCTAGTAGATCGCTCGTTGCAGGTCAGTAGATGTAAAGAGCCTTTGGAAGGCGGCAGAGGACCTACGAGGTCGACGTGCACGTGATGAAAACGTGCAACTGGCGTCGGAAACGTGCCTAATGTGCATCTCGTGTGCTTGTGCTCTTTCGCGCGTTGACACGGAAGGCAAGCAGCTGCCCAGGTACGGACGTTCCGATTAACATTGCACCAAACGAACCGTGCGGTTACGAGTTTAACCGATGCACGAACGCCTGGATGAGACAAGCCGTGCAACGTGTCGAACACGGTCTGCCGTAACTCGCGTGGGACGACTGGGCGCGGCGTGCCCAGAGATAAATTGCAGCGTATAGTTCCGTCTGATGATGTCAGCGGAACGGGTCGTAGGTCCAATGAAGGGGACCTGCGTAGTAGATCAATCTCAGTGTCGTTGAGTTGTGCTGTGGACATGGCTGCCAAGTCGATAGCGCTGCCGGCTTCAGTAGAGATAGCTTGGATGCGGGAAAGTGCATCGGCGACGGCGTTGTGCACACCTGAGACATGCCGTATATCGATCGTAAACTGAGCGATATAGTCAAGGTGACGCGACTCACTAGGAGAGTATCGGTCGGTGGTCGAGCCGAGCACGTAAGTCAGGGGTTTGTGTTCGGGGAAGACGACAAAGGAGCGGCCTTCTAGAACGTGCCGAAGGTGACGTATCGCTAGAAATACTGCTAGTAATTCTCTACCGAACGTGCCGTAGCGAGATTCGGTAGGTTGTAGGCGCTTGGAGAAAAACGCTAAGGGCTGCCACATGTCGACTACCCGTTGCTGTAAAACAGCGCCGACTGCCACGTCCGAAGCGTCAGTACTGAGGGGCAGTGGGTCGGCCGGATGGTGATGCGCTATAGAAGCTATGTTGGCGCTAGCCTTTCTTAGCGACTTAAAAGCAACGCGTGCTGAGGCAGGAAATTCGAATTTCTTGAGTTTCCCTCAGAGATGGTCCGTGACGGGTTGCATCAGCGAGGCGCAGTTGCGTATAAATCGTCGGTAAAGGTTGACAAGGCCAGCAAAACGCCTGAGTTGTTTGAAAGAATGATACTCGGTGTAGTCGATAATGGTTTGAATTTTATCTTGCAGTGGCACGACGCCCGCGGCTGCGATACGACGGCCAAAGAAATTGCTTGAATCGACACCAAACGAACACTTTTCGGTGTTGATCGTCACCCCATGTTAAGATAAACGATCAAAAAGTGTTCGTACGTGGCGCATGTGCGTTGCTCGTGAAGAGCTTGCAATTAAAATGTCATCAACATAGACGTAAGCAAAGTGTAAGCCGCGAAAAACGTGGTCGATGAAGAGCTGAAACTTTGCGCTGTGTTCTTTAGGCCAAACGGCATGCGCTGGAACTCGAACAAACCAAATGGAGTCGTCAGGGCAGTTTTAACGATGTCCGCTTCGGCTACCGTAATTTGGTTGTGTGCGCGTACCAAGTCGATTTTGCTGAAGATATTTTTACCCGCCAGACTGGCGGTGACATCCACTATGTGTGGGATCGGGTAGCGATCAGGCGTTGTGGCCGGATTTAAGGTTCGATAGTCGCCGAAAGGACGTCAGCCCCCAGGACCTTCTTTGGGACGATGTGCAGTGGCGACGCCCATGGTCGGTTGGCCAGTCTGACGATACCGAGCTGAAACATGTGGTCGAATTCAGCTCGTGCTGCCCGTAGTTTGTCTGGAGCAAGCCGTCTTGATCTTGCGCTAACTGGCTGACCGCGCGAAATTATGTGGTGAGCGACCTCTGTCGTGACTGGTGGAAGCTCTGCAGCTGGTCGTACCAGTCGGGGGTACTCCGACAGAAGGTTCGCATAACCTGATGGTACATCGGCGGTTCGAAAAGCGGGACTGATTATCGGGACGTCCGTAAGAACGCCTTCAACCCCTAGTTTAGTACGGTCGTCTAAAAGTCCGTGGCGACCAGCGTCAACAGGCAAGCCGAAATGTCGGAGGAAGTCGATACCGATAATTGCGAAGGGTACAGACGCAACCATTAAGACCCACCGAAAGTCACGGCGAAGATTGAGGTCCAGGTTCATCATACGCTGACCGAATAAAGGTATCGGGGAACCGTTGGCCGCACGCAAATTGTACGTGGGATCTGAGTGCTTGCCGTTAGCGGTCGCTGGAATGACGCTGACTTCCGCCCTCGTATCGATGAGGAACATGATGGAAGAACGTCGATCCTTAACGTAAAACAGTCGGTTTGGTTGGTTACTGTATGCTACGGTTGTCGCGCTAGTTTGCGGGCTATTCGTTTTCCCTGAAGCAGCTGGGTAGTGCCTAATGCAGGGAGCCCGACAAAGTCTAGCTCTTCCACCGTATTTACGGTGATACCAGCATACTTCATCGACGAGTTTGACATTATCTGACTGAAAACTTGTAGGAAAATGTTGCGATTTCGTGCCGCACGTGGCGTACTCGTTGCAGACACAGACGAGCCGCAATGAACGGTAGCCAAAACGTGATCAGCGTTTGACCGTGGTACACGCTGCTTTGAAGCCTTCATTGCTGCTATCCTGCTGCGAAGCAGCGCAATTTCCTTGTCTTTAGAGTCAGATCGGTCTAGCGACTGAGAACAAACATGAGATTCGGTTTTCATCAGTGAGAAGACGTCACCAGAGTAACTGGTCGTCAGCTGCGGAAAAAGTTCGAACGCAGCGTCTGCCATGGTAGCTAAATCTTTCAGGGGTGCATCTACAAACATGGACAGCATTACCGGCAATGGCTCTGGGTGACTTGCAAACCACAACTCCTTTATCCCTTCTTTGCTCAAGAATAAGGGACCAGCGATGAGCTAAAGTTCGCGGAGCGACGCCGACGGCTGGCGATCTCCAAGCTTGAGACCATTGAGCTGCTCAAATCGAGTTCGTGCGCTGGGCCGCAACCCTTTTAAAATCGCTTGCTTCATCGTTTCGTACTTTGCCTCATTCGGTGGGCAGAGTAGAATGTCCTCAACCAGCGTCACAACCGACGGAGGAAGGCGTGGGACGAGCTGATTGTACCTAGGGAGGTCCGCCGTAATGCCCTTATTTTCTAGTTTGATCTCGAATATCTTAACCCAAACTTCTGGACTGTGTTCCATGAAACTTGGAACAGCCAAAGTAAGCATGATTACGCTGTAAAACGACTCAGATGCCACTCTCGAAATGTGAGTCGAAAGATAAATAATGAACAAAATACGATAAAGGTACCAAAATTATGCAAGAAACAAATGAATACAAGTATACAATCAAGAAAAAGGAACGAATTTACCAAAAAATACAAACGAGCAAAAGAAGTTGAATTCGCGCTTGCAAATCGGGGTCACCAAATTGTAGGACTAGTTAATACTAGTCCGAGACGATGCGCGAAAGTATGTGCGGATATCAGAGGGCAATGGGAGTCGGACACAGCGAATTGTATTCGATGGACTACAATAAGAAGCGGACAAATGAAGCGAGGCGCGAGCGTACACGTGAGCGCGGGGATTTACAAGGCAGTTGTGTGTCGAGCCGGTTGTAAGATTAAAACAAGAAGGAGTAATGTACAATCGGTCGACAATTAAATTGTACATGAAAGGTAGCAGTTATATTTTGGGGCGCTACAGATCGAGCCTTCTTGAGTTCGTTCTGGATTTGGGCACGGAAGATTTATCCTTCGTTCCGTTTCTGTTAGCGATTACTGACTAGCACCACTTCGCATATTGTAAGGGACCGCTTGATTTGCGAATATCAATAAATATTTGGTTGCCTGTGTGGATTCCGTACAGGCTGCTCGTCGGACAATCGGTGAGTATTGACAGTGATGATTTGCATTTATGGAAATGTTATATCCCCAATATGTACGCTGTACGCTGCAAACTTGGTTACTCTGTAAAGCTAACAAATAGGTTGTAGCTGTGTTGCTTCTGTACATCCTGCCCGTCAGACAAAGCGAAAAGTGTGACATGTTACAAAGTAAGAGGGACTAAAACGTTTGGAACAACGTTGTGTTCCTTCTTGAGCGGATGGAGAGCCAAGAATCCATCAAGTGATAAATATACAGAACGCTTCACGTTTTGCTTGTAGTCCATGCGAAGGAGCCTTGCTTGATTACTTTGTATCGTTCCAATTTTGTAGGTGTACCATGGAGGCTAATTATTGGCATAAATGGAATGTTACGTACCGAAGATTTAGACTGCAACTTGTGAAGTTTGCAACCATATAATTTGGGAATTTATAACCTGTATAGCTATAACTTATTGTTGCAGCTCTGTAGCTTAATTTTCAACTACTTAACTCTAATAACCTTATCACTTTATAAGTTAATAGCTTCTGCAATTTTCATCTCTTTAAAACCGTAAGTTACTTTGCAACGAAATTCCTGCTTTTGCCTTTCCACTTGCACAGTTATACGGAAGCACATCATAAGCATGTCAAGTTTCAGTATTCGTCAAAATAGCGGTCCTGCACTTTTTGTTCCAGGGACAATATTTTACGCTATAAATGCTTGTGCTAAGGTCAGGGCAGAGCCGTTGCCTATTGGGTAGATAACTATACAGTATACAGCATCGAGCTACGAAATAATAGTTTGCGTAAAAAGCTACAGCGAGTATGCCGAAAGTACGAAAACGGACGGAAATTGGTAAAATCCTGGCGACTAAGCAACTTAAGAACAACCGGAAAAGCCAATCTAAAGCTCTAGGTAATGTAAAGCAAATATGACCAGCTATCCTGTCAGCAGAAGATAATTAAAGTAGGTATATTGGAGGAAAAGCATCGGAGTGACAGGACGCAAGCATAAATTTATTGAATAAGCAATGAGAATAACGCATACTACCAAAAATCTAAGGCGCTGCGTTTCGCAGGGATGTGAGTCGTCCTAGGATTTAAATAAAATAATAATGCGTCAGCAGTACGCTGTAACGGCGCTTGGCTGCCGCGCGACCACCTCCAGACGCGCGCGGGTTGAGTATACCGCGGATTCAAACCGGCGATCTTATGGTCGCAAACTAAACGCGCAAAACACTCGGCCACCGGCCGACGTAAAGGGCTATGGCAAAGGGCTACAGCAAACCGAAGGATGAAACAGCGTGTGAGGGAGCCAGACTTCTATATGTACTAAAGGTGTACAGACTGCGTGGCAAGTCAACGGTAATTGAGCATGAGGATTTGGGGAACTAAAACATTACGAATCGCACAGAACTGAGTATAATACTAACCTGGTGTAAGGTAACCGTTAGAACAGCCGACGTTTTGAAAGAGCCAGTGATGGGACCAGAATTCGGTGTGTACGAATGGTGCAGCAAACATATAGGTAGTAAGTCGTAAGTAAGCAACAGATTATATGTAATTAAGACGCTGCGGCGCGCAAAGAGCGGAATCATCCTGCCGTCCTGTGGTTTGTGGGTTAGAGCCCACAGCTTAACGAGAAAATATGTGAAGGAGCCGGAGGCATGAATGCACCGAGATGCAGAGACTAGTAGCAAGCGAGTATTGAGTTAGCATCAGTATGCATCAGATTATGTAAAGCTAATGCGCTGCGACGCATAGAGAATTGAGTCCTACTGCAGCTAAGGCCTGGAACGGACCGTGTAATGAAAGAGCCTGGAACTAAGCCGGTAACCGGTGTGTAACAAAAGTACTGCGACTATGCGGCGTGTGGTAAGCAAGCCCCAGGATATGTGAAGCTAAAGCGCCGCCATGCGCGGTGAATTTAACCATACTAGGAGGTAAGTCCTAAAAGCTACAAAGTGTCGGCCGGTGGCCCGGTGGTCCGCACGCTTGGCTTGCAACCATGAGCTTACCGGTTTGGGTCTGCGAAGAGGCAGGTGTTCTTGAGACATACTCAGCTTACGCGCGAATGGTGGTGGTTTCGCGGCAGCGAAGTCCTCCTACGACATACAGCTAACGCTTTATTTATTTCTTTAGCTCCCGAAAGACGCAAACAAGCGCATATTAACAAAGGCATCAGTACGTCAGGCGATTACGTTGTTTCTTCTGGATGGACAACTAGTAAGATCTTTACATGCCACACAGTTTCCGGATACTCCAGTCTCTGAAAGTTTAACTAAAAGACAAATCCCGAAGTTATGAGCCAACAGCAGAAATAACTGTAGCGATCGTTAAGGTCAGGCGGAGGTTTCTCATCGCCCCCACGTTTAGCCTCACTAGAACCGATGTTGATGCGCTTCAGTTTCTTAAGACTGGTGCATCACAAACTGCTGTTGGAGCCGTTGTTTAGCAGCTGGTCAACGACCAACCTAAACCATTTTCTATTTTATTCATAAAGCTTCAACTTGCTTAAACCCGATACAGCACACTTCGTAGAGAATATCTTGCTGCTTATGTTGCGAATAAGTTCTTCCGATAGCTAATTAAAGGGCGTAGGTTGATTGTACCTACGGAAATCAAGCCGCTAACCTTTGCCTACCGCGATTCCTCCGATTAGATTTTAATCGTGCGATGCGACATTCAGGCTACACAGCACAATTCATGAAGGACATATGTCACGTTGATGCCCAAAACAACACTGTTGCCGACGCAATGTCTCTCCTCAGGCTTTACCATCTCTTACTTTCAGCTATTGATCTTGCGGATATTGTAGCCCATCAATTAGACTAACCTGAGTTCGCGGACTTGAGAGCAACCAGTTAATTAACCCTCTCTCCTCTGCCTCTTGTTAACACCAACCCTAAAGTCTATTGTGACCTATCGACCGGAATGCCAAGATTTTCGTTTTACTACAGTATCGATCACTTGCGTAGCCTTTCTTACACTGGCATTGGAGCCACTGTATTTATGGCACAGATTTATTCCGGCCTTCTAAAATGTGTGAGCTTTGTGTCACTTGTCAGGCCAGCAAGATACTTCGGCACACGCTCACAATACCTGGCACATTTGAGGTACCCAATGCTAGAGTTACACAGATGCACCATGGCTCCGTTCGACCACATCCTTGGGCAAATTGTTTCCAGTATTTGCTGACCTATGCTGCACGTTACACAAGATGACCTCAAGAAGTACGTTTACGAGACGCTTTCACCTAAACTGTTTTGGGGACGTTCGTCAAAACCTAGTTATCTGTGTCCATAACCCCAGCCACAATCACCACAGACAGAAGTCCTCAGTTTAAATCCTCCCTCTTTCGAGACCTAAACCATTTATTCGGTTGTTCTCATATTTAAACAACTGCCTATCATTCAGCAGCTAACGGCCTTTGAGCGTTTTCGACGTCAACAGTAGGTCGAGAACGCTGTCTCGCAGTCAAACATGCAATTGTTCGACCGTCTAGCATTTAGCCTTCTCGGCATGCGCAACACAGTCAACCAGGACCTAGGTTGTTGCTTAACTGACCTGGTTTTAGGCAAAGCTCACAGGTTTATCGGTGAGATGGTGCTAGTCTGGAAGCACTAACGAACCGGACCTGACTTCCTGTGTGACACGATTGCGACAACCTTTTACTTCAGTCCGGCTAACACCGCCTTTATCTATTCCCCGATGTCAGCAGCACCATTTTGATTTGCACACCCGCCCTTTCGTTTTTGTGAGCTCCGATGCGATGCACAAACCCAGTGACACCACCATATGACGGATACTTCAAAGCTGTTGCTCGCAAAGAGAACTATTTCGTAATAGATAGAAACAATTCTAAGAATTCTGTAAGACCTGCTCGTTCCAAACCAGCGTATGACAAAACGTAACCACCAAAAGAAGTCACTGCGCGGACGTTCCCCAGTACCCCACCTAACTAGCCGATGTGTGAAAATCTTGTAGCACCTTTAAATACCCTATCGAACCAGTATGCGAACGAAACACAAAAAAGCATACGCTTAGAACGTGATACTATCTTGTCTTCCAGGCTAATGACTGCTAACAAGTGATAAAGTTATCAAGCTTTTAGTTGCCAGGCTCACGCTCTGGTGAAGAGTCTTGTGTGTGCCTTTCGGTGTGTTCCTTTTGTGTTTGCTTGTACTTATGGTACCTTCGTTTTAACTCACACTTCCCAGATATACACTTCGTTCTACTTCTGGTTTTGGTGACGTAGTGCTGAATCTGTTTGTTGTGTGTGGTTTTCATCGGTCGTTGTATCTCCATTTACGGATCAGCGTTTGCGTACTTTGTTCGTGCTGTCAAACAGGTGCGCTGCTTCTTCTTATTTATTAGCTGACTAATTAATTGCACTAAGGTCGTATTTGCCGTAAACCTTCAGCGGTTAATACCTCACGGTAAACTCTATACGCTCGCGTACCTGTAAAAGAAAACGTGTTGCGCGTTTTCATGCGAGCTACAGGTAGGTCAGTGGAAAAATTTCTATTACAAAGCGGGTATTGCGAGTCCTTCGACAGCAGTATAGGATCTCAGAGACGTGCAGCTTGGTTGCGGATCACATGGAATTGAACTACTAGATTTCTAATAAGTAGTGAGCATTTTGATATAATTCTGCTACTTCATCATGGTCACGCACAAGAAATAGGCCTTTTGATCTACTGTGTCTTCACAGTAGTGCGCCTTCTAGAGGACCCCTGCAGGGTCCCGCCCACATAAATTCGGGATATCAGAAGCTAGTGTCACTTCTCCATGGGTGACAGCCGCTGATCTGCGGGATTGACGGTTGACTATGGTATAGCCCGGCTTATAGTCAACTGTCAGTCACTCATTTACGCGGCTGTCACCCATACTGAAGCGGCACTAGCTGCGGGCATCACGAACTCATGGGAGACGGAACCCAGTAGGGGCCCACTGGTAGGAGCAAGACAGACGAGACACAGTAGATAAAAACGCCAGCATTTGGTGCTCTTCCAGGCTAGCCTAAGTCGGCTGCTTGAGAGTGACGATTCTTAATTAGCTGAATACTGTAAGCTGCATAGCTACAAAGGATGTAGGCTAAGCCGCTTGCAGTGCTTAAGGTAGCTATGGAAGAAGCTGCCCAGTGGGCATTTCGGTATTGAGCGTTGCACCTTCCCAATAGTGATTCCGTCTCATTTATCAACGTTAGTAGCTATCATCTGTTCAATACTCCACAATGGGTCTAGCGCATTTCTTGTAGAGCAGAGGTCTGCAATCAGTTGTCAGCATATATTTGTATATTATAATAAGATTGGACCTGGCATTCGCAGCACCGTAGACTATTCGCTCTGAGATTTTTGTTGCTGGTGGGTAGTATACACCCAGATCCTGCACGGTATGGCAGTTAACTATTGAATCGTCATTCAACTTAAATGCATTAAGTGCTACAACATATCTGAATTAAAGAAAGCTGCAATTATTGGAGAAGTAGTTTAGCTTCCACATGTTACGCCACGTGTCCAGAGCCTTAAGTTCACATTAGGTACGAAGCAACCCTATTCTTATGTTACATGTTTCTAGCCAAAATACGGTTTTGCTGTCGTCAGAGAAACTTTATGACTTACCCTATTCAAAGGCTAGGAAGAGGTAATTAATATAGAGTGGAAAAGAAGCGTGATCAAGTCACTACCTTGGAATGCGCCACCAGTTACTTCCTTTGGTGGGAACACAAAATCGCCAGTGTTCGGTTAGAGAGCTACGGATAGAACCAGAAATATAAGTGACCTGAAACGCCATAGAAAACAAGCTTAGCTAACAGTCGAGAATGAGCGCTTGTGTCAAATGCCTCATTCATCTCAAACAAGCGAATGATCAGTACAAACCTATATGCAACTTTATGGATTACATTGTTAAGGGGTTCGAACTGCACCTCTGGCATTGATGGCATATATTTGTTAAGGAGAGTGCGTTCTATCAGAACAAAATAACACTCACCTAAACCATCCTCTCCATAACACGTTAGATGATTGGTGTGTGGCTTGCTAAGACGGTAACGTTTCTTGGCTTGACGGGATCCTCTTTTATATCTTGGGATCACTATTGCACGCGTTCAAGCGTCTAAAGTATTCCGCTCCCCGCTGGTAGTGTAAACCCCCGGAGCAGTAGAATTCCAACACCGTGGCCGCCTAGCGTCAGCAAGGTCGATGGAATTCCATCAGGTAAGCAAATAAAGATAAGTTTCGAAAGATAAGCAAAACACGAAGCTTTGAGCAAACAATTGTTTTCGATTACTTCTTCATCAGGCTCATACAGTAATATACATTATGTTAACGTCTGTCTCAATCGTTAGTGTAACAAAGAAACAATTATCAGAAAATTAACTTGTGATCATGATGACCTACATCTGATCACGTGAATGAGGTCAGGCGAATTTGCGGAGTACCATTGTTTCCGTCACGGCTGGTGGTCGGCCGGGGAAGTTGTAGTGTTTGTATTAGTTTCCTCTGAACACATAACTCCGGATTTGTTAGACGTATGCATATTGCCCCAGCGGTGGCAAGTATGCTTGCTCTTGGACGATGATTTTGTCTTGATGGTATTTTGTAGAGAATTTGAAAGGGTGTTCGTTTGTCTATCTGGTGACCTGTGATTATTAGGTGGTTTGTAATCGCACTGTAGTTTATTCTATTCTCCCGCTTGTAGAGCCAACCTGGCAAGTGTTCCTTAATTCTCTTACCTAGATGCCTGGTCGTCCGTCCGACGTACCTGGCCCCGCACAGGCAGGTGAACCGGTAGATTAACATCGATTGGAGATGACCAGGCACTCGGTCTTTGAATCTCGGAACTAGTAAAGGTCTGCTCGTGAAAATCACATTCAGTTGAGCCGCATTAAAGGTCTTTTTGCAGCTTTGCTGTAGTCGGCGTGTGCATGTCTCGGCCGCACTATTTCCTTTGAATGGAAGTGTCAAGTAAAGCTGTTTCTTTTCAACGGTTTATTTTGATACTTTTGGTTTGCATCGCTTCATATGGGTCTCGATAAATCGCTCCGGATATCCATTTTTGAGAAGCGCCTCTTTGATTCTTGCGAGTTCGGCTTTTATGGTATCTTCGCTGCAGATTTTATATGCTCGGTCGGTTAGCGTTCGTATCAGCGTTCTCTTTTGGCTGAGTGGGGCGAATCTATGAAAGTTCATGTATTGTCCCTTCCAGTATGGTTTCCTGTATCCTTTTCTTTGGATTAATCCATCGGTTCTTCTGATAAGACTTGCGTCCAAAAAATTCATTTGGTTGTTGTTTTCTTCTTCAGCTGTAAATGCGGCGTTGGGGTGCACATTTTTGAAGCAGTCGATTTTATCTTGGGGTTTGATGGCCCGATCACTTATACAAATTATATCATCCACATAGCGCGGATAAAATTTTAGACCGGATATGACCTGTTTTAATGGACCGTTTTCTAGCATTCCCATATAAATATCCGCTAACAATGGACCAAGCGGGGAGCCCATTGCAACGCCATCAACCTGTCTATAAAACTCACTATTGAATGGAAATTGAACGTTGTACGTACATCTGATTATCAGTTGTTTCAGTTGGTTGCTTCGTATACCGATATTTATACCTTGCTGGTCAATGTATGAGAACAGGTAGTTAACTGTTTCTATCAGAGGCACGTTGGTAAACAGTGAAATAATATCTAAAAAACATCCGATGTTCTTGGACATTCATATCTCTTCGCTGGCCAACCACCAGCCGTGAAGGAAGCAATGGTACTCCGCAAATTCACCTGACCTCATTCACGTGATCAGACGTAGGTCATCATGATCACAAGTTAATTTTCTGATAATTGTTTCTTTGTTAAACTAACGATTGCGACAGACGTTAACATAATGTATATTACTGTATGAGCCTGATGAAGAAGTAATCGACAACAATTGTTTGCTCAAAGGTTCGTGTTCCGCTTATCTTTCGAAACTTGACGTAACAAATGGGCATGCTACTTGAGTTGAAATAAAGATAAGCTGAGGGATTTGATTTCACGATAAATGCATTGCAGGTTAAATTACACTGTGCACAGCTTATTGTTGGTGGTGCTTAGCGAGCTACGTTTCAGCACTAAAGAAACATGAAATAAATAGCCGCTAAATGTGTATTCGTAACATGCATAAGAGCTGTGTCGATGACATGATGTTTCAAAAGAAACGAGTGCAGGGACGAAGGTCTAGGTGGTTACACCTGAGCCTCATCAAGATATTAAGAGCGTCAAGTTGGTTGTTTCTGTGCAGAGCTTTGTATTCCTCGAATGGTTTTGATGCGGTTATAGAGTTTATGCATTCCACCCAGGGCTCTGCGAGCTGCCTTAAGCAGGTGAAAGCTCTAATGTTATTAAACTTGGAGCGCAATATTTTTTCTTGAAGAGTTATCCGTTGTTCGAAAGAGGGACCAGTTTCCTATTTGGTAATTGTTAGTGAACTAAAGGCGCAGTTATAGCCAGAAGATGAGTAAAGGTAACATATATTTCATTTGTGGCTATCTCGAAATCTGTGGCCCGAATGAATGCATCCCGGCTGACAAACCTTAACTATAAAGAAATGTCATCCCAGCTTATTCGTTGTATGGGACTTACCATCATAATTCCTCCTGACTCACGGTGGCTCTAGAGACTGAGTTGGAACGCTAACATTATCATTTTATTATCGCAACCGGTAAGCTTGTCGAGCACGCTCACGGTTGAACGCGGGATTCTATGTGTGAAGAGCTAGTCGGGAGTACTTGAATGCCTAATCAAGAGTTACATGTGTTGAATCCACCCAAGTGCTTAGACAATTTCAACGAAGGCACCATACTCTGCGGGTGCTGCTTGATTATGCAAGTCAACGTGGGGCAAATTTAAAACAGTAAGGTCGAAAAGCTGGTTTATTCTGCGGCTGCATAAGTGTGGAGGGTTATACAAGCAACCGACTAAGTGATCATATTGTAGTGGACTTTGACCCAAAGAGAAATAAAGATGAATAAATGATGCTCAGAAATGACAAGACTCACAGAAGGGATTCGACGTGGGTTAGAAGTCCAACCACATAAGAATTCCTAGTCCTCTTGCGTCAGCCACTCCGATGGATGACAAACGACGATGGTGAAACCAGTTGAGACGGAACAAGATCTGTAAATGAATATTGCTCTAGGTTAGAACGTAGTGACCGACACTGCCATAAAATCCGTGGCACTAGGACACAGAGAGAACATGTCGATTTGCCCGCGTGGTTCAAAAAGTGTTTCATTTATCAATCAAAACAAGTTTACAAGGTTAATGTTCAAGAATTGGTTGTAATAGGAAAGGAATGTACAATGAAAGATAAGTAAATTTACAGGCGCTACAGAACTCCCCTCGGGTGTTGGAAAGACAGAAAACGCTCGATAGTATTATGGTGTGTAGTCGCGGAAACGCACAGAAATTTTGTTAGCCCTACCAGAACGAGTATGTGTTGTTGGGGGGTTGTGGTAAACAGCCAGAGTCTGTAGGCGTAGTTGCCGTTGGATGCATACGAGTAAATTCTGTACGAGGATCAGTAGCAGAGGAGGATGAGTGTGAGAAAACCGGCGTGGCGCTGGAACAATCATCCAGGTAGGCAACTTTCAAACGATCGAGACTGACAGACTCAGGCTTGCCGTTACGATCGACAACGTAATAATTGTCATGTCGTGAAATCACTTTGAATGGCCCTTCATAAGGCGGCTGCAGGGGCTTGCGAACAGCATCAACGCGAACGAGTACGGAGGGGCATTAATGTAAATCCTTATGAACTTGAGATATGCGTGATGTCCTTCTCGTCGGCGATGGCTGGAGCTGACTCATATGATGTTTAAGCCGGGCAACATATGATGTGGGATCAGATTCACCGGTGATTCTGGAATCGATAATCATCTCACCAGGAAGTCGGAGCGTTGTAACGAAGGTAAGCTCGGCAGGAGAGCAGCCGATGTCTTCCTTGCTTGTGTTGCGTATACTAAGCAGTATGATAGGTAAGGCTACGTACCATGATGTAGCGCTGGCTGTTAAAGCTGCCTTCAATGGTCTATGGAAACGTTCCACCAAACCATTAGAAGCAGGGTGATATGCGGTATTGCGTAAGCGGTTGCATCCCATGAGGCGGTTTAAGTCACGAAACAAGGTGGCCGTGAACTGTGGTCCTCCATCGGTAGTAATGGTCGCAGGTACACCAAAGACAGATGCCCACGATTCAACAAAAGTGTGAGCGACAGTTTAGGCAGAGGTATCACGCAATGGGGCTGCATGCGGTCATCTTGTGAAGCCATCAACACAAGTCAATAAGTGCATAAAACCGTTTGAAGGAGGCAATTTTCCAACTAAATTCGGGTGAATGAGTTTGAAACGCGCGCCTGGAAGTGAGAAAGTTCCTGACACTAGTAGACAGGCATAATGAAAACCAGATCCTCTTCTTTAACTGCTTTTGCTCGTCAAACACTCGCATTACCAGGTTTCATTTCACTGGCACGAAAGCTAACCAACGACAGAGAAGCCCCTGTCACACTGGCTGGCTGGAGCACCAGAAACTTTCCATCACCACTTTTCTTATCTTGGCCGTCTATGCGTCATTTCTCTTTTAGCTGGCTCCAAAGCCTGCCATGCGCTATGCGTAATGGCGGGTGAACGACCAGCTCCCACTGGTTTTTGTTACTATTCTACTCCTGATTTACCTTATCGCACTTTGCCTAGGGTGCTAAAACAGCTCTTGTCAGGAAAATCACAAAAGAAATAGTCGGTATGACATTAGAGCACCAGTTAACATTGCCAACTGGATGAACACCGCCGGCACTATCTTTAAAACTTAAAAATGGAGAGAAATAAATCGAAATTCATCAAAGAGCTGCACAATAGTGTGCATCTATACACGAGGCATAACAATACCTCAAGTATGAGCAAGCTCAACCACCAGAAGTAGAGTTGTTAAAGCCCAACCAATGTAGACCAAAACGGATTTCACGCCCAAATGCAATTAGCTAAATTTTACTAAATCTTCCCATGCTTATTTCTTTATTATTGGTGGCAGGCTCTTATAGTTCACTGACGTTAGAGACAGAGCCTCATGAATATAGAAAATCTGCTCTAAGGGATAAATCTTGTGATGTTTAGCTAAGTAATGTGTGTATTTTGTAGGCCGAAATCTGTCAACGGATCTGAAAGATCGCCTGGGTTAATCAGGTAGACCTGGCTCATGCGGCCTTGTTGTAAGCTTTAGAAAAGATTAGAGGCTTAAAAAATGCTAAACTCTATTTTACTGGTTGTTTATGTGGCTCAGTATACACTGAAAATGGCATGCTGTGGCCTTCTAACCGTGAGTTAATTACAAGCTCCCCTGAATTCCCATGTAGATATAATATTCCTTGCTGGATTTCTAGCGTTTTCGCGCAAGATCATCGCTTATCTGCATATATTTGTCACGTATGCCTGCAAAGTTTACTTTTCGGCCACCTGCGCAGCCCGTAGTTGTCGCAGGGTATTACGGGCTAATTAGAGCATTTCTGGATAGCTATGCCTATCTAGAACATACGCAGCTACCCTACTTTTTATGTATTTTTTCTTTTTTCTGCTATCTGCTTGCAAAGCAGAAAGCCATTTTTAGCGAAAAATAAAAATGGCCTTATTCGTAGACCATCATTTGATTGCAAATAACTCGCAAACTACTGCACGTATTGTGTTGCTTTTACGTTCAACGTATTCAAGCGCTATAGCTGGTCCAGACCAGTGTAATTTTGTGCCACTTTAAGCGGTATTCTAACTGTAGAAAGGCCTTTTCTTTTATCTGAGAATAACTCAGGTTGAAATTTTGCGCCAGAGAGCAATATCAGCGTAAGAAAAGTAGGGCTGTATTTTTTTGTTAATGGGTATTTTTCTACTGAAGCACGCAGCTTTATTTTCTTTCTTAACAAATTGTTTCTATTTTTGTGCGCATTTATCGGAATTGTTTTCAACTTTTCGTATGCCTTATAATCCCTTCACTCATTTCTTCCATGTGCGCAACAACAATTGGGGAACTGAGTGGCCAATTAATGTGCGATCAATTTAAAGTGAACTTGTGGCAAATTGGATTCTGTTCCAAGGAGAAAAGGCACAACTACACCTCCGCGAAGTTTTCACAAAAGAACAAGGAGTTCAATATCGCCCGCAGGAACCAGAAACATGTCAAGGTGGGCGCCTGCGACCCAGTAGCTGTATATCAAACAATGCCAAGGCATTTGTAATTGCTGACGATGAACATATACTTATATTTTACCTACTTCCATGCAAGAGCATCGGATTTATGTAAATAAATAAATAAATAAATAATTTATTCTCAGTTGCATAGACACACCGACGCAGGCATGATCAAGCATTGATCTGAACCCTTTAGGGTGCAGCCTCTAGCAGGTCTAGAAATATACCTATTTATTTATTTATTTAAAATGAACGTTACTCTTTTGGCATTGAATGCAGAATTTCGCCCACTGTCTGATGTTAGTATTCATGTTTGGCCAAATATAGCGATCCGTGATGAGCTTAACGGTAGAACGGATGCTCGGATGGGAGAGGCCATGAAGATGATCGAAAATTTTCCGCCGGTACGACAATGGGACGTATGGACGCGGCTTACAGGTGGAAATGTCACAATTTATTTTCGAATCACAGTGAAGCAAGGGTAACTGGACGAACTTCAGTGCTTCGTTATTGCGAACAGACTCGAAATCAGTCAGTGATTTGTGCAGCAGCAATGTCCTCTAAGTGGATGGACGATGTCGACAGTTGGTGTATGTCGATGCGTGATAACGCGTCAGCGACAATGTTGCCTGGCCCCTCGATGTAGTGGATGGCAGAGGTGAACTGCGAGGTATAATCAAGATGCCTTGTCTCACGAGGAGAATAGCGATCAGCTGGCGGGTTAAATGCGTAGGCGGGTTTCTTATGGTCAGTTAGAACCATAAAGTTGCGTCCTTCGAGGATGTGGCAAAAGTGATTAATGGCGAGGTAAACAGCAAGAAGTTCACGGCCGAACGTGCTGTTTCTAGTTTGAGCCGGATGGAGCTTCGGTGAGAAGAAGGATAGAGGCTGGACTTCGTTGTCTATGACCCGTTGTAAAAAGGGTCCGACGGC
Organism: Dicrocoelium dendriticum; assembly: GCA_944474145.2. Taxonomy (NCBI): domain Eukaryota; kingdom Metazoa; phylum Platyhelminthes; class Trematoda; order Plagiorchiida; family Dicrocoeliidae; genus Dicrocoelium; species Dicrocoelium dendriticum. The sequence continues at coordinate 208,132,185 of OX104064.1, read as the reverse complement.
TGATTGCGACACGTCGGTTTTAAGTACTAACCTGGAGCTGGCGTCTGTGTTCAGACAGCTCAGCGAAGTCGCGGTTGCTAGCGTTTGTTTGGCTTTTACGAAAGCAGCTAGAGCGTCGGGTGACAGAATTAGCTTCCTCGGGCTACGCTGCAGTAAATCAGTAAGCGGTTTTAGGACATCGGAACAGTTAGCGATAAAACGACAGTAGTAGTTAATGATACCGAGGAAACGTCGGAGGCTCTTTATGGGCTGAGGCACAGGGTAGTCGGTGATGGAAGTGACCTGGTCCGGAAGTGGACGTATACCTGTGGAGTCGATGTGATGTCCAAGAAAATCGATGCGAAGCATGCCAAAAATGCACTTAGCGGGGTTGATTGTGACACCAAAATGAGCTAGACGTTGGAACACCTGGTGTAAATGAGACAGATGTTCCTCTTCGGTTGCGCTGGTCAACAAAATGTCGTCGATATAGGCGAAGACAAACTCAAGTCCACGAAGGACTTGGTCAATAAATCGCTGAAAAGTCTGGGCAGCGTTTCGGAGACCAAACGACATACGGAGAAACTCGTAAAGACCAACTGGCGTCGTGACTGCGGTCTTAGGTATGTCTTCTGAGGCCATCGGAATCTGGTAATACGCGCGGACTAGCTCAACTTTAAAGAAAAGGCGTTTCCCGTATAGACTCACGGAAAAATCATGGACGTGGGGAATTGGGTATTTGCCTGGAACAGTGGCGTTATTTAGAGCGCGATAGTCGCCGCATGGTCGCCAATCCCCTTTGGATTTCTTTGAAACCATGTAAAGTGGGGATGACCATGGGCTATTCGATGGACGAATAATGCCTAAATTCATCATGTGTTGAAATTCAGATTTAACAATGGCGAGTTTGTCGGGAGCAAGACGTCGTGGTCTGGCGGTGAAAGGATTGCCTTCAGCTTCGATGTGATGGCGGATTTCGTGTTTGAGCTGAAAGTTGTCGATAATCGGTTGGTAAATGGACGGAAACTTGCGCTGAAGAGCAGTAAAGTTATTGTCGGCAGACACAGCCAAACGAATGACAATCGAGTCGAAAGCGAGGACTTTGCCGGTGACAGTAAGTGAGATGACGCTATCACGGAGTTTCCTGTTTCCGAGATCAACGATGATGCCAAACGTCGTCAAGAAATCGATGCCAAGAATGGGCTTCTGTACGTCAGTGATTAGGAAAAGCCAATGTGGTCAACGTCCGAGTCCCAGATCTAGGGTTAACAGTTTCTGACCGTACGTCTGAATTTTCGTACCATTGGCCGCCTGGAGTGTGACATGCCCCGGAGAAAGTTGGCGTTTGTGTCTACCTACGGGTATGACGCTAACTTCGGCAACAGTATCGACGAGAAAACGGTAGACGGTTGAGTTGTCAATCACGTGGAGAAGGCGACTATGGTGTTGGCTAGCGGCGGCTGTCGCCATTACTGGCTGGCCGGCGAAATTCCCTTTGGCCCTGTAAGCGAAAGGCTTTAGGGTGCGAACACCACGGCCTACAGTTCCGTGCAGCATCCCCAAATCGTTTGTGAAAATAACATAAACGATTCAGTTGGTCACGGTTGGAGGGTAGAGCACGTGTGTTAAGGCCAGGTGATACACTTCGACGGCGGTTAAGAAGTTTGGTGATGACGGAAACCTGAGCGGTTAGCCGGTTCATCTGGTTCTGCAGCCTATCCATTACAGATGTACTTTCAAACGCGTTAGTAGGCTGCGAGACCTGATCAATGGGAGGCTTGAAAAAGCATTCAGGCACATTGTCAGCTAGTTCAGCCAACTTATCAAGCGAAATTTCATCACCTTGGACGGACAAAACCAGGACGGTATTAGGAGGTAGACATTTTGTCCGAATTTGGCGCAGGACTGAGTCATCAACTTTGTAGCAACCAAATAAAGTTCTCATGTGTCGCAGTAACTGAGATGGGGAGCGGTGGCCAAGTTCAACACCAGATAGGAGTTGCTTTAAGCGAGACTCGTCTGTAGCGGTCGTGCGTTTTAACATAGCAGCTTTAAGGGTATCGTAAGGAAATTCTGTTGGCATTGGGTCTAGGACGTCGATCACCTCAGTGGCAATATCCGTAGGGAGCTGAGTAGACACATAGGAAAACATAGTTTCCTGTGTAGTAATCCTACGTAAACGGAAATATGCCTCAGTTTGCGTGACACAAACGCGAGGATTAAATGCACCAAAAGCAGGTAAATTAAAGGAAATATGGTTTTCACAGGGAACCGTACTCGAACCAGGTAGGGATTGCATAATAGTAGTGCAAAAATGAATATTGCGAGTTCTGAGCTTACAAAAAATGAAGTACTAAGAAAAATTCGAGGTCACCAATTATGTAGTGGACTCGGACCCAAAGAGAAATAAAGATGAATGAATGATGATCAGAAATGACAAGACTCACAGAAGGGTTTCGACGTGGGTTAGAAGTTTAACCACTTAAGAATTCCTAGTCCGCTTGCGTCAGCCACTCCGATGGATGACAAACGACGATGGTGAAACCAGTTGAGACGGAACAAGATCCGCAAATGAATTTTGCTCTAGGTTAGAACGTAGTGACCGACGCTGCCGTAAAATCCGTGGCACTAGAACACAGAGAGAACACGTCGATTTGCCCGCGTGGTTCAAAAAGTATTTTATTTATCAACCAAAACAAGTTTACAAGGTTAATGTACAAGAATTGGTTGTAATAGGAAAGGAATGTACAATGAAAGATAAGTAAATTTACAGGCGCTACAATATTGCCTCCGGTGGTCTGGATCCAGATCGAGTCCTTAACAGAGCCGATCAATATTTCGTGAATTGAAGACCTCCAAAATTCTCCTTGGCAATAAGCTTGGAATACGTGCTAAACCCATCTGGTTAAGCCCCGTGCAAACGCTATTTCTCGGAATTTGCCGAAGGGATGATCCATTCGGAAGGTACTTGGAATCGTCAGATGATGATTTGCTGTTTAGGTCCTGGATAAGAGATCGATTGTCTTAAATTACCTGGCTGTGTAGGCTGAATCTGCCGGTGCCAGATGATGTAAGTTCTTGCGCCGGCTCCCGTAACTATGGTACTCTCAGGAAAAGCAAGCAACGAACAAGGGGCATCCAAGCCAACACAGCCTGCAAGGCGCAGATAAGCACTAATAAATGACTGATTGCATGCTTTGGTACCTATTTTTGTGGTACTATGTAATTTTATTTAGTATAACAAAATTATAGTTACCTGCTAACAGCAAATAAATAAATAAATAAACAAATTGTATATGGCTCGACGATGCGAGAAGCCGTTCCCAGGAGGGACGGCTCAGATAATGGTACAGCAATTTCATATCATGGTATAATATATTTAAAAAATGTGAGCACGAAGTAATATTTGTGTAGCGCGAAGCGGTCCAAAATATTTATATTCCTCTTGTTCTATCGTCTGACAAGTTTGTAGCAGTCACATGAGAGTTGATCTCACACGAAAGAATAGAGGATAAAATGCTGCGGACCAACAAAATATAACCACTTGTGCACTTGACCATTTGCATTTTCAGGCACCATCAACTCCGTTCTCAAAAGTGTTATTTAAGGACTGTGCTTTTCGAAACATCGTTAGCACATTTTGAACGGTTAAATGATCGTTTATCGAAAGCTTAAACAAACGCACTGTACAACAAGTACTGATAGCTCTTGGAAGTTTGTTCCAAAGCATTGAGCAGTGTAGTAAGAAGAAACGCTCCCTAATTCGCGTATTGAACTTTGGAATCGTGACCGTTGTCTCCTTATTTCGTAGCTCATACCTAGTGTTAACGGACATATGGACACAGTTAGCATAAGTGTGCATGTGATGGTGAATTATTCTGTACAGGAAACACAAGTTCATCTTCATCATCCGTAGCAAAAGTGGGTCAAGTCCAAGTTTTTCACTGCGTTCTCTGTAGATGATCTTGGAGGAATATCCGCACAGACTCTTTGTAAAGCTTTGCTGTACCCTCTCAAGAGCATGCTGGGCAGATTTAAGCAGATTCGACGGTAGTAGTGAGCAGTATTCCATGCCAGGTAACACATATGTTTTGTAAGGCCGGATACGAGATTTTGTGAGTTGAAATTTATGATAGAAAAATAAATAAATATTTTATTCTCGACAAAGCGAGGCACGCCTGTTGGGCATGATCAGCATATTTGCAATATTGTACATGCTAGTATGAGTAGAAGCATCGAGAGCGAAGGTGGTATACATAGATCAGTAGTGTGGGCCAATAGGGCCAGAGGTTAAATAAGTAAATAAACAAATAGTTTATTCTCAGTTTCATAAAGACACACAAACTCGGGCATGATCAAGGTTTAAAAACTGATGTGTATCACGACGATACATCGGGTTCAATCGTGTGTAGTTGAAACGGTGTCGGGAAGAGTTGGTATGTCAGTCTAGTTGACTTGCCAGTATGTAGTTGTGGGCAGTGACTTTATTCAGTGGCGAGTCACATCCGCCACGTCGCAGTGTTGTTAAATAGACATATGTGGCGTTTTGTAGGGAGGACGTTTGCCAAGCGAAAACCCACCACGTCCTGCAACACTGCCGTAACGCCTTTTGAACATTAATGTTGAACTGGCAAAGCCGTTTGGCGACCGGTTTTACCTTCGGTTTTTCGCAGAGTAATGGCTTCTAATTTCCTCTGTTATTTGGACAGGTAATTTGATCGGTGTCGCCATTATTTTTGAGGTCGGTGGAGGAGAGGGACATCGCGATTTTTCTTCTTGTTGTATGTCCAGGTGAACAAAAGTTCAACTTTTCCGCTGTCCAGAATTTTCAGATGTAGAATGTACGGGAGTATGCGGATATGTCCAGTTCTCCATACTGGACAAGGGTTATGGTGATTGTAGTTCGGTCCTTTCGGAGTTCTACCATGCTCCATGTAGGTCCTTGTGGGTTGTTACGTCCGCCTTGGGCCAAAACTGTTCCTCAATCCAATCCCAGATCTCCAAGAAGTCCCGGACCTCAGAGAAAAGGGAAAGTGAGGGACAACCGAGAGAAGACCTCAAGAACAGGCATAGAGTTGAATATTGTTAATGTCTTGTGTTACAATATTTGGGCTTGAGACAAAAGCATGTACACTGTGCAACAATAATTATGCTGCAAATATCTTTTGAATATTGTATAGAAGCATTGGCAGTTTGGGTGGATTACTAACGCCTGCGTAGAGACAAGAGCGTTGTACCAGTAAGTAAAGTACGAAGTATCCGTTTAGTATGAGCCAATAATTGCGTGGGGAGAGAGCAAAGAGAGTTAGAATATTGGTAGTGCTTGTCAGGTGCATGAACAGCGCGTAGTTAGCGTAATCCGATAGGGAGGGTATGATAAGCGAAAATAAATAGGTTGCCGCGAGAGAGACCTAAAGATCAATTGGTGGCAGGGCAGCGGAAAGATTGGATGCAGAAATTCTAAAGGAATAAAGGTTATTGAGGTAAAGAGTGGCTCCTATCAAGCACTGGATCATCACAAATGCATGGGGCCTATGGCCACTAGCTACTTCTGAACAGAGATGCCGAATTTACGACGACCGACAGATGGTGGCGCTAGGAGAGATTCAATAGCCAGATGTAGCCATTCCAATCAGACGCTTGTTGACTAGTGTATGCCCATAGGGTCGCTAAGTGTATCAAGAGGCCAGTAAAGGTAAGTGATAGGTCAAGAGATCAGCTGATCCGTGACGCAAACGATCCGAAGAATGAACATTCTAAGCAGGCAGCGAGCTCCGGATATCCGCAAACTTAAATGGAATCTGGCTTTCAAAACTTGGAAGTCACAAGGTTTCGAAAAGTTGAAGGTAGTGGAATACCGCACACCCAAGTCGCGAATCACTTTGCACTGTGATATAACCGTGCCTTGTAATAATAGACGGCCTGGTGGAACTTCGCATTTGTACAACAGAATATTACACTTGTCCACGGAAAAGGACATCTGCCATAGTTTGCACCAGGATTCAAGGGCCGATAGATCTTCCTGAATGTGGCACAAGGCTGCGCGGGTATCTGGACGTTCTTGTGAGTAGACGATTTTAATGTCATCAGCAAACAAAAAGGTAGCACTATGTTTTATTCTATGAAAACATCGTTGACGTAGAGAAGAAAAAGAAGTGGCCCAAGTACACTTCCTTGAATTACTCCACTGGTGATTGCTTTCGGTTTAGAGACACGGTCCCTAATACGCACCACCTGATGTCTGTCAGCTAGGTATGACGACAACCAAGAAAACATTGGTTCTCCAATGCCTATTTCCTTCAGTTTGAAGAGTCGTCTTCGATGCGGCACTCTGTCAAATGCTTTTTTCATGTCTAAGAACAGGACAATAACACTGTTGCCTTTGTCTATGGCAGCCGTTGTGTGGTTTAAGAAGTCTGTCTGGCATGTCGCACAAGATCTACCCTGCAAAAAACCGTGTTGTGAATTGTTGAGGACGTTTATCTTAATCAAGAAAATAAGTAATTTATCTTTCACCATCCTTTCCATAATCCTAGATATTACCGGTGCGTGATTGATGGGGCGATAGTTTTTAATGTCGTGAAACTTTCCATTCTTATGCCGCGGGATAACAACGGAAGTCTTCTAGTGATTTGGATATACTGCACAGTTAAAAGAGAGCGTAACAATGGTGAGCAATAGAAGAGGCAAGTCGCTCCCAACGCTTTTTATCAAACACGGGGGAATTCCATCAGGTCCTGGGTAAGTCGAGGAAGACAAGCGGGAGACTTGACCGGAGAGTTTTGCAATAGTGAATTCCACTGTGCATAAACTTTCAGCGATGTGTGATGTGACAACCGCTGGTATGGCTAGCGGTTCATCAACCATTGATTAGGCGAAATAGGCGCTGAAAGCCTCACAAATTTCACCTGGAGCATCAAGGTATGTGCCATCCGGCATAATGATAAAATTGATGGAATTACTACGACGCAAACCTCTGGCACGAAACAGTTTGGACAGGTTTGTTATTTATTCGGGCCATTCAAAGCTTTGTATTCTTCTTATATGAGATTCTGAACATTTAGATGCCCGAGTTCTTCGATGATCTTTGCCTGCTGCAGTATTAGTGCGAAGTCTGCTGTTAATCTGAATTTCCGCCGGATCTTGTGAAGCTTGCGTGTGATACCTAACACTTTGCAATCGGGTTTTTGTTTTCTTAGGCTGGCACACTTCAGAGGCACTAATGAATCAGTGCAAAGACCGATGATATCATAGAACACGTCTGCTGCTTTTTGAGGGCATGGAGAGAGGACGAAACCATCCCAGTTCATCGAACGAACCATATCCTTAAAAGTGTTCCAGTTGACGGAGTTGAATAAACGATAGTGCAGTGGGTGTGGTTCATTGGCCATGCGTAATCTTAAACAGCATTTGACCACCAGATGGTCGCTCCCAGAGAATTCTTTAAGGACCGTTACATTAATAGCAGGTATGCCCAGCGAGAAAATGAGATCAAGGATGCTGTTTCCTCTGGTAGGTCTGGAGACAAGTTGTTGCCAACCATTCATATGTATACAAGAGATAAGATTATGAAATTTCAGAGGAGCAGTTCCTGCAGACCATGCAGTCGATGGCAGGTTGAAATCACCACCGATAATCTTGTGTTCAAAAAGGAAGGCTTGCGGCACACTGAAATGCAAACGTCAAAGCTACTGGGAAGGGCTAATTTTTGTCGTGGCGGGAAAGGATTTCGCTACAATTGTCCTCGGTAACAACCAAGTTAGTTTGAGTTGCTGCAGAGAATATTCTTAATTTTTGTGATTTTAAGGTGTGGGAAACAGAAGATAATGCTATATGCATTTGCTTCGTGAAAACCGTTATGATAAATTAAAGTGATGACTACAAGTGTACTTGAAGTGCACGGCATAAAAGAAAGCAGGCAAATGGCAAATAAAAGTGAACGGCTGTTTTATGCAGCGAAAAAGTGTTAATGTAATTGCTTCATGTATGTAAAGTTTATGCTTGCAGTAACTTGCTTGCTTGGATAAGGGGTATACATATCACTGGTCTGACTATAGTATTTTTTGTATTTTTTGAAATCGCAATGAATGGAAGGTAAATTTAAAACTAATAAATCCTACTAACTACCATTTTTTACATACTTAAGCAAAAAGCGACCCATAAACATCTCCTTCAAATCCAGTTATAAAAGCATCGTCATTATGCCTGGTGTACCGGAACACAAGGGCCCTCCACGCCAATTTTTCATGTCCAAAATTAGCCACTCGCAAAGCTACTAAGTCCTCTTGGCTACAGTTCGGCGTGCTGTATATGCAACCAACAAGCAGTTGCTGTGGGTTTCTGATTGTTATAGTAAGCCAAAGAGACGCTTGCACATTATTCAGCACTGGATTCTCGAATGTCGTTGCTGCTAGCGATTGTTTCGCGTAAAGTACGCAACCTCCTCCTTGCCGACACTTCCGATTTCTCATAGACATATCAAATCCGAAAATGGTTAGCTGGGTGTTAGACATGTCGTCATGGCATCACGACTCAGTTATAAATATTATGTCAGGATCGGTCACAGAAACAAATGAGCGTAGTATGTGGATCTTGGAATGAAGCGAACGAATATTAATCAAAAATATTAACATACAGGCGAGATGTGAAGAACGTTGTGTTTGCTGCTTAATGAACGTTGGGTCTGATAGCTATGTGTCTGCGCCCATGCCAAAAATTGGTGAAACAAGGCGTGGATTGACACCTCCGTTGAAAAGGGATTGCGAGGTAGCCACAGGGGAGGGGTTGTGACTGATTATGGCCCTCTATAAAATGGGATACGGGGGCGGGTCCATGGTTGGCATATCAGCTCGTGAGGGCAGGAGGATTACAGAGCGGGCTTTCATGGAACTCGCTAGTGGACGCTAAATTTCGAGGCTGTGTCGCCTGCGTCTTGGCACTAATAGGTTGTTGATTGTATAGATTGGTGAAATGAGTAAATACGCAATCGTCATTTTCATCGTGGAATGTAACCTGCTAAGGTGCGCTGGAGTCGTAAGGCTTCGCTATAAGCGGGGGAGGTACACTAGTGTCAAACCATGCAGTTCGAACAGAATACATCGTGTTTTTTTAAACATGAGCGGATTTTAGTGATAAACAGATAAATCGCGTTCAATCTGCAAAGAGGTTGGGGCACCTTGTGTGCCTTCATGGCCTTGATCAATGGATGGATGGCTATTCGGGCAAGGCGATGCTATGGATTTATCGGGTGACATTCTCGATAAATCCAAGTCAACCGTCATCATACAACCAATCCATTTTCCTGAGTTCTTAGATGTCTTAGATGATCATATATACTGGCCAGGGTAGACTTTTGGCGGGATAACACAGGCTGAAGTTTGTGGCTGTGATTGAATATAGGGTTCAACGGGTACTGCATTTGGTTTTGTTTTAACTGCATTGTTCTTTTTTCTAGCATGAAACAGCATTGGAGAAGCTTTTAGGATTACCGGAACTGGCTTTTTGAGCGGCAGCACCGGGCACAACCGCAGCGCTGGGGTTTGCAGGCATTGTGTGTTTGGTCGGCTTATCACGCTTAACCGTGAAAGTTCGTTCTGGTGGATGTGTGTCGGTGATCAATTTTGTGGCCGGCATAGCCGAAGGGCCGAAACTGGGCGTACTCCTAGACACAGCAGATAACGGGCTAGACTGATCCGTGTGCTCAAGCGATCTAATTGGAATACCAGCGTTTATTCCGTTATTCGCCACGTTATCCGTAACTGCAGCAGGCGTAGAACAAATGCCAAACCTGTCGCTACCACCAACAGAAACATTTTCAGAATAGGGTTTAACAGTCGGGTTTGCTTCTAGCTGTCGTCTTCTAAGCTCTCGCTGTAAGGGGGTTTTGTCCTCTATTATTTTTAAATGTTTGAAAGCCGTATTATGTTGAATCAAATTGCAATTTCGAATGAATTGTCTAGCAATTAGTTCATTTTCAAACTGGAAAAGTATGGGACAGTCATAGCGTATAAACTTTTTACGTAGCCTAGTACAACTGGACCAACAAGTTTGCACGCCGCACGCTGAACAGTTTTCATAGGTAGCTTGTCAGGTACATTAAAAACCACAGCATTGCGTGAGCAACGTACTCGATTCTGTACTTCGGTCGAAATTGAGTCAATCAGCGAGCTACATTGCGTGATAGGCATTTTACCAATATCTGAGGGCGATTCAAATAAGGCAAACAGACAATGCATGAGCTGCAGCATAGATGTGAGCGTGTCAACTTTTAATGATAGCGCAGCATACGCAGTTTCAGCTACAAAAGGACATTTTTCAGGTGTCTTTTTCAGGTCAGCAAGAAATGCACAACAATCTGTCACAGCGCCTACACACCTTCGAGTGCTTTTTCTGCTACTACCGCCAGATGTTTTGCGCGGTACCTTGGTTTGTTCGCTGAGCTTCTGAACTAAGATGGGGACATCCTTGTTTACAACAGAACTTTTTCTCATCGCACGTGTCCTTACTGCAGGCATGAGAGAAAACCAAACGTAAGTTTCACGATAACAAAAATAAAAATGGCTCTGAGCGTGGTTGCTTACTGTTAATAGTGAGATAGTGAAACCAGAACTTGGACGAATCAGTGAGGAACAGAGGGAACGCACCGCAGTTGACTATCAAAATCCACGCCTTCGTGTTGCTCAAACTAGAATTACAACGTAGGAAGAAGGTTCTGTAGAGCGCATGGTCGAAAAAGTGGTAAGCGTTTTCACAACGTTCAACGTACGTTGTGTGTATTGGACTGATGCATAGAGAAAATTATGAACGATGGTCTATATAATCAATGTTGAAAGCCGGCAGAAAACGTGTAGCAGCTTAGGTGAAGCTGAGGCCAAATGGATTATGATGCAGAGCAAGGAGCAGTCAGTTCATACAACAGCGAACAAAGTAGGAAGCAAATGCAAAGAGGCGATGCATGCGAACAGAGGAGCTGTGAATTAGCAATGGCTAGACGCCGAAGCGCCAAAACATAAATAATCAGAAAGCAGCCAGATATGAGACAGACGGGACATAGGGGACTAAAGCTGTAGGATGGTTAGGGGTCGTTATCCGGTGTTTAGTCAGCTTGCTGGGGGAAGAAGCAAGCCTATGCAGTGACGCTCACAAGGTAATGCAAGTGAACCACGAGGTAAATAGCAGAAACACTGGAGGGGAGATAAGTTTAATATAGTAATGGAAATAATAGCCCTGAGATGCTCTAACAGAACTCGTTTGGGTGCACCGGAAAGCCATAAAAGCGGACTAGGTTAGGCAAAAGCAGTGCTAATCAGTGTGGGCGGCATGCTAGGAAATGTGAGATTAAAATGAGGAATAACCGATTCATAGATCGACATCCAGCATGGTAAGGTAGGAGAAAGACTGGCGCTCGTCAGGACAGAAAAATGTAAAGGAACCATGCGTTGGGTTATAGCCCTTTTTGAATGGGCGGGGCAGAGAGTATGAGTTCAGAATCGCGGACAGATAACAGATCGGTTTGGATTTCTTTGTGGAGCTAGTATAAAATAGCCCATTGATCCCCGTTCACCAGGGAGCTTGACGAATGGCTGTGAGTGCTTTGGTGAACAGCGGTGGGTTTAGGGTCTATCAGCCTGGGTCGATTAGAGGACGAGTAAATGGATCCCTAGAATTCAGCAACTAAGATAAATAAGAGATGGTAAGTCTCTTTGGTTGCATAGTGAATTGCAGTGAACAAAGGCTCAAAATATCCCATAAAAAAGGAACAAAGTTTGGAGTGGGTGAATATGCGATCTAGGGTAGAGCATGGGTTTTTATAGGTTAGAAGAACTCGGCGCGACTAGTGCAGGGCCTAGTAGGGGCATCGACTCAGGGGCGCTCTTGTAGGTGTAAACACCATCTTTCCGAGCCTTACCACTACTAGGTAGACGCATTTTGTTCGTGCCATGGTCTTGTATGTTGCAGCATGCTGGGAGCAACAGGCATTTCCAGCAAGCTAAAGCATCTAGGTGCTTTAGCGTAAGCTGCGTCAGTTGGGCTAGTTAACTATGATGTTCACTGATTTCGGCGCTGTACATGATAGTTCCACATAATTTGCGGTAGTTCGCTGCTGATTGATTTTTGCCGCTCGGCTCCACCATCATGAATCTCAGCTCACAATTACATTCCCCTATATAAATAAATAAATAAATAAATAAATAGGTATATTTCTAGACCTGCTAGAGGCTGCACCCTAAAGGGTTCAGATCAATGCTTACATTTATCCGATGCTCTTGCATGGAAGTTGGTAAAATATATGTTCATCGTTAGCAATTGCAAATGCATTGGCACTGTTTAGTATACAGCTACTGGGTCGCAGGCGCCCACCTTGACATTTTTCTGGTTCCTTCGGGCGATATTGAGCTCCTTGTATTTCATTGTGAATACTTCGCGGAGGTGTAGTTTGCCTTTTCTCCTTGAAACAGAATCCAATTTGCCACAAGTTCACTTTAAATTGATCGCACAATAATTGGCCACTCAGTTGCCCCAATTGTTGTTGCGCACATGGAAGAAATGAATGAAGGAATTATAAGGCATACGAAAAGTAAAAACAATTCCGAATAATGCAGACATAAATAGAAGCAATTTGTTAAGAGGGAAAATAAATCTGCGTGCTTCAGTAGAAAAATACCCATTAACAAAAAAAAATATAGTCCTACTTTTATTACGCTGATATTGCTCTACGGCGCAAAATTCCAACCTGAGTTATTCTCAGATAAAAGAAAAAGCCCTTCTAAAGTTAGAATACCGCTTAAAGTAGCACCAAGTTACACTTGTCTGGACGAGCTTTAGCGCCTGAATACGACGAATGTAAAAGCAACACCATGCGTGCAGTAGTTTGCGAGTTATTCGCAATTAAATGATGGTCTACGAATAAGGCCATTTTTATTTTTCGCTAAAAATCGCTTTCTGCTTTGCAAGCAGATAGCAGAAAAAGAAAAGAAAATATAAAAAGTAGGGAAGCGGTGTATGTTCTAGATAGGCATAGCTATCCAGAAATGCTCTAATTAGCCCGTAATACCCTGCGACAACTACGGACTGCGCAGGTGGCCGAAAAGTAAACTTTGCAGGCAAGCATGAAAAATATATGCAATTAAGGGATGAGCTTGCGCGAAAACGCTAGAAATCCAGCAAGGAATATTATATCTACAAGGGAATTCAGTGGAGCTTGTAATTAACTCACGGTTAGAAGGCCACAGCATACCGTTTTCAGGGGATACTGAGTCACATAAACAACCAGTAAAATAGAGTTTAGCATTTTTTAAGCCTCTAAACTTTTCTAAAGCTTACAGCAAGGCCGCATGAGCCAGATCTACCTGAGTAACTCAGGGGATCTTTCAGATCCGTTGACAGATTTTGGCCTGCAAAATACACACATTACTTAGCTAAACATCACAAGATTTATCCCTTAGAGCCGATTTTCTATATTAATGAGGCTCTGTATCTAACATCAGTGAGCTATAGGAGCCTGTCACTAATAATAAAGAAATGAGCATGGGAAAATTTAGTAAAATTTAGCTAATTGCATTTGGGCGTGAAATCCGTTTTGGTCTGCATTGGTTGGGCTTTAACAACTCTACTTCTGGTGGTTGAGCTTGCTTATACTTGAGGTATTGTTATGCCTCATGTGTAGATGCACACTATTGTGCAGTTCTTTGATGAATTTCGATTTATTTCTCTCCATTTTTAAGTTCCGAAGATAGTGCCGGCGGTGTTCATCCAGATGGCAATGTTAACTGGCACTCTAATGTCACACCGACTATTTCTTCTGTGGTTTTCCTGGCCTCTCTTTTGGTCCATATCGCATCGGTTCAATGGTGGTATAGGTGCCTCTAACGTCAACGCAACCTACTAGCTCCCGTGTGATGCTTTTTGCAACTATGGCGCTCACTGTTAAACCCATTGGACTACTCCCGCCTCTCAGGCTCCAAATGAATATAGGTCTCAAGCCAAGGCCTCTTTTCCTCTGAGGATCGGCTGCCATCGATTGAGGTTGTTAACGGTATAAGTCACGGCCTCATGATTCTCGTCTCCGTCCGAGTCATTTTCTATATGCCTAATCCAAGACGTCGCTATATGTTCTTGCTACTGTGGCTCTTACTCCTAAACCTTTTGGACTAGTCCGGACTCTCAGGCTCCAAATGCCTATGGGTCTCAATCCAAGGCTTCTCTTCCTTTCAACATCGATTCAAGTTCTCATTGGCAAAAAAAACAGCCTCATGTACTCGCCTCCGTCTGATACATTATAATATGCTTGGACCCCTGCAAATTGCAATTTCAGGTCTCTGATTGACTTTTGCCTCTCGGCTCCACTATCATGCATCTCAGCTCACAATTACTTTCCCCTATCTTGTTTGGCCTCTTTTTTGGTCCATATCGCATCGGTTCAATGGTGGTATAGGTGCCTCTAACGTCAACGCTACTTATTAGCCCCCGTTTGATTCTCTTTGCTACTGTGCCACTCATTATTAAACCTACTGGACTTGTCCGGCCTCTCAAGCTCCTAATACCCATCGGTCTCAAATCAAGGCCTCTCTCATTCAAACATCGCCTGCCGTCGGCAAATGTTCTCAGCTGTATAATTAACTGCCTCTTGTACTCGCCTCAGTCTGGTACATTACCTGCATGCTTTGTCCTTCTACCGTAATTGAAATTTCAGGTCCCTAGTTGAATTTTGCCTCTCGGCTCCACTCTCATGCTTCTCAGCTCAGTATTACGTCCCGCGCTCTTGTTTGGCCTCTCCTCTGGTCCATATCGCATCGGTTCAATGGTGGTTTATGTTCCCACAGCGTCAGCACAACATACTACGCCACATTTGATCTTCTTTTCTACCGCGCCACGCCCTCTTTAACCTCCTGGACCGCACCGGCCTCCGGCTCCAAATGCCTATAGGTCTTAAACAATGGCTTCTCTTCCTTTGAGCATCGATTACAGTTCTCATTGGCATAAGAAACAGCCTCATGATACTGGCTCATTACCTGCATGCTTGGTCGCCTGCAAAATTGCAATTTCAGGTCTCTGATTGACTTTTGCCTCTCGGCTCCACCATCATGAATCTCAGCTCACAATTACGTTCCCCTCTCTTGTTTGGCCTTTCTTTTGGTCCATATCGCATCGGTTCAATGGCGATATAGTTATCACTAGCGTCAGCGCAATATCCTAAGCTTCCTTTGGTTGCCTTTGCTACTGTGGTACTCAGTTTTAAACTTCTTCGACTACTACAGCCTCTCAGTCCCCAAATGCCCATAGGCATCAAACAAAGGCCTCTCTTCTTTTGAGGATCGGCTGCCGCCGATTAATTTTCTCATTGGCATAATTAACTGCCTTATGTGCCCGCATCCGTTTGATACAGTATCTGCATGCTTGGTCGTTTTACGGAAATTGCAATCTCAGGTCCCTGGTTGAGGATCAGCGATCAGTTACCGCTGGAGAGGCTGTGTCCGAAACTGTCGCTCGATTTGGAGCACGAGCGTGGACTCTGACCACGCACTTGTATGTGCCGACCTCCTGATGCGTTTCGATGGACGTCCGCAACGTCGATGTGAACGGATTGACACTAGCCAGCTTGCGAAGTCAGATGTTCTGAATGTGTACCAAGATGCGCTGGAACATCTGGGCTGAGTAAGCGCCCACTAAACACCGTTGAAGATCACTGGTCGCATACTCGTCAAGCGTTGCTAGTCAGCAGGCATGTCTTCATGTGGCAAATCCAAACGGCAAAACCGAACACGGGGTCTCTACACAGTCTCTCGAACTTATGGATGCTCGCCGACGTATTCAGGCTGGAAGCGTATACAATGAAGCACGCAAAAATCTCAGGGCGAAACTACGTGCTAGCCTAAAGAAGGACCGCGAAACCTGGTGGTCTCATCGTGCCTTTGAGATGGAAACTGCCGCTGCCATTGGTGATCATCGTGAGTTATACCGTCTGATACGGGCAACAGGCAGCAGAAGACCTGGTGTTAGCGAGACCATACGCGACGAGAGTGGGCAGATGATCCACAGCCTGTCAAAACGCTTGGAGCGTTGGGCTGAACAATTTGCTATGCCATTTAACCAACCTGAGTTATCGTTTTCTTCTTCGGGCATTGAGCGCCCTTCTCCTTGGGCCGTCTCCTTGGATCCGCCCTCACGCGCAGAAGTCGAATGTGAGATCAAGCTGTTGAAATTGCATAAGGCCGCAGGAGCAGATACGATTCCTCCAGCCCTCTTCAAATTCGGTGGACCTGCTCTAGTAGATGATCTACACGAGTTGCTAGTAAAACTTTGGGAGCAGGAGACAGTCCCGACAGACTGGAACCGCTCCGTCATTGTCCCAATTTTCAAGGGAGGCTCCCGTTTAGAATGTGGCAATTATAGAGGGATCAGTCTGATTACGATTGCCTCTAAATTGCTTGCCTCTCTCATTCTCCACAGACTGAGTGGCACTCTTGAAAGCCAGATTCGTGAAGAGCAAGCCGGATTTCGTCGAGGTCGGGGCTGCATCGACCACATCTTCACATTGCGTCAAGTGTTGGAGCACCGCCATGTTTATTGGCGACCCACCGTTGTCGTGTTTCTTGACATAAAAGGTGCCTTCGACTCAGTCGATCGATGTGCCCCTTGGGACTGTATGTTGAGGAAAGGTGTGCCTGATAAATATGTAAATATTATCAAAGCGCTGTACGCACATAGTTCGGGCAGGGTGAGGGTTTATGGCAAACTCTCGCCACCCTTCAGTATCACCAGCGGTGTGAGACAAGGATGCCCGTTGTCACCTTTCCTCTTCAACTTCGCTATTGATAAAGTCATGGAAACAGCGTTCGCTGGACACGACCTAGAAGGTGTGGAGCTACTCCCTGGTGAGCGACTTCTTGACTTGGAGTATGCAGACGATATTGCCCTAATCTGTGACAGCTCCCAAACATGCCAAACAGCACTGAACCGATTAGCACTGGCTGTCAATCGTTTTGGGCTATGCTTTGCTCCATCGAAATGCAAAGTACTTCTCCAAGATTGGCAGGGACCCAACCCTGCGCTAAAGCTTGGTGGTGATCTGCTAGAAGTCGTTCAGGAATTCAAGTACCTGGGCAGCTATATTAGCACCCGTAGGATTGAAGATGAGGTTACGAACCGTATAGCAAAAGCTCGAGGTGCTTTTGCCAATCTCCGCCACCTGTAGCGCAGACGCGACATTACTCTCGCCCTGAAGGGCAGAGTTTACAACGCAGCCGTCCGTTCAACTCTCCTATATGGCTGTGAAACCTGGCCCATCAGGTCGACAGACATGAAGAGACTCGTCACATTCGATCATCGCTGCCTTCGCAGCTTAGCTCATGTCTGGTGGGAACACCGCGTGAGCAATGAGCGTGTTCGGCGTCGCGTATTTGGTACAGGAAGAGCGAGTGAACCGCTCAGCACGATTATATCACGCACCAGGCTCCGATGGCTGGGCCACGTGTTGCGCATGCCAGCACACCGACTCCCACGACGTGCATTGTTTGCGAGTTGTGGGTGCGGCTGGAAGAGGAGGAGGGGAGGCCAAGTGATGACTTGGTCGCGAGAAATGAAAACCCTCACTTCGAAGTTGGCGTCGGTTGGTGCATCCCGACTGCCTGGTTGGGGTCCTAAGGACGGTGAACACGTTTGGTTGGACACACTTGCTGATATGGCTAGGTGCCGGCCCCAATGGCGTTTGTGTTGTGAGTTCCTTTGTCCATTCCCCTCCTGTTTAGCATCCCCCTCCAATCACGATCTCAATCGTTTGGCATAATATGACTTTCTTTTACGGCAGCCAGCTGTTAGCTCTCCGGAACGATGTCCATCCGTTACTGGGGACTCAGCAGGCGTGCCACTGTTTGTTGTTGTTGTTGTTTTGTTTTTTCTTCTTTTCTTGCCTGTTGTATTGCGGCACAATAGCTAAGGTGTTTTTCACCTCCAGCTAACGTGTAATGATGATGATGATGATGGTTGAGGTTTGCCTCTCGGCTCCATTCTCATGCTTCTCAGCGCACAAGTACGTCCCCCTCTCTTGTTTTGCCTCTCTTCTGGTCTGTATCGCAACAGTCCAATGGTGGTATAGTTATCACTAGCGTCAGCGCAACATCCCAGGTCTCTTTTGGTTACCATTCCTTCTGTGCTTCTCATTCCAAAACGTTTTGGCCAAGTCAGTCCTCCGAGGCTCCAAATGCCCATAGGTCTCAAGCCAAGGCCTCTCTTATTTTGAGTACCGACTGCCATCGGCTCAAGTTCTCATTGGTATCAGTTACAACCGCATGATACTCTTCTTAGTCTGAATCATTATCTCTATGCATGGTAACGCCTACCGAAATCTGAATTTCCGGTCTCTGATTGACTTATGCCTCTCGGCTCCACTATCATGCATCTCAGCTCACACTAACGTCTTCCTCTATTGTTTGGCGTCTCTCTTCGCTCATATCGCAACTATTCTTTGGCGGTATGGGTACCACTAGCCTCAGCTCATCGGTCACTCCATTGATTTCAACCAGCACAACTTTACCATAAATTTTATATTTATACAATGACATAGTCCTGCTCAATTTTGTTGGCAGTTTGCTCGGTCCGTTTTTCTTCTCATCCTTGTTCTACAGGATAACATTACCTGCACCGAACACCGCTGAAGACGTACCTGCGACGCTCCCATGGGCACGGATTCAATAAAGAACAAATAAAAAACCCGCACTTCATAATCATGACACACTAAAGAACCTAGGAAACTGATCAATTCAATACAAGTCACCTGAGTCGTCCGCCTTCAACTTCTCCAACCGATTGTACTGGACTCCGAAGGCGACTAGGAAACAAATTGGCGTTACGTGACTGCGCATATCCGCGAGGGTAATCGGTCAGATACCATCTTGCCAATGTATATCAACAGCCGGCGGTGTTCCAGGACGTGGTGGGTCTTCGTCTGGCAAGCGTTTTCCCTACAAAAAGCCACAAATGTCTGTTTAACAACACTGCGACGTGGCGGATGTGACTCGCCACTCAAAAAAGTCGCCGCCCCTAACACATTGGCAAGTTGATTGCCACCACATTTACAAGTTCTGTGCATATATCGGCTCTCGCATGAACACGCCTGCATGTCTGATTAGTGACATACCACTATTCTTAAGTATTTTCCACCCGTTTCCTCATACATCACTCACTGATCTACATTGCTTACGTGACCTCATCGGACTAGTTCCTCATCAACATACAATATATGTGATCTGATTACTATTTTTACCTCTCCCATTCTGTGTACATAGACTACATACAACATTTGGGCTCTATGGGCCCACACGACTGTCTCCCACTTTACTACTCCCACTGTTGGTGCTGCTTATTCCGCTATCATGTACAAAAATGCAATATGCTGATCATGCCTAAAAGGCGTGTCTCGCTTTGTCGAGAATAAAATATTTATTTATTTATTTATTTAAGTCTATCCGTAGGCCTTTGGTCGGCAATCTCATGCGATTAATGGTGGTTAAGTTGCTGTTTTTGAGTGTTTTATGATAGCGGTCGATAGGCTGTGGCTCTTTGCGATTGCAGTCCATTTTTATGTGCCTCTTGTTATTGCTTGTAGTTTGCTGGGCAACGTCAGGGGTCAACAGTAAGTACAGGAATCGTGTCGTATTTGCACATTCAGTAGCAGCTGAAATGACAAGATTTGGGGTATAATAAGCTTGATACCGTATTTCAAATTCATGCATGACTGAAGAGGGTTGCGCTTCTAGTTTATTAGCTGATGTTAGGACAGCAGTCTCAAAAAGGATTAGAATGAAAGATATCATATCCTTTAAATAAACCAATGGCAGGCCAACAGACTTATTCTGACTCAGGATAAAAGCACATAAATTATCGGCCATGTCAAGTAAAATCACGTCTGTGAATAACGAGTCCACATCCATTGAGTACAAGAGCTCTACATTCAGTGACAATTGTTCCAGCGTCACAACCAGTTCAAAGGATGCCTTTAAGCAATATGTAGCGAGGAGTTTAAGCATCGGATCTAAGAGTTTAGTCAGCCACCGCGCGACATTGTGATAAGGTGAATTGTTCATTCACATAATCATACATAACGGGAATCCTGCTTCGTGTAACTTGGAAGCGCCTCTCATTCTAGGTGTCTGTGTCCCAATTGGTTTTAAGTGCTTGAACTGCGACTCATTGATGTAACCATGTAGCGGTAGGATCTGGAGCTTCCTCGCCACGCTTCTCCAACAGGATGTTGTTTTCCGGTGTATCATCTAGATGGAACTTCCACTTGTCGCCCAGAATGGACTCCATCTTCGAAAGCTAGTCAAGCCTGTTCACCAAGACTATACCCGATAATTTTCCGGCTGCAGGAACATTATGTGCTCCATTTGTTTTAACTGTTTGATCGACGTAAAGTTTTCAGATTGCAGACAGCACCACTGACTACCGTAATTCGCACCTACACGAGGTCCTGTACTTCATAAGCACCAAAGCATCTCATCGGGTAGTTCGGCTTCTCCCGTTGTTTATCAGTTCACCTGCGGTTGCATTGACATTTACATTGGCAGAACAAATCGTCAGTTAGCTCAGAGGGCAGCTGAACATTTGCCAAAGTGGTTGGGACCAGTGATTACGCAACAAGATGGGACAAATCTGAGAATTAATCAGAGCCCGGCATCGTCTATCACCAAGCACCTCATGACAACCCGTCATGACGTGAACCCCAAGAGAGTGTTCAAAGTGTTATTACGTACCAAAAACCCGATAATGCTGGTACTTAGTGAGGCGTGTTTAATTTAGGCCTATCAACCTGTGCTATATGCACAGAAACTTTTGAGGCAAGCAATTCGGTTGCCGTGGTCTTCACTGTAACAGTTTGATTGGTGGTGCTTATTTTTTCCATGTATATACTCCTTTGCGTGTTTCTGTGTTTGCGAGTGAAGAGAACGATCGAAATGTTGACGTATCGCAACCTCTGTCTTCTCTCTGCCTTAAATAATTTACACAATAGTCATCACGGTTCGCACGTAACCATGGCACATAAACTGGATGGATTGTAAGAGACAAGAATTAAATCAGGTTATTCACATTGCGAATTACGCAACACTTACGTCGGGAGGGCAAGTAATCATGGGACATAGAGTGGATAAACAAATAGTTGATGGGAATCCAGAGTTAGATAACATCTATTTCAGCTTGTGGATCGCCGATAACCGATCCACAAGATTCTCCCTCGATGCAACTTAAGAAAACGTGGGCGCAGGTTAGAAATACGGCACCCCACATGGTCCACAGACCGAACTAATAAGCACGTCCAGATGTGCACAACCATGCAGCAAGCCGTACATGTTCGAGCCTCCGATCCCAACTGCTCATGAACGGCAGTACTTTATTCCTCGCCATAGCCAAGGCTCATATGATTCAGGTCATGCCGTTTGCACACGTCGCAATGCCAAAGTGAAGTACAGCCAATGCCCTCCTATAACCCACCTTCCAATGATTCATACACCGTCTTCAGGGTTTCCACCTTCTGCCCCGCCAATCAAACTGCCCTCCCTCTCACCAACTCACTCGATATTAAAAATGCGCTCGTGTGACCCTACCGCTTGTGACTTTAGCCAATGGTATGTACCCCGATACAAACGTGCTGTATATAGCACATTCCGAGAAGTGACAAACTTACCAAAAGTCCGTCGCCCATTAAAGTCTAGCGACTGATCACCACAGGCATCCCGATGAATACTGGACTGCCTAACGTCATTACCCAGTCCCATACCGAGTTTACGGAATATGGCGGGCTACGAATGGTCACACCTAACGCGATCACAGTAGGAGCATGTTGTCCATCATCTATGGATTGGCGGCATCTGTGTCCAGAGTTGACTAGCACTACGGTCACCACAGGGACAACCACTGAACGCCTGTGCCTACAGAGGGACATGGAGTGCCTTGAGCTGCACCATACACAGCTCCATCTACACCCACTATATGCAGTGTAAACCCGAAGGAATAAGTTTTGAAGGTATGTGAACGGGACCTAGGTTTCATCAACGGAGCCAACCCACACTCCTTCACAGGCAAACACAAGCACGCTATATTTGCGAACCAAACACATACAAGGCGGTGTTTGGGCCGTAGTCCGCTTCACACTAAATGGAACCGTTTTACCAGCCTAGCACGGCCGAAGTGACTGTGCACCCCGTCCTCCAGTAATGATTCCAATTCGTCTGAAGCAAGTAATCGAGCTGGAGGCTGTTAGACAGGTTAGCACCTTTTCAAAATTCACATCAAGCGCAGCCCTTAAGCGAACGCTACCAATCCCTCCAACACCTCCTGCAGACTCCTTCTAATTAAATCGCAGTTCCCGAAATGGCATGCAACACCAGTCGCTATGACCTCCTGTGAACCAGCTCAAAAGTTGTCTCTCTGCGCTTTACAATGGCCTAGTATTTACGGCACTGAGTGCTCTTTCTTCCCCTGCAACAGTTCTTGTCACATCTATGAACTCGACTTCTACGCCTTCAACCGACGACCTACATTGGAAACTTTCCAATGCATGTAAACATGCCTTCTCCCACGCTTCTCTCCGAAGTTTCGTATGCGATACAGATACCACAATAACCAACCTGCACCTGACAGACCTGCGCCCCTCCAGGCTACCCAGACACTGTAGTCCCTCGATATCTTCTGATGACTCCGTTCAGCATATTCCCGTCAATACCTTAGTCATCACCAATAACGCCCCTCACAACAATGTACCTGTCTCTTGTGCCTCTTTTCAGCATGGTACCACAGCTGGCGCACGCTCGTGCCGATCGACAACCCGAGCTACTTACGGTTGTGCGGACAGTACAATTTTTTCTGACCAATGCAACCTTATTAATAAGACCATACCCTCTGAGAGGAAAGCAGCTGTACCTATGCAAACCAGTCGGATTACCTCCGTTTCGACGATGCGTCAGATGATCCGTCTTGCAAATAAGCATTCACTCTACTTCTCAATAACGCAAGGTCCAGAACACATAAATGACGCCTTAGCAGCCCAGTCTTTGCCCTATCCAGCCCCCAGTTGTCGCTCAACACAGAAACGTCGCACGACGCTAACACTTCCGATACAAAACTGCGAATCCGGGGCTACACCCCTTAAGCAATAGAGGTGTCAACCATCATGGTGGTGGAGGCCTCACCTAAGTAAGTGACGATTTCGAGGAGCTAGCAGTGCAAGAACTATTAATAGGTCCCCTGGAGGTAGCCTGGCGCGGGGATCTGGTTAGTTGCGATTGCGGCAGTTGTAATTGTGATAAGGCTTTCATCCTAACATTTCACAAGCTGCGTATCCGAGCTTAGTCCGGAAAAGCACCAGACACGTTTCGCCCTATTGGGGCTCGTCAGTGGCGCGCATTCCCTCGGTACTCTAAGGAGGATCGAACACATGACCGCTAGAGGCAGATGCCAACTAGACAGCAGCTTAAGCCACTGAGCCATGGGGGACGTTGGCTGGGCTACATAATTTACAAACTAGCTGGAATATAGCACCACCTATCTACCACTGTCACTGAGAGTTGTTAGCCTGTAAGATGATGACGCCCTCTCACTAGACGCTATAGCTAAAACATTTGAAACCATTAGATGCTTATGTTTTTGTAGTACTTATTAGTAGCAGGATTTTAAAGGACCGATGAAATGCGCGCCACTGACGAGCCCCAATAGAGCGAAACGCGTCTGGCGCTTTTCCGGATTAAGCTCTGCTATGTAGCTTGTGAACTGTTGGGATGAAAGCCTCATCAGATGTACAACCAAAATCCTGCTACTAATGAGTTGTAATTGTGTAGAGATTGGGTACTGCGTTGCCAGGTGTCGAGTCAGCACATGTTGCAGCCTGGCCACATGTAATTGGCGACATCACTCGCTGTTACATAACGAGTCAATGCAGAATACTCCCAAGAAAGAATCGAGCAACTCTCACCATAATTAAACACTTTAAAAAATGTCTCACTACTAGCAGTATCTCTGCGCTTGCTGCGCTTCTTGCGATCCATTTACACCCATGCTTAATTAGATAGTGATTCGGACGTAAGCCTGTTACAGGGAAATAACCTATGGGAATCTGGAATAAAGATCGTGTCTGCTTCGTTGAAACTGCAAACAGTGAACGTGGACGTGGGTCTTGCTAATTTTTTCGTTTGTCCTCTCTAAGCTTCTCCGATGGTATTGTCATAAACCATGTATAGTACATTCGTCACCTACTGTTGCAAACCGTGACACTGCCTGTCACTCAGTTATCTGGTCAGTGCCCACATATGGTGGATATCAACTTCGATGAGTTGAGAGATACAAGCTTCAGGGTACCGCTGGGGGCCAAATATCCTGAAGCCCAAGGGCCGATTGAACGACAAGATGCCGGAGGGAAACGCCATTTTGCTACAACAACTACTTGATTAAACATTGCTTGGACCCGTTGGTAGGAGTATTCAGCCTTGTGCATCCGTGAATTGTGTACAGGCAGATGCTATGTCACTCGAAGGGCAGCCCAAGATCTTGTTTGATAGTGGTATGAATGTGTTGTTTCGATTAGTCAGTTACTAGTCCGGGAAGATAAACCGGCACTGTTTATTACCGAACGCTTCCTAGGATCGTCGTTGGGGTATTACGAGATAGCTTTGCCCTGGAGAAATCGGAGTGCTGATTTTCCAAACATTTACGAGGCAGCTCGGCTTGGGTTGGATTATTTGGGACAACGGTTATTGCGTAATCCCTCATCATGAGGACGAAACACCTAGGTTTTAAGGAATAGTAGGAGAGGGGGTACCTTGTGTTAAGTGTGCACCATTTTATGACCCCCTTGCATCTAAGTGGCTACTTAGTTAAGGCCGCTAAGTTAATACTGCAAAGGTTTTGTCGAGACAAACTACGATGTGGTGACCCGGTCACTATGGCATACAGTGACACCTGGAGTTCCTGTCCACATGAAAGGAAAGCGTTAGATGTCCTAAAGAATCCTCGAGGCACTCATATGCTTGGGAAGACAGGAGAGTGGCAACAACTGCGCATGTGTTGTGCTGCAGCAGAAGCTGGAAAAGGTGCGGTTACGTATGCTAGCTTTCACGCTGAAGACACCGTATACTGCTCAAGCAGCACCACATCTCTAGCAACATTGAAGAGCTGGTTCCTTTGTCCAGGTTTTCTATTAATTGTCGATGATGAGCGGCTTGCCTTTTGCCCGTGTTCTGAGGCGGCTGAAGTAGTATTGAAGCGTTCCGCTGCCCAGGTATGTGTGACATTAAGGGTGACAACGCTGTCCATCCTTATCAGCAGATATTCCGACTGGAAAGTGGTATGCTTGTCTCGCATCAAGCAGCAGCTTTACGCCCATAGTCAGAGAGTTGATGGAGCCTCGTAACTCGATTGACTTATTACCCTGTATGAACTCAACAAAGTAAAACACGATATCATTCGAATCGCCCAACATGGCGCCTAGGGAACGGACTTAAGACGGCTCGAAGGGGCGAATACAGCTTCAGTAGCTCCCGGCTTTTTGCCTTGGCATTTTTATTGGCATTGTACCTCATTCTTGAGTATCTGGCTACTCTGGTAATGATCAGAGCCGGACGTTGTCCAATCTCTCGACCAGCAGAAGTCGCAATTTGTCTTCCAAAACGATCCCCTGCCCAATCTCCGAGATACTGTATTGTAACTACTATATGCGACACTAGTCACATCACACCAGCAGGGTGCTGGGGCTTCCCAACTGAACTCCAGAAGTGGTGATGTAGTTTCTGGTCGCTACAGAGACAAGTGCGCGGGGCACGGGGATGATGGAGGCAGCTGACCACTGCATAACTATTGAAAACAGGCTCGTAAAGACTCCGGCTGTTAGGAGAAAGAATGAGTTAGTCACAAGCAAAGTGCAGAAGCTGTGTTTATCGGAAGAAAGCGACACTGTTGGGGAGAAATCCTTGTCAGCTGGATCTCCGCAGGTGGGAAGCGATTCTTCGCTTTTGCTACAAGGCCAACAGCCGAAGTTGGAGGTCTCGGAAGTACTGCTGTAAGTCCGTTGACCTCACAGCGTGGCTATAGTTCGCGTAGTGCGGTCCAGAACAGAAAGCTTCAAAAGCCAAATGGAAATCCCGAGCAGATTTTGGTGAGCAGTGTAGAACGAATTCATGACTATCCAAGTCTCTCCCTGCTTACTTCTACGTTGGTCAGTCCCAACGTCCAGCACAAGGCACTCGTGTGTTTGTCCCCTTGTCCATTTCCTGTTCTAAAGCTACGTACCATGACCCTTAATGTGAAACAGTGTCCGATCTCCAGTTCATCCACAGCCTACCTCGTTCTCACCCCTATGCACAAGTACCCCTATTGATATTGACTGCTCCTATTGATTTGATCGATTGAGGTGACGCTGCCATATTATATAGCTAGGTAGACCAGACCTTACAGCAGCATGTCTTGATTAGCGGATGTATATAATTGGCTCATTTTGATTCTTAACATAAGCCCAGTGTCACTCAATTGGATTCCGTTGTTCCTTTTGTACGCCTGAACTCACTGGTCGCTGGTGGCTCTGAGCACGAATTGTTTACATACTGTTGATTTTGGAGCTCGTTAAGATTAATGTGTATACTTTTACGAAGCATTTGTACAAATAACACCGTTATTTTAGGTCCGGACTTGATGTTTTGTTGAATATTCCGGTGAGATACGCGAGGTCAAAATATTTTAATTCTTTGTGACGTTACACTCGCCTAGGTTATCTTCATCCCTTTCAAAGACCGCTTGGCTGCGGGAGCTGGGCTCTAACCAAGGACGGAATTTTAGTTACGGGTCAAGGTGAAATGTAACAGCAATCATGAAGAAAGCAATGGCGTGCGTTAATAAATGATTAATAATGTTTCAATAATGAAAAGGAATGCACTTATTATATTTATCAGGAGGTGAAGCAATCTAACTTTTGTGTTGAAATAGTTTACAGTATCCATGGTAACGCATGCCTTGCAAATTCGAAATGCTGAATTACAGCGAAAGGGACCAGGACTCTCACATCTGGCGGGAACGGGTTTGCGGACCAAGATCAAGCGGCACAGCCGGGAGTATAATGGTAGCGTAGGATACTGAAATGTAGTTAAATAATTTGTAAATAATATAAATAAACCAGTAGCGGTTGTATAAAGGAATCGAAGTCCCATAGCTTTTATAGTACCATAGTTTACTGTAACCTTGGTAGCAGGTGCCCGGAGTTTCCAATTGCATAAATGTGTCTAAAAGGGAACCTCTGAGTGCACTAACGCAGTAAAATTTGAATTTCTCTGGTGCCAATTGGTACACCCATTTTGCGGCGTGAATGCTTTGCCCTCATAATGCTATGGATAGGTAGCATAAATTAATATAAATCGTTTAGTATTACTATATAGGCTATGATGTGTACACATTTTACTGAGGCAAAGTTACTGAAATAAGGAAGGCCGAGATGGTGGCGGAAAATCAACAGATGGGAATGTGCAGCAAATGCGGTCAACAGATATGCCGGTATTTCTGATAATGTAACGCATTAAAGTGTTGCATTTATTGAAACCTCAACTAACCATGTATTGTAAACAGGAATCACTTTTAACAAGGGTGTAGATATAAAGTTGAGAAAGCTGCACGGAATTTAAGTCGCACTAAAAATGCTCACGGAAGATATGAAATGCGAGAATCTGAAGCAAGATATGTACGAAGTTTATTCCTTATGATGGGAAATACGTAATTAATAGGTTTGAAACTTACTTTGGATGTCTTGAAGGCAACCTGTAAGTCAATGTGAATTGGTAAATGGTAAGAAGTGCGAAAGGAGTAACGGGGATGATGAGGGCATCTCTTTGTGCATAGTTGAGGAAATACGGAATGAAATAACCAAAGTTAATACGGAATGTAGGGTAACGGCTATATTATGTTACCGTAATGCCTAGTCTGTAAAAGGGTACTGGTAAATGATCATGAGGTGATAGGGATTAATTATTGTTATCGGTGAAAGGGAATACGTAACTGTGCGAACGGTTTGTTGTTAGTTTGAGTATGTTGCTAAGTGTTACGCAAGTAAGGGTCATGTGGAACATGTTCATATTGCGAGATAAATATGTTAACCGCGTATAAACTGTGGTGATCGCACGCGTGATTCTGAAATGCAAATGTGGGTATTTACAAACATATGCCTATTTACGTAAATAAATTTGCAAGCAGCTGCGTTAATGTTCAACGTATCTGTGTATGGATGTATATATATATATATATATATATATATATATATATAATTGTAATTCTATATATATACCGGTATACCTATATATATATACCTCTATATATATATATAACTCTCTATATATATACCTAAATACCTATACCTATATACCCATATAGCTATATATATGCCTATATATATACCTATACCTATATACCTATAACTATATACCTATATATATACATGTGTGTGTACCGCTTGATAATAAGCAAATGAAGCTTCTGTTCTCGAGGAGGCGAGGCACTCGTTTACAGGTATGTTACTTATGTAGATGAGGGTAAATCTATCTGATTAGATAGATAATGTTATGTATGTGTATACGCATATTGATGCAAATGTAGATGTATATACATACGTATATATATATATAAGCTTAAATATCTATATGTACAGATCTTTATTTCTTATATGCATTTACGTATACCTGTACATATGCAAAGAATTACCACCAACGGCACCTGTGACGATGTGCCACTGTATAAGCACATAGCTACCGCTGTACGTGTGGGGAGAGGCTCAGGCATTGTGGTGTGCAATTGGGCAAGAATCACCACGGTGATTCATGGCGACGCCGTAATGCTATGATTTGCAAGCACAGGTAGGAGATGTATGCAATGCATCAGTCGACGTCAACCGTGGGCTATCGCGCTTTTTTCAGTTATGGAACTTAAGGGTGCGTCAAGGCAACTGGGAGAACACCGGGCGCCTCTTAACATAGTGCTGAACAACGACGTGTACTATGATCTTTATTACCATGCATCATGATTGCTTCCAAAAAACAAGCAATCTACCCATCGGTTAAAAAGTCAGCAGTCCATTTGACTGCATTACCCCGTCCTTGTGATTATAATTGCTGGTGCCGACCAGAGGCATCATTCATGAACGACATGGCATATACTATGCAGAGAGATGAGTACGCGTAAATTAGTTGGTGGAAATAAACTTATGCGCCTCATAGTGTGGCGGTGATAAACGGTAAAGGTTGGTGAGGTAATCTAAGCACGCCACAGGTGGAAATGGCATGTTCACGAAAGGTTACTAACCTGTGGTATTGCAAGGAGTTTCGTTGACTTCGATGTATGCACTGTGGCACGAAGGGTATCGGCGACACTGCAGACATCGGATGTTTAAACCATTCACAAATATTCCCGACCTCATGGGTGAGCTGCTTCATGGCTCGTTACCCACGAATCGAGAGCACTGAGAAATGGTTTGTGGATCCGTGAAACACTTGGGGGACCATGACTGTGGAATCGCCTCAACAGGTACCTGCAATGCAAAGACGCATTAAGTGTAATGGCAGATTGATGTCGATGACTAGTAACGGTGCGCACGTGATGAATTTGATGAGATGGTGTGCTAGATCGGGAATACAGGCATATGGATACAATGAAATGGTTTATAAGAGGAAGGTGACAACACTGATACAAGGAGACCCGTGTGAGGTATATAATGGGTATGAAATCCGCCTTATTGGTTCCGTAGCATTTACTAACGACTTGTGCTCCGTAACCCTACATGTGACAGTGATTTGGCGCCGCTGCCATAGCTGGGAAGGTTATGGAAACCGATTGCAGTTTTGCATTTACGGTTCCTGATGTTCTCATCCTTAGACGATATTCGTACAACTTCCATCGTTGGCGTTCCATCATCGTGGTGGCAAGTTTCGGAATCTGTTCTATACACATGATGTCACTGCGGAGGTATGGTAACGAGGCCTGACCGCAACACTGCATATGTAGCTAAGCCGCTGCTTTATATAACGAAAAGAATGCATCCGCCTCAGGGTTGCTCAGCGCCCTCCTAAAATTAACTAAGCATGTGTCCGTTATTGGCGGCATGGAGACACGTTATCCGGGAATGGAAATTGCTCCCTACCCTGGCACCTGCATCGCAGGCTTTATCAGTACACCGGAATGATATAGATCCCATAGGAGACGGATCAGCAATAGGTTTATCACTAACAGACAAGGGTTGACATTTATTGCCATTTCGTAGCTTAATTATGAAGGAAGTAACAAACTTTGCGAAGGAAAGCTGACAGCACGACTCCCTAACGCTGCATATGCACTTAATAAGCCCTGGATCCTCCGGGGAATTCCGCTAAAACCGGATAGAACCGCGCTGCGAAGAAGGACTTGGCCTGCTGGTTGCGTTTATGCGAAGGAAGAAACCCGTGCGAAGTGAATTACGGAAACCAAAGAAATATGCGCAAGAAGTTGTAACCCACGCTGCATCTTCCTGAACCCAGTGGGAACTTCATGCGCATTCCTCACAGCGGTTGACATACCGTCGTGTGAAAAAGCCATCAAAAGACGGAAATAATAAGGCTATTCGCGACGGAAACAACCATACAGATTAACGTTAAAGGTGAGAAGCCGCGGTGGACGTTAATGGTTCGTTACATAGGCGAAACAGCTGTTAGGAACGTGACGGACGTTTGGACCATTCAGAAATATTCACCACTAGGTGAGTGAGCGTGTATCTAGCTCTGAACCCACCAAGGGTGAACACTGAGAAATGGTTTCCGAAGGCTCATCAGAGGCAACGTCGACAATACGAAATGAATATGAACCGGACATTAGATAAAAGCACACGTGAGGCAGTATAATGATGTAATGTTGCTAAAAAGAAATGTGACATGGAAACATGTTGTGAAATCCACCGTGATGAACATACCCATGTACTTGTGCATTACACCGGAGACGAAGAGACAGTCAGAGTAGTGGTGCATGCCATGAGGATATGCGCCGGTTATGAAAGCAACTTGTTACAGATTATTAAACCAACCTGACGTCCGAAGAAGTATTTCGGCAGTGGCACATGTAAATTGGAAGCATACCAGCAGTGGCTGATTCCTGAAGTAAGCTCCAGGGATGGACAGCGGTTCTGAAAGACAAAAGGTAAACAAGCAATGCACTTACCAGAGGTGTAACGGAGTATATACGCGGCAGCACGTTACATTCGCGGAAAGTAGTAGTGACGCATCATTCCAGTAATCATCACAGAGAGGCGTTGTAAAAGGCATCTATTAATATCCCATACCGTTACGGGATATGCTACGGAGTAGCTGGGTGAGTCAGCACTTGGCAACGCACTTCGCCTCCGTATTTGCAAGTGACCAGGTGTCTGTAATGAGTTCGACGAGCACCGCTCCACCCGAACTTAACAGCCTGGACTGCAATATTGAGGATGTACGCAAGATTCTAGCAAACCTTGACGGGACGTAACCTGCTGAGCCAGATGGGATACACCCACTAATCCGCAAGTCATTATCGACCATAATTGCACCTTCTGTAACTGAACTGTTTAACAAGTCACTATCCACTGGTCTACTACCGGACGACTGGAAACGCTCAGTGGTAAAGCCTATCCCGAAAGGTGGTAACCCTAGCGAAGTGCATAACTACCGGCCGATCTGCCTTACGGCAGTTTAGGCAAAGACGCTCGAGAAGATCGTGAAGAAGAGCCTTCTGCAACTTCTCCAGTCGAGAAACCTGTTAACCTCCGCGTAGCATGGTTTCCTGAAAGGCCGTCCGTGCGTCACCAACGTACCGTTGACGAGGCACGAAATGGTTACAAGCGCTGAACAAAGGCCAATCCGTTGACGTCATTTACATTGACTTCAGAAAGGCTTATGACAAGGTTAACCATGCAGTGCTCCTTGACAGACTGAGGATGTACGGTGTTGGTGGTTCGCTGCACAAATGGATCAGCAATTTCCTTATTGATCGGAAGTGGAGAGTCCAGGTGGACAACCATTTAACTGGCTGGTATCCATCGAGCAGCGGCGTGCCCCAAGGCACTGTACCGGGACCGATATTGTATCTAATCCATATAAACGATGTGCTTCAGCTACTACGATCACACAGTGCTTTGTCTGCAGATGACTTGAAAGTGTGCAGAGTAATCCGCACACTTAATGATTGCGATTTCCATCAGCAGGATCTCGACCGCCTCTCGACATGGTCTACAGAGGTTAACCTTCCGATCAACCCTGCCAAGTCGCAATTCATGAGTTTGGGTAAGTATGATCACCGCCGAACGTACACAGTGGCTGGTCAACCGTTGCATCCCGCTCCTTTCGTGCGCCACCTCGGTGTACTCTCACGCCGTGACCTGAAGTCCGTTGACAACACGAATAGGCTGTACCAAAGCAGCCTTCGGATGCTATGGGCTCTCAGGCGCAGCTTTAGCACTTGGTCCGAAGAGATTGCTACTGGCCTCTTCGTCTCGATAATACGACCAATGCTGGAGTATGGCACTCCCGCATACTGTCCCATCACCCGGGGCGAAGTAGAAAAGCTTGAGTGGGTGCAGCATGTAGCCACCAGGCTGATTCCCAACTTACGAGGTATGCCATACGAAGACCGATGTAAGAAACTAGGGTTATACACCCTATCCTATCGTCGGCTGAGAGTAGACCTCATCATGACGCACCGGATATTACACCCGGGGATTACCCCATGTTGAGACAACTACTTCATCTGCGCACACCAAGCTGCACGCGAGGACACCGGTATAAACTTATCGACCCGATTTGAAGTGGGTCGCCCATCAACTCCGTATTGAACGCAGAGTGGTGAATGTCTGGAACGACCTGCCTCAGCATATAGTAGAAGCCAACACAGTGTCTCAATTCAAGATGCTACTAGACCTACAACTTGCAGAGGCAAAGTACAGAGAGCGAAACGATAAATAAAGAGTTCATGTCCAAAAACGACGAATGATGCAGCTACGCAGAGCAACCTCTACTCGGTGCTTCCCACCAGTTCTCAGTTCTCTGTTCTCGGGGCAGGTGCCTTCACCACTGGTGATAGAACTGTCTTTAGCCCCTCCGATGATGTAGCAACAGCACCGTATGTTTTTAGCTCCATTGTCGATGTCTTACTTTTGTTAGGGCCATCGACTTCACCGGAAGGCTTTATAGCGGATGTTGTCTGCTTTTTCTTCTTGATAACAGAACGAACGCTCTACATTTCGCAGCCGGGTATCAAGAGATTCGTCTCTCCTACGAAATACTGTGCGGCCTTGCCGGCGGCTGCAGCAATTGGCACAACCGAAAAGCAACTTTCCGCTAGAGGCCAGCGCTGCGTACTGCTCGGTATTCAGCTCCGTACAAAACTGATGGTACCATCGGTTGCAGACATTGCATTGCATGCCGCCAGATTCGTCAGTTACTGGTATATTGCAGCTTGGGCCGCCACAAAGTGCGATAACCTCAGAATCCGAGCCATCAGGAACAACAGCCTCGGTGCATTGCGAGGCTGACATAGTGGAACACAGTGTGATGATAACACGTATGCGATAGTTAAACGACATCAAAAAAGGCAAAAACGGGGTTAAAACTGGGAAGAACTGGAAAAATTACCAGTAGGCGCAGAAGACGCTTTGACCAGAACCGCTTTAATCGATCCAATATATCTTGGATCACAGTAAATTTGACAATAGTCAAATTTCGTTTCAAGTCTTTATTCAACCACTGTTTTCCACGTTATTGCAACTAAAAATCTCCATCAGTATGGCACGCCAAAACGAATAGTTACCGCGTAGCACTGTGTTGTCTCTGGCAGAAATATATCGCAGTGATCACCGGTTTGCAGATTCATTCGCATTTACATGCGTTAGCCGCCGTGTTACATTAATATTAACTTACTGTTTGCCACGCAATCCTGAACGTCAAAAATGTACGCAACCGTACAGCATGTAGCCGTTGGCGTCCCCATCCAGCAAGTGTTTGCGCCTTCCACGCTCGAAAAACATGTCAAGGATTTAATCTGAAGACGTCCGATTAGCTCATCCATGTCTTCAACACTTCCATGCTTCCTAATAACCAAAGATCTGAACAGCTCACCATCATCCACAGCCATAGCGATAGCAGAAAAACCACTATGGCCACCGAAATATTATAACAACTATCACACATATGTACCTTTACCGGTAACACTTCCGATGGCATCATAATTAACACACAATCCATTTCTCCACACACCACTCAGCTATTTCCACCTATTGCACATTCATCCTCCTTGGCAACGTCGCTAGGTAACCACGTTGCTATGTACCATTTGTACCACGGAACGTCCCGAAACAACACAATTTTTTGTTACAGTAATCACACGGTCCGGTGTCTAAAATGGACCTATGTTCTTGGATAAGGAAATAGTGTACTCGGTTAGTCATAAAATGAAAAATAGCCACTTTAAGGGAGAATATAAAGAGTGATACACTTAAATTGAAGGGGAAATGAATATTTTGCTTACCTCACATGCTCATATGTGATTTCTTTTTTCGGAAACGACGGGGC
The DNA here is from genome assembly GCA_944474145.2 of Dicrocoelium dendriticum. Classification (NCBI taxonomy): domain Eukaryota; kingdom Metazoa; phylum Platyhelminthes; class Trematoda; order Plagiorchiida; family Dicrocoeliidae; genus Dicrocoelium; species Dicrocoelium dendriticum. The sequence goes on along the minus strand of OX104064.1, from coordinate 208,097,626 downwards.
AGAATGGTTACCGTACTTCGAGAAATAGGTAAACAAGAACGGAAATGGCTGTGAGAATAATATGTAAATAACGAGGTGAACGGATGTGGCGCGAATAGGCAAACAACCATGCGATATGTGCATACCTATTTACATATGGGACTTGTTACAGAATGCGTATTTACAAAGGAAAAGTAACGCGAAAACGTCAGTTGCATATATGAATGCCTTGGGAGCAGTAAGTTCAGTGATCTAAGGTGAATGATAAGTGAAAATGCATGTCGGTCCCTGGTCAATATGTGGTGGCTAAATGCTCACATCAGCGGAATGAGCTTTCTTAGGGGACATAAATGGTTGATGAAACCGTATATATATATATATATATAAAGTTGCAAAATTAGAATGCATATATTTGTAATTAAATATATGCATTCACTTTCAGATTGCATTATGTATACATAAATGTACGCATTATTAACCTCAAGCCCATATATAAATATATATGTATATATATAGGTTAATAAGGCGTACATTTATATATACATAATGCTGTCAGAAAGGGAATGCATATATTTAATTACAAATATATGCATTCCTAATTTTGCAATTTAAAAGTGAATAGAAATGGTATTGTTCCTCCAATCTATGCATGCTTATATCCTCATGTAGAAAGACATTTGTACGCGTGTTACGGTAGCACTGATCATCAGTTCTATGCCGCTTAAAGAGAAAGCACTTTGTTAGTCCCCGCTATGATTACCTAATGCAAATCCCCGCAACTGGATGTCAGTGGACCATCAACAAACACCTATTTGCCGAATCCACGCGGAGGAAATCAGCAAGCGCCTTAGCAACGCTGTCGGGGCTTCTATAGAACAGCACAACTTTAAGTTGCGCGGAGGCAATACACAGGTTAACTGCGAGTGCCTCAACATCACTCTCTAATGATCTGAAACTATACGTGTTAAAGACAGTAAGTGCGGAGTTAACGTACAAAGCAACGTCACCTCCGCGCCGATCAGAGGTGCGGTCAGATCTCAGCAGTGCGTAGCCTGGCAAGTACACTTCACTGTCCGTGAGGTTGGGGGACAACCACGTTTCAGTGAATGCGAGAACATCTGGACGGCAGTCGTAGACAAGAGCGCCGACTTCGCACAGCCTGTTTCGCAGGCTACACACATTGCATAAGATCACCTGAAGGGATTTCACACTGAGAGTCCGGGATCGTGCGCCACCAGAACCGGCTCTGCTAGGGCGGAAGTGGACCGCCGGCTCACCACCCGAAAACCCACCAACTGTAGACCCTTATCTCCTGCTTCACGGCGGGCTTTAAGACGCTTTACAGCTTCCCGCAATTTCAGTCTATCCGCCAAAGGGAGGTCTCGGTGCACAATGACACCAGTGCCCTTGAACTTTAAGATGAAACGCAGAAATGCTTGGCGCTGCTCCGAAGTGGACAAAACAACTCGCAACAAACGAGGGCGAGACTTTCATCTGGCAAATTACCAAGTCTGGTTAGTTTGCACACAGTCACGCCAGGGAAGCCGGGAAGCAGGATTTTGGTAACGCATATTCTAAACCACTGAAGGTCATCTAGCATCCGGTCTTTTGGGAGAACAGCAGAAGACTCAGTGGCGTTTCTTAAAATAACACTGCCGTCGGTACACGAGTCTCCGCGACGCGGAGTATTTACCGAAAGCTCCATGAACATCGGTGGTTTCAGTTTAGTGTCAGTTTTTATAGACTCTAATGTCGTAGATGTTTCCAATTGCAACGATTCCGTAGTAGTGGAATTTGAGGGGGAAAGGGCGCCCGACGGATCTCTCATGTCCGCCTTGGGTTTTGCCGCTTCTTTAACCCTCTTTCGCCTTTTTTTGACAAGGGCAGAAACATGCTGATCTCCTTCGCTAACAGCCGAATCAAACACGCTGTCTGAGGGTTCGTTACTAACAAGGTCGTTGTTAACAGGTAAACTGACATTCGACAGTGAACAAATAGATGCAGGATGTAACAGCTTGCCAGTGTCTTCTGGCAAGTTGAACACGGACATCAGGGGAACCCCTCTTTCTCCCGAGTCTCCGTCAACCGCCTGTTCTGTGGATATAGCCATGGCTTCCCAAAATGGAAATCATGACAATGATGCAAATGCAAATCCCTCGTTCGTAAAATTCAACCTTCTACTTGAAAGAGAAATGGGAGCAAGTTCAAGCGGGACTGGAACGATAGGATTATCCCGTGAGTGTTCCTTCTTCAGCGGGTTGCTGAATCAGGAGTTGGCAAACATTGAAATACTGATGGACTTAAAACAAAGACCGCATCACACCCTGTCCAACCAATTAATGCCCACGTATCCTGCCCTAGCAGTCCCTGCTAGACCGGTTACCTGAAGTAAGAAAAAAAGTAAACTCAGAAGGCAAAAAAGAAAGTGGAAAGAGATAAGCAAGTGGAATACCAAGATATTTGAGTCATTAAAACAAGAACTGAAAAATGAAGATGAGTCAGCTAGGAAAAAGGAAAGGTTTGCTGTTACCACCCGAGAGTATCGAGCTGGTGCGCCATACCCTTAACCGTAGGTTTCCCAACCACGTGATCTGGAATCGGATTCCAGCGATCTATAACTCGGCGTGATAGACGAGTTTCCGTCCTAATCCTATCAGACCGTGGTTTATGCAGTTTCAGTTGGTGACCGCGGAGATTAGGTAACCTAGCGGGACTAAGCAGCCCTGACAAGTCCGGGGCGATCTTACCCGTCAAAGCACGATAAGTGAGAACCAGGTCCCCTCTTATCCTTCGGTAGTGCATTGAGTACATCCCCAAACTGAGCAAGCGTTCAGGATACGTCTGTCCCCGTAGACCCTTCGCTAACCGAGTGCCCACTCGTAACACCCTCTCCAAGTCCATTTTGTCTCGGTTAAGACATGGTGGACAAGCCTGAATACAATATTCCAGGTGGGGTCGGACGAATGCCGAAAATAGCTTCACAAACAAATTGGCCGTTAACATTCCGAAAGAGCGGCGGATAAACAACCTCATACGAAACCATCGACAAACAGCCTTCTTCCAGTTGTCTCCAGATTGAAGTGCTGATGCGTGTACGACTCCTAAATCAACCTGCTGAGTGACAACAGGGAGTTCACCACCGCCGACAACAAATCGGGTGGGAGGATTTGCAGCTCCGATTCGGAGAACAGAGCACTTCGCCCTATTTATGGGCATCAACCATAAGGTAGACCATTCCCAGAGCCTATCCAAGGCACGCTGAATTGCCTCTGGACCCCCCGGGGTATGCACAATATTCCAGAGCTTAAAGTCGTCAGCAAACATTAGTGATGACACTTCTAGCTCTAGGCGGCAAGTCATTTACAGCAATCCAGCATCCTGTAGCGTTGTTGCATTTATTATACCGTAAAAATAGCAACTTACAATTTCCCAGGAACATTGCTACGCATGCCATGAACACAGGGATACTGCATGTACCGGTAGAGGTACTCATCTGGCAACCCCTTCCACTTTTGCCGTTCATAATCCTGTAGAGTCACAGCCGTATGCTTGCAAAAACCTGTGGCAGTTGCAAATTTCTTTACATCGGAGTCAACCTCATCAAGTTTCCGATAATAGTACGCACCAAAAGACATAATCTCTCAGATTCATCCACCATGATGACAGTTCCAAATGTGGCGCCAAGTGATTTTCAATACTCCTATAGGCTATCAAAACAACTACCTATGAGAACCACATTTACCTTCTTCAATACGAAATGTACAAAATATATATACAATATACAATATATACTATATATAAATATATATACTAACCACCATGTCTTGGCAACCTCTCCAGTTTGGCTAGCATACCTACCGAACCAAACCCGCCGCTAGGCAAATCTCAGATGTGAGAGTCCCGGTCCGACAGCGAAATACTGGTGTTTCAATTGTTTCTTGAACGTTGAAATATCTTATTTGTCTAATAAACGTAAACGTATGTCAATTATCCAAGGAATTAAAATCTGCTGAAATAAAGTGTAGAATGTCTTAGTAAGGCTTACCTCGCATGATGTGTTGTAATTGTTCGTTGGTGATGAATTCTAAGGAAATCGCATTATCAGCAACGGAAAAATCAGGGAATCAGCAACGTGCGATAAATGAAAGCAGGTGGATATAATAAACGTTAATGGTAGGGTTGTTAAATCTAAACCAGGACGGAGATGGTGAAGGCATGATATTGTGAAGTATGCAATGAAATGGGTGAAGTGGTAAATGCTGTATGAGAACTAAAGATGACGAAATAATTATCTGCATAAATTACGTTCTAAGACAGCAAAGAGGGTTATGTTAACAGAATAAGAAGTGCACAGTTGTGCATGGTGTATAAGTATGAGGAAATTGTTGACAATGAATGAACTTGCAGGTAATAATGTGCGGGTCATTCATCCTGGAGATGGAGGAAAAGTGGTGCAAGTGGAATGATACATAAAGATGGCATGATTTATAATGGATAAGCGGTAGCATTTTGAAGTGATGTTACATAGCAGTGGGAAAATGAAATGCATATACCCCAGGTAGTATGGAAATATGTATGTGCTCCGAATGGTATGGAAAATTTTTCAATTATTTATATGGTACGTACTATGATAATGGAAATGAGGACAATGGTGAAATATACTATGACAATGACTGTATTTCCCCAGAGAAATGTGAAAAAATGATATCTATATACATGTATATTTACTTATAAAGCTAAGTATTTATATGGATATGTGAATGCATGATAACACATGTATATCTATTTAAACCTGTTTTATTAATAGACTGCACAGGGATGTTCTCAATTATGACTTACTTGGGGAAATGTGGTAACGCGTTCCTCGATCGGTAACTGGGTGTGTTTCTTATGTGTGGAGGCCAGATTCTTCCGTGGAATGTCAGCACTGGGAGTCATCATGCAGCGCAATAACGGGCTATGGCTATGAATGAAGCTACCTGTGCCTGTAAACTGCGACGTGGGCCTGCATACTGAGTTCCTTTAAGCGGGAAGCACGTAACTTTTCTAAAAGTTAATGAGCATGTAAGTACGCTTGCATGTTATGTGAAGGTAAATGTGCTCACATTGACACACTTGAGTAATACGGAATAATGAAATCGCTTGCTGAATTCACTGGCATAGGAAGGGTTGTGCATGAGGAAGAAGGTGTACAGGAAATGGAGACGTATGCGTCACTGGGACGATATTTTAGTCGTGGGAACAGGCAATACAGGGAAATGGCGCTGCTGTAGTTAGAGTTGGATGTGTCCTAAATTTCATAGCTATCAAAGGGACAACGCTTAGAAATGAATTTCGATTTTCGTTTACGTCATAGAATGGATATGCTTCTGAACCGGAGGTGTAATAGAGGCGTAGGGAATATGGTGTCGGATTACGGACCCATCCACGGAATGGTGTATGAAGGAATGCAGGCCATTCGTAGTAAGCGTAAGTACATTTCACGGATGTGGCATGGTTGTGCGCACTGAAGAGTGCTCTCTTTGTTACCTGGCCCGCATGATTATTGCACGTGGAAGTATTATAGATGGTATAAAAGGGGACGCATGCTCGCAAAATAAGTGGTAGCTATTTAGGCGTCAGTAGCTGAAGCGTGAGTATGTGCAATGCGGAAAAAAGTATAACGCCGGTAACTGTACCTGCCTCCATCACCGTTGGTTATCTAGACCATGTATGTTCTAAGCCACTGGCATCAGGATTACCTCAAGGTAAGGTTCAAATATCTGGTGCACATGCCTTAAGTACAAATTTGTGATTATCCTCTGTTGTTCCCATATGGTGTGTTTCATCATAGGTACAAGGTTAGGGTATTTGCTTGGCTGCACAGACGTTGTGGACCGGCGGTTATGGAGCCTCACCTAAGGGCACACGTGTGTCATCAGTACGGTGGGTAATGAGGGGTACGTGTAATGTCAAACGGCTCCATGAACGTTGGTTGCTGTTTCCATGTAAGTGTTTAGGCAGGTGCACAAACACCGGTACCAATTAAACAACCGTACATGCTTACAAAAGCGTTGCTGATGGGCGTATGTAGGTGGTACACCGGTGTTATAAGATTGGCAAGTGTCAACTCTGCTCCAAAGATGTTGCGTGCCTCCGCCATGAATATGGACAAAGGGAATATACCTACGATATGGGATGTTATCATCCCGAAGCTGTAAGCCACTTAGTTTGGCTACAACGGTGGTTCAAGAAGCATGGTCGGAATTTCATTCGTAAATGATATGGATGCAACAAATACGCGCGTGACACGCAGGTTGATGGTGTAAATCATGGAATGCGAACTGTTCACATCCATTCGGCTGCATAATCTCTGAAGTGTGGCATGAAATGCAACGCGGACGTCTGTACCGATTCTAAATATTCGCGACATTATGGGGAGCAGTTTCCACGCTCTTGACCCACAACACGCAAGCACTGAGGAACGGTGAATGGTAAAGGGTGATTCGAACGAATATGGGGAAGAAATACGTGCGCGCCTCACAGCTAATGAACTAACGTCAGCAAGTTACACTCATGTCTCCCCAAAGTGGGTTGCGTATGCGGCAACAGAAATGACCATTGGATGGTTATCTAAAAGGGGAGCAGCGAATGGGAATGGTAATAAGCACGTGATGAGGTACCAACAGCACTGAAAGCGCTTAGTACATCGCGGCCAGGACAGCGAGGTGATATGGTAAGGAAGGTGCAATGTAATACGATGGTAGAGAATGTTGTTGACGATTACGGGCCCAGCCACTGAACCAACCGCCAAGTGGTGCATTGCATGCAAGCGGATGAGTAAATACTCGAGGCTTGGAATGAGGCACCAGAAGGGGATTGGACAGAGGGTGGCCCTAAAAAGGGCCGTGGGGTCGTTCACGAAGGTATAGGAAAGCGGACGTATTTATCATTGCGGACTCACCAGGCGCAGGACGTGCCAGGGTGTAGTTGTGCGAATGCAATACCAGTGGTGTTGCAAACGGATTCGGATACGAAGCACAGAAGCATGGACAAGTGTCAGGGGACTGAGAAGGTAATCATTGCAGTAGGGTACCTTACGTGATATCTGAAAGGCGCAGCGGTTGAGCAGACGGGGTACAGTGATTGACTTGCCGCCGACATGCTGGGCGAGGTACTCATTTGGGAGATCTTGAACGCAGGGCACTAAAGCTAGGGTGCGGAGAAGACGCATTTTACTGATTGCTATATGATAGTAACGTAATGACGTACTGACGCGGCGTTCAGACTGCAGTCATGTGGGCATTCACATGGGCGGCCCACTGGCGGCTAGTATGCGGTTCTGAGGCATAGTGCTAAAAGGTGTGTGTTTATCCAATTGCCACATACTGACTCGGTTTCCAAAGCGGACGCATGAGGACATACATGTAGGCGGTGGAGTGGCAGGTAAGAAGCGGTAGCGAGGCATACTTCTGAAAAGGCAATGGTCATCACAAATAACGACGAACTCACCGGGTGATCAAAAGGTAGCCATGTGCACATTCACATGGGCGGCTCACTGGCGGCTAGTAGGCGGTTCGGAGGCACAGTGCTAAAAGCGGTGTGTTTATCAAATTGCCACATACCGACTCAGTTTCCAAAGTGGACGCATGAGGACATACATGTAGGCGGTGGAGTGGCAGGTAAGAGGCGGAAGCGAGTTGCGGTAGCTAGTTGGATCCATAATTAACGATCTTTGTGAAAGCATGACATTTTTCCTTTGATTCAGTCAAACAAACTCACACCAATGCGTCCACGGTTGGCCAATCAGCGTGCATGCGAGAAACGTGTGAACGTCCTATCAGCTGCCGCCTTTCCTTGCGGCAGCCTAACGGTTTCCTTGCTGGGCTGGCACCACACGTTCGTTCGAGTGGATACTTCCATCACAGGTGGAACGTATGGCGTCGCACTGTGTCTCCAAATCGCCAGCTGCCGGTCTTGCTTCCAAGAAGAAACTCTCTCAATAATCACCGTGAATAACGATCGTGGGGATGATTGCTCAGTCAACTGCTTCTTCAGATGTTTGTTTTCATTTTCCACTCTGTTGGTCGTTGCGCAAACAAACAAACATACCGCGCGCTGACGATGAGCCGCTCATGCGGATGCCCATGGAAGCCATGTACGCCGAAGGTAACGGTACATTTCCGCACTCTTGCCTGCAAGCGCTCGCAGAATGCCGCTGAAATGTCCAGCATCACGGGGGTAAACCAACAACATCAGCCATTGCCGAAGGAGGTTCCGTACACCGGGATTTAAACCAGCAACTTGTGCACACCGTCGGTACATATCCCTCAGGACGTGAAAACGGCAAAATACCACCGCCGCGTTCGGATACTCCGACGTCAGCGCGCCAACTTGCGCCATGCACTCGTCCATAACAAGAGTTTGCACTGACGATATGCAGGGAAACATTTCTTTCATCGATTCCACCGCCAGTCTGTAGCTGGAGGCCGTCTCATTCGGCAACAACGCGTAAAAAAATGAGTACGCCAGACCCGTTACATCTATTAACGTACAGTGCCACAGTATGTGGCCGCCATAGTTCAACTGGTGCTTGGCATCCGCCAACAACACCTCACAGTAACGGGCAGCTATGGCTTCCATGCAAGACGGCACGAAAAATACATATTTCACTATCGTTCCTTCCCTCACTACCCGACATGTGCCATTCTTCTCAAGCATATCCGTCACCTCGCACACCTCCCCCGCCTGCTACTTACGGTGACGCCTTGTCACCGTCTTTAAATCGTCTACTGTCAACACTCGCCCATGCTCCCGGTTCAAGTACCGACGAATCTCACGCGTACTTCTGAACGCTGACATAAGGCTCACAATCTCCTGCTCCTCAGCCTCCGTCAAGTGCCGATTCTGCGGATATAGCCACGGAAGACCCAAATGGAAATCATGATTATGCTGCAGCTCCACTTCACCACGCTGGTAATAATCACCCCTCAATACTATGGAAAACCTTGCTTTGCAGCCCAGCATTCTATAACTATTTGGTCATGTTACAGCATTATCAATAACACACCGTTTACCACGAACGTTCCGCCGATTACCATGCACACACTGGTAATGCACATATTGATATGGATACCCCTCTGGCAAATCATCCCCCGTCATGCGTTTGTACCGAGATCGAGTAACGACTGACCGCTTATAAAACGCAGTCGCAGTAGCCTGCTGAAATCTCTTCACATCCTGCTCCATGTCCGCAAATTTCCGCGAATACAATCTCAACAAACGATTAAACGTAGGAAGATCGTCCACCATGATGACAGATTCCAACGACGCGCCAAGGTTCAAAACTGCACATCGTTATCTACTTGAACAACAACAACGGTGTTAAAATCCACAACATACAACATCAATAAGCGGCAAAGTCCACTTTTGGCTCAGCGTACCATAACACCATCACCAAATTACGCACATAACACTTTGGTTAGAATCCCGGTCCGCTTGGCTGCGATACGCTCTACTATTTTCCTCAAGTATCCCTGCCCCGAAATCCTCATTTCTGTGGCTCCCGCACATTGTGTTACCCGTTTTTGATTAATAACATATATTTTACACTTTGAGTGTATGTATGATCTACATTCGATCAAGTTTCCCCTACTTTTCTTAAATCGGAACCAACCACTATCATTTCACATAGTGACGCCCAATGTGTTTTCAGTGCATTTATAATGTTTCAATCTATCCATTGTGTCTACCAATGTACACCCGTGTTATAAAGGAAGTTCACGTTGAAACCATTTGGTTTGATAGGCCTACTCTTTTTTACCTCTTGTGTACCTCTGGCACACAGTGACGTAATAGTGTGTAATGTGCAGATTCCCACACTCACGGCTCATAGTTGCCTCCGTTCTTTCGGATTGGTCCTGTGTAAGCCCGTTTTAAGCCACAATTTTCTGAGATGATTTCATCATCACGTGCGTCTTCCAGCCATATATGTTGACTAATTTTGACTATTAACCTTGTTGAAGCGTCTGTGTCGGAAGCATAGATTATTGAGGTATTGTGTATGTATTGTTTTTAATCGATTACCGATAATACCGTTATTCCTGTTCCGGTGTTGTTTTTTTGATTCCTGTGGAAACGCGTTAACTCCAGACATTCAAGTTAATGGTCGCATGCACCGCTCCTTAGGTCATCTGGTTTACAGGAGAATACGACTTGATATCGTCAGCCAACTGGTACGGCTTTACAAATTCAATGACTTTCTATGCGTCATTGATACAAAGTAGAAATTTTCGGACCCAATACACTTCCCTAGAACACGTCAATCGTTACTGGTTTCTGTGAGGATTTGGAGTCTCCTAGTCTCGTCGACTTTTTGGCAGGCGAGAAGAATACAACTACAAAACAGGGTCAAACATGCAGTAAGAAGTCAGTTTAGTTAGTATTCCACTATGAGAGACTTGGCCGAATGCTTTTTTCACGTCCAGGAAAAAAGATGATCAAATCTTTACTGCAATCAACAATGACGGTCACATTGTTCGGGAATTCCAACTGGTATGTTTGGCAGGATTTGGATGGCAGAACTCTATACTGATATTTGCTGATGAGATTACTATGTGTCAAGCATTTTAGTAGCACTTCCTTGACGATCGTCTCCATCACTCGTGCTGCGAATTGTTGATGACTAATTGGTTGATAGTGTTCCATGCTTTGACGGCTACCTCTTCTATGTCTTGGCACGACTACCGCATGTTTCCACGCAGCAGCAAAGTTAACAAATTTCTTGGAGGGAGTGGACATTACGAAGCAGCACGGCGATATTCGGGAAAACTGGATTTAGCAAAACCGAAGGGTGACAACTAAGTCCGGTTCGGAAATATAGGTTGGCGGCTTGAATTTCCCCAGTATTTGTACGCGGGTCAAATTGGAATGTGTTAACGTACTATTGGTGAAACTTGGAATATTAAATGACAGGTTTGGACAAGCAGAGATGCAACAGTCGCTGGAGTAGCGTTTCATGACCTCACATATTTCAGTTGGATTACCGGTGACTGAATTGTCGGGAAGAATAATTGAGTTACTCGACTTCGAGTCAGGGTTGCTTCCGCCAATCACCAGAAGATTAAGGGCCTTGGTACGGTTAATAGGTTCAGAGCAGTAGGTTTATCAGACAGCTAAGCAGTAGCAAGCAAGTTTCTTTACTCCGCCTGATCTTCATTTATGCGTATAAGAAAGAAAATTTCTTGAGTCCTGCTGTACTTTGAAAGTAGCTTTTTGAGCTGCACGATCAGTTGACAAGGATGAGCTGCATCCTTCTACGGTTTCATTGTTTATTGCTTCGTTATAAGTGCAAGTATAAGTAGACAGTAAGTGAGCATTTTATATATTACAAAACGACATTGTTCTTGTCTGTAACCAGCTAGAAGGCATCCCAGCTAATGGATTTCAGAAGTGGCACAAAGTCTGTCCAGTTAATGCGTCTGAAGAGCCGAACAGCACACTGGTCAAGCAAGTGGAAGACAATTAATGGATAGTTGGAAAGAGCGCGTCTCTTTTATTATGGCATCCAAAGGTTGTCAAGCACGCTTGCAGGTGCGTGCGCAACCCCTTTTATAAAACGTAAATACGAAGTTATAGTGCCTGATGGTTGCATGCACGGGTTGAGTTCACCAAACGCATACCTGATGTCCGCGAAAGCGCGGTAGTTAAATGGTCTAGATTGTGCTTGCCATGCTACTTATGGCATGTTCAAGGAAACCATGTATTATCTTATAATGTCTAGGCAACAGCGAAACATCAGTGAAAAGTTCAACAAGACTGCATATCCTGGTTGTATTTGTGGGTGGTTGTAAAACAGGCCAATTAAATAAGTGTGCTGTTACCCAATAGCTTGGATCCAGACCGAGTCTTCAAGAGAAGCTATTAATAGCTCTTGCACTGCTAGCTCCTCGAAATCGTCACTTACTTAGGTGAGGCCTCCACCACCATGATGGTTGACACCTCTATTGCTTAAGGGGGTGTAGCCCCGGATTCGCAGTTTTGTATCGGAAGTGTTAGCGTCGTGCGACGTTCCTGTGATGAGCGACAACTGGGGGCTGGAGAGGGCAAAGACTGGGCTGCTAAGGCGTCATTTATGTTTTCTGGACCTTGCGTTATTGAGAAGTAGAGTGAATGCTTATTTGCAAGACGGACCATCTGACGCATTGTCGAAACGGAGGTAATCCGACTGGTTTGCATAGGTACAGCTGCTTTCCTCTCAGAGGGTATGGTCTTATTAATAGGGTTGCATTGGTCAGAAAAAATTGTACTGTCCGCACAACCGTAAGTAGCTCGGGTTGTCGATCGGCACGAGCGTGCGCCAGCTGTGGTACCGTGCTGAAAAGAGGCACAAGAGACAGGTACATTGTTGTGAGTGGCGTTTTTGGTGATGACTAAGGTATTGACGGGAATATGCTGAACGGAGTCATTAGAAGATATCGAGGGACTACAGTGTCTGGGTAGCCTGGAGGGGCGCAGGTCTGTCAGGTGCAGGTTGGTTATTGTGGTATCTGTATCGCATACGAAACTTCGGAGAGAAGCGTGGGAGAAGGCATGTTTACATGCATTGGAAAGTTTCCAATGTAGGTCGTCGGTTGAAGGCGTAGAAGTCGAGTTCATAGATGTGACAAGAACTGTTGCAGGGGAAGAAAGAGCAATCAGTGCCGTGAATACTAGGCCATTGTAAAGCGCAGAGGGAGAACTTTTGAGCTGGTTCACAGGAGGTCATAGCGACTGGTGTTGCATGCCATTTCGGGAACTGCGATTTAATGAGAAGGAGTCTGCAGGAGGTGTTGGAGGGATTGGTAGCGTTCGCTTAAGGGCTGCGCTTGATGTGAATTTTGAAAAGGTGCTAACCTGTCTAACAGCCTCCAGCTCGATTACTTGCTTCAGACGAATTGGAATCATTACTGGAGGACGGGGTGCACAGTCACTTCGGCCGTGCTAGGCTGGTAAAACGGTTCCATTTAGTGTGAAGCGGACTACGGCCCAAACACCGCCTTGTATGTGTTTGGTTCGCAAATATAGCGTGCTTGTGTTTGCCTGTGAAGGAGTGCGGGTTGGCTCCGTTGATGAAACCTAGGTCCCGTTCACATACCTTCAAAACTTATTCCTTCGGGTTTACACTGCATTTAGTGGGTGTAGATGGAGCTGTGTATGGTGCAGCTCAAGGCACTCCATGTCCCTCTGTAGGCACAGGCGTTCAGTGGTTGTCCCTGTGGTGACCGTAGTGCTAGTCAACTCTGGACACAGATGCCGCCAATCCATAGATGATGGACAACATGCTCCTACTGTGATCGCGTTAGGTGTGACCAGTCGTAGCCCGCCATATTCCGTAAACTTGGTATGGGACTGGGTAATGACGTTAGGCAGTCCAGTATTCATCGGGATGCCTGTGGTGATCAGTCGCTAGACTTTAATGGGCGACGGACTTTTGGTAAGTTTGTCACTTCTCGGAATGTGCTATATACAGCACGTTTGTATCGGGGTACATACCTTTGGCTAAAGTCACAAGCGGTAGGGTCACACGAGCGCATTTTTAATATCGAGTGAGTTGGTGAGAGGGAGGGCAGTTTGATTGGCGGGGCAGAAGGTGGAAACCCTGAAGACGGTGTATGAATCATTGGAAGGTGGGTTATAGGAGGGCATTGGCTGTACTTCACTTTGGCATTGCGACGTGTGCAAACGGCATGACCTGAATCATATGAGCCTTGGCTATGGCGAGGAATAAAGTACTGCCGTTCATGAGCAGTTGGGATCGGAGGCTCGAACATGTACGGCTTGCTGCATGGTTGTGCACATCTGGACGTGCTTATTAGTTCTGTCTGTGGACCATGTGGGGTGCCGTATTTCTAACCTGCGCCCACGTTTTCTTAAGTTGCATCGAGGGAGAATCTTGTGGATCGGTTATCGGCGATCCACAAGCTGAAATAGATGCTATCTAACTCTGGATTCCCATCAACCATTTGTTCATCCACTCTATGTCCCATGGTTACTTGCCCTCCCAACGTAAGTGTTGCGCTATTCGCAATGGGAATAACCTGATTTAATTCTTGTCTCTTACAATCCATCCAGTTTATGTGCCATGGTTACGTGCGAACCGTGATGACTATTATGTAAATTATTTAAGGCAGAGAGAAGACAGAGGTGGCGATACGTCAACATTTCGATCGTTCTCTTCACTCACAAACACAGAAACACGCAAAGGAGTATATACATGGAAAAATAAGCACCACCAATCAAACTGTTACAGTGAAGACCACGGCAACCGAATTGCTTGCCTCAAAAGTTTCTGTGCATATAGCACAGGTTGATAGGCCTAAATTAAACGCGCCTCACTAAGTACCAGCATTATCGGGTTTTTGGTACGTAATAACACTTTGAACCCTCTCTTGGGGTTCACGTCATGACGGGTTGTCATGAGGTGCTTGGTGATAGACGATGCCGGGCTCTGATTAATTCTCAGATTTGTCCCATCTTGTTGCGTAATCACTGGTCCCAACCACTTTGGCAAATGTTCAGCTGCCCTCTGAGCTAACTGACGATTTGTTCTGCCAATGTAAATGTCAATGCAACCGCAGGTGAACTGATAAACAACGGGAGAGGCCAACTACCCGACGAGATGCTTTGGTGGTTATGAAGTACAGGTCCTCGTGTAGGTGCGAATTACGGTAGTCAGAGGTGCTGTCTGCAATCTGAACACTATACGTCGATCAAACAGTTAAAACAAATGGAGCACATAATGTTCCTGCAGCCGGAAAATTATCGGGTATAGTCTTGATGAACAGGCTTGACTAGCTTTCGAAGATGGAGTCCATTCTGGGCGACAAGTGGAAGTTCCATCTAGATGACACACCGGAAAACAACATCCTGTTGGAGAAGCGTGGCAAGGAAGCTCCAGATCCTACTGCTACATGGTTACATCAATGAGTCGCAGTTCAAGCACTTAAAACCAATTGGGACACAGACACCTAGAATGAGAGGCGCTCCCAAGTTACACGAAGCAGGATTCCCGTTATGTATGATTATGTGCATGAACAATTCACCTTATCACAATGTCGCGCGGTGGCTGACAAAACGATGAACAATGAACAATGATATATTACAGGTAAAAAGTGATTGCTTTTGCGGCACAATAGCTGAGGTGTTTTCCACCTCCAGCTAACGTGTAATGATGATGATGATGATGATTGCTTTTGAATTACCGTAGGATGGTTGAAGTGAAGGTAAACATCAGTGTAAATCGTCAGTTTAAGCTTCTAGTGAATTCAAGTGCCTCTTATTCATAGAAACGCTGTAGAACATGTACTGAATTGTTACTGTAGAGCATTATGGGAAGTAATATGGGTAAGGCAGGTCTTAAGAACAATAGAAACGACCAACGATTACTCGTGCGCCGCTTTCTTGGACTTGGGTAAATTGATGAATGCAGTTGTAATATATCCGATACTATATTCCACTACAGCAGTGTGTAAATAGTGAAGCACAGAAGCTGAGAATGAGCACCGTATTTTTTCGTGTTTGTTCAACGTGGACATCTCTGATTATATAGCGTAATGTAGGTGGATAAGCGAATCATCCAGACGTCTTTTAAATAGCGATTGCGTGGGGGAAGATACAACGTATGTGGAAAGAGCGTTCCAGTGTTGGCACACACGAAGGGAAAAGAAATTCCGGCGGCATTCCAACCGGCTGTATTGTGTGGCCAGCTTTAGATAGTGTCCTCTGAGTGTTGTATTGCTATTCAGCTTAAGTAACTGACGACAACAATGGTTTGGATTCCGCAGGATCATATAAGTCATTATCAAGTCGCCACGCAGGCGTCGATATTGTCCACTGTAGACCCCGAGTGTTTTCAGCCTCAATCGGTAAAGGAGATGAAACAGGCCCCTGACGTTCTTGGTCGCCCTTCGTTGTGGCAGTTCAAGAGCGGTAAGGTCTTGCTTCTGCCATGGCTGCCAAGCGTGGATGGCGTACTCAGAAAGAGGCCGAATGTAGGCGTTCAGCACCTGGGAAAAGATGGAAGGATCGAAGCGCCCGAATGTCCTCCGCAAAAGGCCAAGGTTTTGGTTAGCTTTTTAGGAGGCTTTCTCGGCCTGACGAGAACAGCCCAGATCTTCCTGCACTATCACGCCTAGATCGCACTTCGTTGTTGTGCGCTGCAATATTTGATCTCCCAGTCTGTATTCACAAGTGGCTTTATGGCGTATGCTTAGCACCTTGCACTTTGTAGCATTGAACTGAAGCAGGTTCTGAGTCGACCATTCGTAGACCCTGTCCAGATCATCCTGAAGTGCTGCGTTATCGCTGGTTGTTCTAATGGCTCGCCATATCTTGTGATCATCAGCGAAGAGTAAGGAGCTGCAGTTGACTACTGTCGCGAAATCGTTTATGTAAATCAGGAGTAGTCGTGGACCAAGTACTGAGCCCTGGGGCACGCCGCACTTAACGTCGATTGGGTCAGAGATGACGCCGCGAATTCTTACATTCAGATGTCGTTGAAGCAAGAAGTTAGCTACCCAACCGAGGATTGGGTCACCAATTCCACAACACTGCAGCTTGTGAAGGAGGATACGGTGGTTCAGACGGTCGAAAGCCTTTGCAAAATCCAGATATACTGCGTCAACACCTACGCCGCTGTCAACGGTCTCAGTCCAACTAGATCTGGCAAGCAGCAAGTTCGAAGTGCAAGATCGGTTCTTGCGAAACCCATGTTGCTCTTGTGCTATGATATTTCGTTCTTCCAAAAAGTTCACCAGAGTTTCGGCGACAATCGCTTCCTTGATTTTGGAGAGCACCTGGAGTAGTGTTATCGGGCGGTAGTTGGCCGGATCTGTACGACTTCCCCCTTATGGATGGGAGTGACGATGCCTTGCTTCCACATTGTTGGCACGCGCATCTCATCGAGGCATCGTTGGAAGAACTTGCAGAGTGGGTCTGCCAGGTTTACTGCAGCCAATTTCAACGCTTTTGGACGAATATTATCAACACCGGGAGAGGTATGCTCGCGCAGGGCAATTAGCCTTTTCATGATATCCGCAGTCGTAAATGTGATGTGGCTGAGTCCTGGTGGTGGTACAACGATTGGGAACAGTGTATACGGCGATGTCGTACTCTGGAAGTTCGGGGCGAATTGTTGACATAGGGCGTTGGCCGCCTCGGTTGCGTTTTGTGCAAGTCCACACAATGTGTGTAAAGCAGGAATTCCTCGCTGTACTTTGCGGAGCTTGTTAACGTGTCTGTACAGGAGCTTGGGGTTTGAAAGAAATTTCTCAGCTAGATTCTGTTGATGCTGCATTTTATCTTCGAGTACCAGGTTTACGCAGTGATTAATTTGGATAGTGTAGGCTTCCCATGTTTCGGCACTCGGCGACTCCTTGTATCTTCGCCAGAGTAAATTCCTCGTGACGATACACTTGCGTGTCCTGCTGCGTATGAATGAGTTTACTGTCTTCGCTCGCGAAGGTCTTTTCTAGAAGTACTAGTTACTAACGTGTTAAACTGGTGAGCAAATTCAGACCAGGCGATATCGGGGGAACGTTCTGCTAGAAATGCCCGGTTTGTAGCATTTATCAGTTTGACTAGAGCCCCGTAATCCGTAATGAGCTGGCATTCCTCGGTGTTTTCTGTGGAGTACTCTGCATAACAGATGTACTTGAACATGAGGGTTGCATGGTCGCTACGGCCTAAAGTACTCTCTATCGATACCGTTTCGATCATAAGCTCTTCATTGGTGAATACGAGATCCAGAACACCCGGTTTGTTTCCTGTCCTGAATCTTGTGGGAGATGTGATGTGCTTGTAGAGTGGTAGCCCACTGATTATCTCCTGTACTTCCATTTTGAAGTATTCGTTGATACAGGCTGGGGTTTCTATGCTATGAATATTGAAGTCGCCAACCAGGAGAATGTGGCTGTATGACTGCGAGAGAATGGTCTTCATTGTGGAGGCTAGGCGGTTGTCCATTTCCAAAGTAGCCGACGGAGGGCGATACACCACACCCAACAAACATGCGTCCCCACGGCTAAGTTGAAGACGACACCAAAGCGCATCGACAATCTAAGCCTCTGTGTCATTGATGAGATCGATGTGTAGTTCGCTGCGATAATAAAGTACTACTCCACCACCTCTACTTGGTCGATCATTGCGTAGAATTGACATCCCTGGTAGTGCGATTTCTACATCAGTGATCGCTTCATTCAACCAAGTCTCGGTTATCATAACAAGGTCGCTTGACATCGAGGCCTGATGCAGGCGAAGCTCCGTCAGTTTGCTTAAAAGACCTTGTGCGTTGGTATAAAAACAGGAGAGTGATTCATAGGTTAGAAGGTTACTTGTGGATATAGACAACAGGTTTGAGACTTGGCCGACTCTCTTGAGGTCGGCTGCTACTAGTTTTTTGAAATTGTCTTAGGCTCGCGAGGATGACTTGGGATAACTCTCTGCACAGTGTGATCAGGTTCATGATGATCCTGATGGTCACTCACCTCCTGCAGTGTCTCGCCGGATGCTATGACGGCAGTCAGATCAGACTCTGTGGTGGACTCTGCAGCAACGGTTGTTCCCAATGAGTTGGTTCTCTCCATGGAGCAACCAGTAGCCTCTGGTCATAAACCTGCTGTTTTAATTCGAATTTCTGTCGGTAGTATGTTCCGGAATTTACCCCAGTTCTCTAGAACTGTCTGTAAAGTTAGCTTAGACGGTAAGACCAACTTCAGCAACCTAGGACCACACCCTTTGTAATTTGGTGACACGGGAATCCTGGTCAGGGAAGTAGCAATGATATTTTCTAAAGACAGCGCCTCTCGTATGTATCGCCATTGCTCCAGGTCATGTGCCTGAGCTTCTTCAGGAGGTGAAGCTTGAGACTCAGGGACGCCATGAATAATGACGGTTTTCAGCGCTTGTTTTCTACTTCCCTGATGATTGTTCATACCCTTTGAACGTTCTTTCCACGGAATATCCGGTAAGATACATACTCCGTTCGATGCTCTGTGATGTCGATTTGCAGCGAGCAGAATGGATTCCGTTTCTTCCGAGGAATGTAGTGTTACTCGAAGTAGTCGAGGTTCACCGTAGTGTAAGTTGTTTGGGTGTCTTGCGATGCGGCTCAGCGTAGTGGGTTCAGCGCGCATGCTGATGGCACTACAGATGGAATCCCACTGACAGCGATCGTCTATCAGTTTGCCCTTTATTGTGTTGGATTTGGATTCAGGAACGTTAGTGCACACAAGACTTAAGGCACCATGATTCCGCCTTGTGGTTTGCGACTTAACAACATTAGGTTCTTTTGCGTTTTGTGGATTTGTGAACCACACTAGCGATAGCGATCCATGTTGAGGCACAGTTTTGACCTCTTCGATAAGCAGAGTCACAGGTGTCTTTGACGGCGTTTTCCTAGAAGCAATCGCTGCGTAGGATGTCCAGTTATTTTTTACCGTAGGCATGCTGGAGTTTTGTGTGTCGGGTATGTCAACTAAATTACTAGTTATTACACCCTTGGAGGACGTAGTAGCAAGTGGGTTGTAAACGACTTTTTCACTTAGTGGAGTCACGAGGCTAGGGGAGACTGAGACGCGATGGTGGGGTTGGGATGCCTGGCCCTCTTCCTCGGCCTAAACGGGGAGTTTGTAGGTGTCCGTTCAGTTTCAAGTATAGCGTTGTTTACTTTCACAGCTACGTTGCGAGCGTTCACCAGTTGTTCAACTTTTTCATTAGGAAAATTATGCAACTAACGACAGGAATGGATTTGCACACCTGGCAGAACCAAAATGCTTCGGTTTTGCTGCTGTATTGTCTAGTTTCGAGTGCACTCATCCCTAAGCACTTCGAATGGTACGCTTTTTGACAGTTAAAGTAAACTGGACCAGACTTAACGGTTTTTACACATAGGTCACAAATGACTTTCGAATGAGCCATATCCACTTGAGACGTGTACTTTGTTATTTTGACTTGCACCAATTCCAAAAGGGATTAGATAGAGAAGGAGAGTTCAGAATCTGTGTTGTGGATATCTCACTTACCACTAGCTTAGAATGGATAACTCTACTGGATTATGTGGTCAGGGTCAGTAATGGGGCAGCGAAGTGGGAATAACCGCAGATGGTAGTGATATGGTAGAGATTCACCGCTAACAAGATGGAATGGAGTAACTGGATTTGTACACTACAACAGGGGTAGCAAGAGGATAGAGACTGACGCACCGTGTATGACTTCGCTTCAGTTTTCGTTGCGCGGCGATCGGCGCTGGTTTGAAGTCAGGGGAGTCAGACGTGTGGCGTCCAGATGAGTCACCCGTTCCTTAGCGTAGATTTGCGACGTGCGTGCTATTGATCCAGCAGGTAAGTGGACAGGTAGGACTGAGGCAAGGCAGAACGACTTGGAAAGTACGGTCTATTGACGACAGTGGCTGCACAAAAGGCGGACCAAATTGACAACTAACGCTTGGTACAGCGACTAGAAGGAGTGGTAGTAAGATGCTCGGGTGACTCTCAAAAAGATCTTTAAAATAAGACCACCAGAGTTCTTGTGCGACGAGAGGAAAAATAAATTGTCCGATAAAATGCAAGCACGGTTGACTTCGAAACTGCAAAAGCACAGTTTGCTGTTGATCCGGGAATGACAGATCCAAAAGGTGAACAGTGGTAGGAGGAGCTCGCGGAGCCCAATCGAATGATAGTACGTAGGTCACTGTGAGAATAAACCCAAAGATTTCAGGGCGAATAACGCAGGAGGACACTTATTTTGCGACCGCTCGGTAGACTGACAGACTCCGGTGCGTAAACTCCTCGCTACACATTGCCTGAAAGAATCCTTTGAACTGGCTGAGACACTGGAACAATTGTCACTGAATGTAGAGCTTTTGTACTCAATAGATGTGGTCTCCTTATTCAAAAACGTGTCTTTACTTGAGATGGTTGATAAGTTACGTAATTTTATCCTGATTCCGAATTTGTCTGTTGGCTTGCCAGTGGTTTATTTAAAGGATATGATATGGTTTGCATTTGATGGGATCGTATACAAACAGGTCGACGGGGTCTCTATGGGCAGCCCTCCAGGACCTGTTTTAGCCGACATCTTCCGTGGACTGATAGAAAGACAAGTTGCTGCCAGCACTGATGAGGCGAAATTGTACAGACTATATGTGGATGACATTTTAGTCTTCACTAGCGGAGAACATTTTACGCGGCTACTGACCATCCTGAATTCGCTTCACCTCAATTTTTCGGTATCCCATGATGTGAGACAACACAATTGCCTGACTTCTTCGGGTAGACTCCTTTGGAGACGGGTTGAAGGTAGGTTGCAGCGCATTGTTCACCACAAATAGATTTGCTCTGGACAATACCTTAATTTTTAGCTTTGCCCTGATCGCATACAAACGTAGCTTAGTGAAAACTCTCTTCTACCGGCCTAGACGTGTTTGCAGCTCCGAAACGTTACAAGCTGAGGAAGAAATTCTTCGCAAGACCCTAATTTCTAATGGATATCCTGAGGCGTTTATACAAGTACACATCCGACCACCCCATGTGAAAACACCGGGGCTGGCGGCTGAGAAAAAGAATGTTTATTTGTTCTTTGTCGTTCAAGGGTACCATGTGGCAAATGAGATAGGACGCAAGCTCCGCTCCGTCCTAACGCGCACCTACACGACAGCGCAGGCATACCACGAGAGGACTTGTTCTTCATAACCACCAAAGCATCTCGTCGGGTAGTTGGCCTCTCCCGTTGTTTATCAGTTCACCTGCGGTTGCATTGACATTTACATTGGCAGAACAAATCGTCAGTTAGCTCAGAGGGCAGCTGAACATTTGCCAAAGTGGTTGGGACCAATGATTACGCAACAAGATGGGACAAATCTGAGAATTAAGCAGAGCCCGGCATCGTCTATCACCAAGCACCTCATGACAACCCGTCATGACGTGAACCCCAAGAGAGGGTTCAAAGTGTTATTACGTACCAAAAACCCGATAATGCTGGTACTTAGTGAGGCGCGTTTAATTTAGGCCTATCAACCTGTGCTATATGCACAGAAACTTTTGAGGCAAGCAATTCGGTTGCCGTGGTCTTCACTGTAACAGTTTGATTGGTGGTGCTTATTTTTTCCATGTATATAATCCTTCGTGTATTTCTGTTCTTATTGTGTTTGCGAGTGAAGAGAACGATCGAAATGTTGACCTATCGCAACCTCTGTCTTCTCTGCCCTAACAAAATGGCTGAATAGGTCATATTCTTTAACTATTATGTACTTGGCAAGCCGCATGTCGGGATCTCAGCCTGAATGACCAAAACAAACGCCTGCGCCAAATGGTGACTACCGGCTTACCGAGTATCCACCATATGCATTCATATGGCTGTTGCCAAGACAACTGCACCTGACACTGTGGCGATCGTTCGCTCACACTGTGCAACACCTCCAGACAACCTCACACATACACACCTCAGCCTTGAATCTTCCTCCCACCCCAGGAGTACGTACCATTCATTTTCTCCCACCCCCACTGTTTGACTGCACCAACCCGCCTCAAGTGCCCAGCCCACCGTGTGCCTTTTCCCGCGCTGCATAGCGAACCAAGGAACCCAGGGTTAAAGGACCTAATAAAAGAAAGGTCATAGTCCGATCGTGGACTCGGTATCGTGTGACTCTTTATGTACGGTAGCAAATACCTTTTGCATTCCTTTTGTAGATTGTGAAGGCTGGTTGTTTCGGAAGTGATCGGGTATTTTTGGGTAACATACTTGACGTCTCGACTTCCTTTCTTGCTTGGGCCGGCAGATTTTTCGTGTCACTCGAGTCCCCCATCGATTTCGTCTCTTACACCACATATAAAGCAGCCAAACAGTGTGTCCCGAGATTCCAAACTAGGTGGATTTTTGTTTATTATCACATAAACATATCGAAATGTTAGCCAGTGTGGACTCAATTCGATTGACACAGTCATCATTAATGTTTCCACTAACGTACTGGACAGGTTTGGCGTTCTTGTTGGCTCATCGCATTTCAAATACGCACCTGAGAATTAACATCCATGACTGAAAAAGGCTCCACTTTTATTCCGAATCAGCCTCAGTTTCAGACTTCTATGTACGTCAGTGGATTGACTATTCTTCCATAGGAATCGAAGCTGAAACTCTGGGAAGTGTTCTGCTGATGGCGTCGTCGGTTACCATGTGATCCAACATTGGCGTACATGATGCTGCAAAATTAAATCATGTGTTCTGTTCTCAGCATGAGCACAACGATACTATTAAAATGGTAAATCAGTAAATAAAACTAGTATAATTGTACAACCGCATGGAATATTGCCGAAATAGTTTTGTTATTCGTGGACCATTCTATCTAATCGGTCGTTTCCTCATCGATACTAATCGTATTTAAAAGACGGTTGCACTTTTTCACTTTGCCTTATCGCATTGAATCATTCCCGGTAAGAGGCATGGATTTACAATCGTAGGGCGCGTCTCGAATAACAGTCGATAGCTATATCACGTGCCAAATACGGAAAGACAGCTAACAGTGGAACAGATGGACTCAAGATCCGTTGTAATGCTACAGGGAATGGGGAACGAGATAGCATGAGCAGAAAGTAGTACAAAAGGCAATTCACCGGGCAGAAAAAAGTGTATGAAATTTACCATCAGTAAAACAGATTGATTATTAAAAGGTAGAGTGACAAAGGAAATCTGACACGTAAACTTTTGTTTGTACCTACACAAATAAAGAAATCAGAAGAGGAAGGTTATGAGATGAACTTTTATTTCTTGCATCCTCGTCGGCGTCGTACCAAATAGGGTAACATGAAACAGATTGGCGGCATTCTGATTATTGTGTTACTAGCTACGATGATAGGCTTACTGTCACTGTCAACTGTTCCTGAACACAGTGAGGTGGGTGCTGTCAACGGAGAAACTGCGGCTTTCTGACTGCATTTGAGGACTATGAATGACTCATCCGAGTTTACTTGGTAACTGGCGTTCATTAAAGGAATCGTAATTGCTGAAACGAACTTACTTGTCGATGCACTCGGCACAATCGTTACATGTTCCATTCTTTTACGGAGCCAAATTACATTGTGTCCAATGATTAGCAAACCTAGGTATCCCTCAGTGCGTTCAAAATGGCTAACGTCACGTCTGCTTGTGAATTTGCACATCTTCCACACCAGTGTTGTCACGAAACACTTAAAGAGCGGTCCAGTGGATTTGATCAAGCTCAGCCCTGGTGCACTGCATGCCATTTTCTTTGAGGAGCATATTCTTTCCGTAGTGAATTCCACGATATGGTCACCTTTGAATGGCAGTTCAATAAAAACCGTCTTTTGAACTTATTACCTGATCTCTCTTAGTGGTATCACGGAAGAAACTTATGAACTGCAGCGGATAGTCATTAATGGAACCAAGTCAAACGGTAGTTCTTTCTCTACCTCTGGCATATCTGTGATGCAAATCATATCCGTTAGCTTGAAGGAAATTCAAACTAAGGAGTGCTTGTAGTGTGTCGGAGAGAATCTCTTAAAATGGAACTATTGACCGGTCTGGGTCGCTTTCCGGTAGCCTGACCTCTGGACTGATCCATCTGGTGGTTGTGTGAACAGGATATCTATTCCAAAGTAGCGCAATACTGGAAAAATGTATGGTTCACCTACATTGCACTAACCATCCTTTACTGGCGCTGCGAAACTATGATGCCAACAGAACTACACCATCAAAAAGGCATAAAAGCTAAAGCTAGCTTTGTCCGTTGAAGTACCGGCTTATTTCCGTTCATCTTTTTCAGTAACTCTTCTAACTACTCAAAAGTACTTGAAAAATGATACCTTTTAACCAGTATAGGTTTATTCTCCATGGTGCTAACGTCTATTCACTCCCAATTCGTCCGCTTAATGAATACCAAAGTGCTTGCAAATGTGACGTACACTACTCGCTTTTACCCCGTCTTATGATGTTGGAATGTGTTACATACCCCATGCAGGACAACAAGCTAATATAAATAGAGATTCCGATGTTCACGTGTATCCACGTGACTTACATTTATTAGTTGAATTTAAGCGGCATTATGACACCTGTTTTCAAAGCGGATACGGAAATGTATACCTGATGCAAAATGTTAATAGTGAGAACACTAGATGCAAAATGAAATCGCTGGATTTGATATTTGGTTTATCCGCAAATTATCATATTGTTCATGGTACTGAGAGTTTGAGGGAATGCGGCTCAAATTCGTATCACAGTGTAATTCATTTGATTCAAACCTACCAAGTGCAGGCACATTATATGGAAGGAAGACTGCTGCAATGAGTTTATAATTTACGCTTAGGCACTATTCAGCGACCAAATTTTGGTAAGGTGCAGAAAGGTAGGTTACAATATCGCGTGTTCTCTTCTGCTATCATTTATGAGCACGTAGTTGTAGATTGTACTGTGTCATACGATGGAGGTCACGCGACGTACGTCGGATACCAAATGTTTGCAGGTTTCTTCGGGATCAGGGTTGGCTGTTTTCAGGCAAACACAAAGTATGGGTATCGATGGACAGAAGAAGCCTAAATTTTCTAGCAAGTATAGTTCTTGTGATAACGCACATGGACTGTAAAAAATGAATCGGAATTGACTTGACCAGCTGCGTCCAATAAGCACCAACTGGTGACCCAATGATGATATTTGTTGAATTACACAAATTATTCGTAATGAGATTTCTTGCTAATTTCTGGATCATAAAGTTGAAATACTGATGATCCGCACCCATTCTTTAGCGGATGGATTAAAGTGGTCATCTCGCAGACTGATAAAGTAAAAGGTTTCCTTATCACAGACAAAGCTGACGATATCGCAAAACGAAAATATTCTCGGAAAAGGAAGCGTTTCAGATCGATGCGACACTGGACAACGATACTCTAGCGCATAAGCTACTCGCAAGACAACCGCAAATTCTCTTACTGCACAAATATCCATTTGAACCACAATGTCGTCAACTGGAACAGACACGTACAGATTCAACAAAAATGAAGGGCGCACTCAAGATGCACAATACAGGCAAGTCGCTCTGTCTTGCTAAGTGCATGAACATCTCGCCAAAGGAATTGGCTGCACGTTGGTTGCTAAAACTCTTAGAAACTGTGCAGGCTGCTAGCTACACATAGCTTGAAAGCCTCTTTTGAGTTAGTCAGTTAGTTAGCGAGCTGGAACAGCCAAGGCCGCATACGGATTCTTGTACTTTGGGCCGTGTCGGCTGGATTTTTGTGCGCTCTTCGTTTTCTCCTAATTACCCTACGCATTTATTCACACATCATTCCATCTACACCAGTGATTCTCAGCCATTAAAGGGATGTTAGTCACAAAGCGGGTCCACAAAATTTCAGTTTACGTATCCAATTCTCCATTACTTATTGTACTTTTGGCTTTAAACTGCGTACATTCGGACATTTAAATAAAGAAAACAGCCAATTTTGAGGAATTTTGTATTTAAGCTAGTGGGGAAGTAGTTTTATGAGACGGTTGTGTTTTGGACACTCTTCTAAATTCGTTTTATTTTCTCGACGTTCAAAGAATTGTGCTTTGGCCTCAATTTCTGTATTTGGAAATAGGTTTCCATGTACCGAAAAGGGTTTAACATCCAAGTATTTACTTGGCAATTTTCAAATCAGAAAATTAGTTGCAGCTACAATGTGTCACTGATAACAAATAAAGGGTTATTTGAATTGTAAATACGATTTTTCCACTTATTATAACGAGCACCACCGTTAATTCAGGGACGAGCGAAATGTCACCAACACAGGCTCTGCGTTGGCAAAGCTGCAAGTTGCCATGAAAACTGTCAACGCCAACCTAGACAGTTCCAAGATTCATCAGATTTCCTCATGAGCTAAGCATAAGCTTTTTATTTCTCCGAAGAATTTCGCATAATATACCATTTTAAAGTAAATAAAGTGTCTATTATTATGGCGTGTAACCGGTTCCCCATATCCTTAGGCAATTCTTTCCTTTTCAGAAACACAACGATGCTTCATGGAAGCTCGAATACTCGGTGCAACACATTTCATCTTGATAACCAACGCAATACTGCATAAAATAACAGCACGTTGATTTTTCTTCCGATTTCATTGCACAACTCTTTGAAAGTTGGGGTATTTGTCACGCTACTTGGGATGAGGTTAACAATTTTCACTACCTGGGTAAATGCGCCCAGCAAAGTAGGAGGAAGAATTTTCGCTGATAAAGCACAACGACGTACAATACAGTGACTAAAGGTAGCGTGCGGAGAAAGTTGCTTGACCAGAGTTTAGAATTCCGAACGGACGCCTAAGATTGATGGTTCTCCGTCTGTACAGACAACTTGCGACTTCGACGACTGCAGTTCCTTTGCCTTGACAAAATTTTTTGCTGCTCGAAAGATAATTTAGCCACAGGCAGTGGTGCTTACTGATTCTGAGAACAAGTACTATTCTTCGAAGCCGTCTTCTTTATGTACCGAACATGGACTAATAGCTGGGTATAATGCGCAACGTCTGTCGACTCATCTAACTGAACCGCGAAGAAGGGACTTGATTTTCGTTCATTGAGCACCATGTCCGAAATATTCTTCCTTATGCCCTCGAATCGACTTTTAAGGTGCTGTAAAATAGCGATATCATACTTTGCTTTGCCGTATGTAGCCTACTAAGAAAGTGCTTACCCGCATCCTGTGAACAAGCTTTGATGATATCCTCTCCTGCTGTATAACGTGTCTAGTTTTCTGCAATTCATAGAACGATGTGGTGCAAAGCTTCAAGAGCAGCATCATCTGACTGAAAAGGGATCCCAGTATATACATGCGCGAACTTTTTATGCAGCTTCGTTACATTAGAAGTATGTATGATGTTGTCCTACAAACTGAGAATGAACTCCTTCAAGTGGTTGTGAAGTGTTACTCAGACGCCACTCTCAAATGTTGGCATGTAAGAGACTGCCGAGTACGGAAGTAGGGAGAATATTTATATCGTCTGAACCTAACATGAATGAACAAAAGCTACAAAGGAGGGAGAGCAGGTAAATGGAAGCAGATAGCAATTTGCAGCGTGAGTAACCAGAGAAGCAAGTGACCGGTAAGTACAATCCGTTAAACAGATGGAAAGTCAGAAGGTATAAACAATACTAAAGCCCAGTGTCTCAAGATACTGAATGCTTGAATGCTTTATGTTCCGCACATGGTCTTCCAGCTTGCTGGGTTTCATATACATTGCTGTGAGCACTTTGCTGCAAAAGCACATTAACCTTTCCCAATATTGCATCGACAAAACTACTATTACACTTAAACAGAAATGCTTCTCTGACGGACCGCTTCCTTCCGGAGGACATTACGCCCTGCTGGGTATGTCATATATATATATATATATATATATATATATATATATATATACGCTATCTAATACAGATTACCTTAAGGCAAGTGATATTGTCGTACACATTTACAAATAAACTCATTGTTAGCGTCATTAAGACCATGGAACTAATTCACTCACCTGTTATTACTTCTGGTCAAAAACAACTGCATAAGAATGTCAGCAACCCAACACCAAATGAGCACTGACCTCCCATCTACCTGCTATGGTTGTATGACGCCAAACGCAATGTTTCTGAGCCACTGGAATCTCATGATCATTTTGTGGGATCCGGGCTCAAACGTGAACAGATCTCAGTGGCTCCTCATTTGTTTCAACTATCGCTTCCAATTCCTTATTGGATGATAGCTTCTCATCTCCACTGTATCTATACGTCAGGAAAATCAATAGCCTATTTTGTTTCTTCTACCTTGCCTGTATTTATCCGGAGTTAAAACATTAAGTCATGTTTTATTGACACACACGCACACTACCGTGCGTTAATTTAAGCTTCGAACCCATTTGATAGAGCGTTCCAATGGTGTTCGAAAAAGCTCCCACGCGTTCCAGGTTAATACAGAAATTATCCAGAGCAATCAGCGCCTTTAATTAGATGCTCAACATCAACTAGCAAATCAAAACAGGATAGCTAGGAGGGATGAAGGGCACTGATCCAGGTTTCAGGATCCCTACTCCGTTGGATGCCACCCAGATGTTCCTAATGCTTCATTCGTATTGCATGCAAGATCCAAGCTCCGCGGATAATCATATGCTATTGAGGGATCGGTAACCAAGGCGACCGTTTTTTGCACCCATTTGACTGAGGCACCGTCCATCGCAGCGTTGACTGCCTTCAAATGAGGGACAATTTTTACTGCTTCTAGTACGGTGAGACGTAGCATACCATCAGCCAGCCCACGAAAGAAAGCGGCCACACACCCCTACAAAGACAACCACAGACAACCTCTTAATTGCCTGAAAGTTATACGCTCCAATATGCTTGAAGCCTAGAAAAACCATCAAAGACTAGCTGTTAGATGACCGGAAACCGTTGGACACCATATGTAAATTAAACAGGGTTAAAGCTAAAGCGGCTAACATGATGCGCTTTATACGTTATCCAAACTCGGTAAAATGTGGCGAAGCTCGTTTACTACAAGCGATGCTTCTTTCATGTCATGATACAGAGGCGCTTCTCTTGTCACGCACTCGCTTCAGACTGCCCAACGCCATGTTCATATTTTCTCTGATGTTCCTTGTAGCAAAAGACAGAAACTGTAACAAAAAGCGAATGACTACGGTTAATAAGAGGACGAATAATCGATCTTCGTTCACAGTGTCCATGAGCATCAGAGTCCAAGCGGCCCAGAAACAAAAGCACATGACTGCGTGAAGTGCTATCTAAAAAATTATCGTCAAATCGAACTCAGGTCTACTACTATGACCCGAATATAAAGGATGTGGTCCCAGAATTATCAAAATAGTACGATAATTCATACCCATGGTAGAAAAAGACTTCGAATGATGGCATGAACGGTTCGTCTTCGTGAAGCCTCTTTATTAACGGATTAAGCAGCTCTGCAAAATTGGGTATGGATTTCGAATCACATGCCACCATTCCCAGGAGTGAATGGAGACAATTATCTTTGCTATACCGCATACGATTGATGCGACCTGAAGCTCTTGCCCATTTGCGGGTCATTCCTCAACAAGTAGTTGCACAGCGTGGAGTTTACATTCATTCGACTCGGATTATCAGCTCTAAAAGGTGCCTATCTATCTTCCGGATTATTCTTATGGTTTCAACACCTGATCCACGTCTGCGTTTGTGGCGGATTTTATTGAGGAAACTCATCACAGCAATAATCCACTTTTAAGCATTTGTGGATTTCTTTTGCACTCGTTCGAAAAATCTTTCTTGAGGCGATCAAGTCAACCAAAAACCCTTCTTCCCAAATAGCAGTTGCTGCAGCCACTGCTCGTTCCTTACTACGTTGCTATCTGTTTAGCATTTATTTGGAATTGATCGATTACCCATATCCAAACGCCATTCCTTGTGACCTTGTCAGGCAGTGCGCCGTAGACCGGCGCAGCAACATCGTTCGCTCCACTGACAACGCTAATCACCGCTCACCTGGTGAGTATGCAGAAACGACCAAAGTCACGGCAAGGTCTGACGCACTCTATCCGCCGGCCGTCAGCCATCTCATCCAGTGTGCGTCTTTTGCCGCGTTAGTTTTTACGTGTTGGTTGTATCCATACATCCGTTCAGCTTTCTGAGTTGCTGTTCTGCTTTCACGGACACAACAAATTGGCGTCGCGGGCAGGCTCCGTCCAGAATTAAGTAGGGGCTGTTGCGTAGAGACATTGGCTCTCAAGGACACAACACTGAGCTTCAAACATCCTCCTCTGAGTAAGCGGAGACACACGGCCAGGAGCACTGGAGTTACATTCACCAGGAACTCTCCCTCGACAGTATCGTTGCAAACTAGTTGATAATAATTCCAGTTTCACCCAACTACAAGGGGAACGGTCCCATGCTGATAAAGGTGATACTTCAGTCTGAGCTAATGACACCGCTTATTTAGGATAATTGGTCTAAATTCCGCAAGAGGCTACCTACAGAACTGCGATTAAAGGCAGCGGGTACACGGCCATGGATGGTTAACGATTCATTGAGGACGACCAAACTGGTGAATCTTCCCATCATACAGCTCTGTAAAGGGGTTGATTTAACGGGAACCTTAGCATCCGAAGGAATTAGACAAAACACGGGAAACCATCAGGAACAGGGCAGCCGAGAGCAGTCATTTAACCCGACCGAACTTCAAATACCAACGACTAGGCAAAAATACGGCTACTGGCCGACCTCTCAACGGTCGGCACAATTTCCCATCTTAGTCCAACGTCCAGTAATTCACTTTTGGATGCTAAGAAAATGAGCTGCTTGTATACTGACACACAAGGCCTTATTAGTAAGTTGGTCGAACTCCGTCATTGTCAGGCATCCGAGTCTAGAGATATCATAATGATCACGAAAACCTGGCTGAGCTGTGAAATTGCCGACGCTGAAATCGTCCTACACGGTATGTCACTTCTGGAGAACGACAGAATGGGTAGGGGAGTGGTGATCATTTAGATTAAAACAAACCTTCTTTGTGAGCTCATATATAATCCTCAAACGTGTGTCACTGATCACTTTTCGTGCAAACAGTGGTCGAAGTACGACGATACATGCATCGTGTGAGTAGTTTAGCAAACAACCCAATCCACTCTGGAGACTGGGCACAGACTAATATCTGCCTTTCGCATTGTGATAAATCAGGAATACACCCACATCCTCATTACGGGTTCATCAGCATCATCATCAACAACAGTACATCAGCCATTTGAACTTACGTTTCGCTGACATACAACCATGAGACCATATGAAATACAGAATAAGAAGAGGGAGAGAAGGGGGACTTACCTGAAAAGATTAATGCCCTAAGCAAACATTCAGGGTCAAGGCGCCTACCCTTTGTATAGACAACATACCGTCACAAACAGCTGGCTATCGTGCAAAGATAAGGCGGCATCGGCGAGACAGCTTCCTTGCGGCTTCCATTGCCACGCGTCATAATCAGCCATTACGCCGCAGATAGCTCAGCACCAAACACACTTTAAACAGACAATCCGATTAGGAGACGGCAGCAGACGCGCCACTGGGGTCTACTGCGAGCCATGGCCTGTAAAGTCTCTAGCCAAGCGCAAGCCCAGTCACGTGGACTCCAGCCCGGAAGGCGAGACGGACCAACGGCACCCAGTTTGGTAGTCAGTGTCATCCGACTCCAGCAATGTTATGCAGACAACGATGATCAAAGACTTGAAGGCGCCTCAGATCTTCAGACCGAAGGGGCCAAGTCTCAATACCATAGAGCGGAACGACCTGCAATGTGGCCTTGTATACACGGCCTTTCAGATGGAGGGAATCGCCCTTCTGTCACCAAAGATGCCGCAGGTTCAAACAGATAGCTCTGGCTTTTGCAATGCGTGAGCTCCCGTCGGTTTCTATGCGCCCAACATTGCTGATGCAGCTGCCAAGATAAGTGAAATGATCAACCACCTCGAGTTCCTTGTTAGCATGCGTCAAGGGGTCACCAGGTGGCTGGTGGTCTGGCAGCAACACTTTGCACTTTGAAGATGCGAAGTGCATACAAAACAATGGGGCCAATCCGGACAGACTATTCAGGGTTGATTGTTCCGCTGCAACATCATCGAAAAGCAAGACGATATCGTCCGCATAATCATGATCAACTAATCTTTCACCAGACAGCACTTCAACGCATACATCGTGAGATTCCGCAAGGGAACACTCTATGATAGAATCCACGACGAAATTGAACAAAAATGGGGAAATCGGACAACCCTGACGAATGCCACTTGTAGTCGAAAAGCTATCCGATAGGGCAACGTAGACCCTGACGCGGCCTGTAGTGTTCGAGTATAGAGCACGAAGGATGTTCACATAGTTCGTGGGAACACTTTTCCGCGCAAGTAATTCGAACAGAATCGACTGATCGACTGAATCAAACACACTTGCAATCGAGAAACACAGCTACTGTCGGTCTGCGGTATGCGTGGCGCTGCTCTAGCACCTGCCGCAAAGTAAATATATGGTCTATACAGCCGCGTCCTGGGCGGAAACCGGCCTGCTCTTCCCTAATCCGAGATTCCCGTTCTGCAGTGAGGCGACGAACAAGAATCGAGGCCAATAATTTTGTCACAACTGGCGTTAGGCTAATACCCCTGTGGTTAGAAAAGTACGTGCGACCGCCCTTCTTGTATATTGCCACTATAATCGATTCGCTCCGATTAGCCGGCACACTCTCTTCCTTCCAAATACGTTCGAATAGGGATGTCAGTGCTTTGCAGAGGACTTCAATTCCATCCTTAAGTAGTGCAGGTGAGGGGGATTCCGGGCCAGTCGCACGAAAACGATTAAGGGCTGTGATCGCGTTTCGGACCTCGGCCTCCGACGGAGGCTCAAAACTAACCGTCCATGGCACGTCCTGCATCACCTGAGTAGGAAGAGGTCCGGGAGCTGGGGACCAGCTGAACTGATCTTTAAAGTGTTCCGCCCAACCAGTCATACGGCGCTCCTTATTGTGTATCAGCGCACCCGCACTGTCCCTGATTGTCTCACTGACGCCCGGCTTGCTGGGACCAGTGGTGCGGATTACCTGGAAGAGCTTGCGGTAATTGCCTACTGTTCCTGCCTCCTCCATTTCTTGAGCCCCACTGGTCCACCAGGCTTCCTTGTCAGCACGTAGTCTCCGCTTTAGTTCACGCCTAATAGACCCTCTGGTCACATTGTGTTCAGAACCAGCCGGGAGGTGTCTTCTAGCTTCCAACAAGTTCACCGACCTCTCGGATATCCAGTGACTGGTGCGGTGACGACTGATAGTACCACAAACAGATGCTCCTGCGTCGTGCATGGCAGCCGAGATCCTATTCCACAGGAGCTCAGTATCATTAGGACAAGACAGCGGAAGTTCGGTATACAGTGCTTCTTGATAGGCCTGCCTGACCGAGGGCTAAGACAATTTGTCAGTTGCCAATCGCGGGAGAGGTTTGGTGCGTCTCCCGGTAAAGTTCATGGAGAAACGACAGCGTACCAGGGCATGATCAGAGTCGATATAGGTACTCCAGTACGAGCGGCAATCCACGATGGAACCACGCCACCAGTAACTTATGGCTATGTGGTCAATTTGGGTCCATCGCTGGCTAGCTACAGGAGGACGCCAAGTGGCAATTCGGCGTCCACTGTGTCTAAAGCGGTGCTACTAAGAAACAACTGGTGCTCCGCACACAGTTGCAGCAGACACTCACCGTTCTCAGTCCGTTCGGAGTTAAGACCACAATTATCACCCAGCTGAGCTTCTGAAGAGCTCAGACGCCCTACTTGTGCGTTCATATCCCCTGCAAGTACTATAATATCTGAACTAGTAGCACTGCGTAGTAACGCGTTCAGTTCGTCATAGAATGTGTCCTTGACAACAGCTGAACTGCAGTCGTTGGTAGCATAAGCGGAAATCACAAACAAACAGCGTTTTGCACCACTTCGTGGATCAACCTTGGCTGATGTCGTCAAACGGGCTGCATATAAACGGCTGTTCACCGGAATCCAATCAACCAACAATGGCTCAGCCTTGGAGCTGAGAATGATACCTACACCAGCTTGATCGGTGAGTGCTGCATCGGCGTCTCCGGATGCGTGCAACCAATAACGAGAGGATAAGCCGGGTGCAGTTAATTCAATAACCCCGTAAGGGTCATTGCTCCTAGTTTCGGACACAACACACATCAATACCCAGTGTGTCCAAGGTGCGTGCGAGTGCAGCCTGTTGACCAGTTTGTCTTAGAGGGCGAACGTTGAATGTCGCCATGGAAACGGGGTAGCGTGGCCTTATAAGGGACTTTTGCCGATAGGTGTTGTGGGATGGTGGCTGCAGATGGTTCTACTCCAGTGGCAATTCGGTTGCTGTCAATTAAGCTGGGAATTATAGAAGGAAGGTTAGTAATGGGGGTCGGGATGGGAGTAAGAGAAAAAGGTGGAAAAGAAAGAAGGGAGGCGCTAGCAGTAGCTTGTTTTCGCTTATCCGTCCTGCTGTATGCAGCAGATAAGGCGACCCTTGATAATCTGCGCGACAGCCGATGCAGGATGAAGTTTATGTTTGAAGAAAATGTCATGGTTGTATGTGGGCTGAGGTACTGCCAGGGCGCCCAGACCTAGATAGGAGGACGATTAGGGTCTTCATCCAAGGCCTTTGGCTCAGAAGCCTGTCCGCAAGGCAGCGGGGAGGTGACAATGATTTAGTTTTACAGATCTGGACGCCATCCCATTTCAAACCCTCAACCTGGAGGACCAGGAGACTGAGTTTGTCTGACCTCTCACCATTGACCAACCTGGTAGGAGTAGCTCTCAAGGTGCCCGGAAGCATCACCCAGTATAGCTCAATGAGTCAATGAGGTACGCAAACCTTCGCACCACGTTAAGGTTCAGTCTCGTTGCCACAGGTTAGTTCAAGACTATAATAAATATATACTAAACAAATGGTATATGCCTCAGTGGTGCGAAGCACAGTCCAACTGTGTGGTTTGATCATTGTGTACAGCCTGATAGCACAAAATAATTAGTGGTTCAAGTTTTATACAATAGATCCAAAACGGATAGTAAAGTAATTGGCAAAGTTACGGTATTAAAGAAATTGAAAAGATAGGAACACTAAGAAATATGGATTTGAACAAATCATCGGGTAAAGTACTATGGCCATCCGTGGAACAGTCCTCAGGGGACTTGCTTCTATGCATGGTATTCCTTCGAAAGATTTCGCTCGTACTTCCATGCTAAAGGTGTCCATGTGTCGGTATGGCAAAGTAGCAAATAGGCCATCGCCTGCTGTCTTCTTTTTAGGACTGCTTTTATGCACATATTATGAGCGATGAAGCCTCAGCCCGATCCGTCATGTGGATCATTCGAGTATAGCACTTTTTTATACGCCAGTCAGTCGGTGGCAATGTGCCTTGCATGGGTATGGTCTTTTATAGTTTGGGAGCTTCAATCCTTCACCTCAGATCAGCCTAGTCGTGGCCAACGATGGAAGAAGGAAGAATGTAAAGTAAGGAATCTTGAATACAATAAGCATAATATCGTTAATTCCCAAATAAGCAGTTAACATGTTTTACACCAGCCCAAAATGGATCGAACCGATCATACGATCAAATTTTGCGGCGTGACGGTCAAAGATATAACTGCAATTGTCCATAAACAAAACGGTATTAAAACGAATTTTCGGAATCATTATTAGTAGCAGGTATTCGTACACTAGGGAATCCGATATCGCCAGGCACTGAAATCCAATAGGTGTTACTGTACTCTTAACGGGAAAATGGGGAAACGGCTAGCATTAGAGAAAAATGTGGCGCAGAGAATCGTTGAACACATATTTCGAAATGGTAAACTTGATGGAGAATACGAAGCCAGTAACTGGTCTTATCTAAGTAAGTAATTTTGCTCTCAGTTTTAGAGCAGAAGAAAATTGGTGGGAATTAGGTTTGAAAGGGTTAAAACCGCATAGGAAGTTGTGTTAAAGAATATCATGTGAAGTGGTTGTGACAGCTCATCCTAGATGATCATGTTGAACATGCTTCCAGTTAATGTTCATGTATGTACATGCGTAATCCGGCCATTCTCCATACAGGCTTTCATCATCAAGTTGAATTCATAAAATGCATTTCACTCTGTCAGTCGACATAAATCTTTATCATTTTCTTGAACATGGAATAATGCTCAATACATCTAATCTTTTTGGCAGCTTTTTCCATATGAAGCTATATCTAAGAAGGTAGAAATTTCTCCTTAGGCTGATCTTGAATTTAGCTAAAGAGACTAAACTTTTATCATCTCGCAGTACAGAACTCGTATTTTCCCGAAAGTGCAATTGCTAGGTTCCAACATATGCATTCTGCCGCTCGAGTTTGCGGAGGAAGCACAGAGGTAAATGCATTCTTCGTAATTACAGAGGTTCAAGATTCAGCTTCTTTCACCTAGCTGTATATAAAACAGCGGTTGAATAATCAAATATAGGTTTAGTGAAGGCGCGTTGAACGATATCAATGACGCACAAATCACACTTTCGCAGGTTGCTGAACGTATCACAGTAATATTCAGGGAAAGGACTGATACTGCTTTTGAAAGCAATTAGTCTGGTTTCATTAACGGTAAACAGGTGGCATATCGGCCCGACCGACTGCTTTCTGTTTTCATGATACGAGTTGTACGTTCTTTAAAGTTAAACGAACTAACGTATTACTGATGATAAATAGTGAGGATTTTGTTGCCATTCAGCTGATTCATCATCGTCGTCCCCAATCAGCAGGCTTAGGTTAATCTTCAAAAGCACCAGAAGCCGGCGTTTGGGAATTCTGTGTCTCGTCAGAGTTGGGCCTTCCAGCGGACCTCTGCCGGGTTCTGCTCCAATGATTTTAGGATGCCAGCAGCTAGTGCCACTTCGCTATGAGTGACAGCCGCGAACCTGCCTGATTGAAAGTTAGTTAATTAATTAATGGGTATAGTTTTCTTTAAATGAGAAGCTGCGTCCATGTTTGGCGCAGATCAACTATGTATAGGTAGCTCCATGCTCTTGCATGGACAACATTAATCTATGATGAATAAAAATGTAAATGTCTCGTCGGTGCAAGGTACGGTCCAACTGCATATAACGATGTTTGGTGTACGGCAAAGTCGCGAGAAGCAGACGTTATATTTTTTGAATTTTCCAAAGCAGTCCTCAAGCATTTTGACCGACATGACTAATTGGTCGGTTAAATAGTTCGGAAGAATTATGAGGTTGTAAAAGATAACAAGTGTAGATAAATAATACATATAAGTGAAGTAATACGGCCATTAGTGGGACCGCTTCCTGGGGACCTGCTTCCACGCGGGTTATTCTCTCGATGGATTTCACCCGCATTTTATTGCCCCACCTGGCCGTGGGCTGGTGAAGCTCTTAAAGAAGGTAAGCCATCACTTACGTAACTCATCTTTAGGGCTGCTTTTTGTGTATACATTGTGGACGGTCAAGCCACTTAGTCCATACCATCAACTGGTGGAGTGAAGCAGTTTTATCGCCAAGGAACCAATAGCAAAGCGCCCTATATGGGAATAATTATTAGCGTAGGCAGCTTAAAATCCGTCACCTCAGGAGATCGACGCAGTGGTGGTCAACAGTGAAGTAAAAAATAATATAAAATATGTGTGCAGCAAAGACAGACCCAATTGTACTGGGGAAGTGTCAAAAATGGGTGACTGCTCGAGGTATCGATATGCTAGACAGATATGCTAGACAGATTCATCATTTGCTTGCTTTCGAAAAGTACAGGATTTGATAGCGCTGAGCAATAAAACGTGTTCTCTGATCCTGGATTGTCGCGTCCGCGACAGAAAAAGTAAGATGTAGCATTACAGTAGGAGTGTAAAAAGGTAGCCATAAATAAAAAAATAAACGAATAGTTTATGTCTCGATATTGCGGGACACGGGCTGTAGAGTTAATCCGATCACATGTGTAATTGAATCCTCAAGAAAGGTTTGCGTTCAATTCGATGGGGGCAGCGAGGTGTGTAGGGACTGAGGTCGCCTGGTGTCGGTAATTGCTACGTAATTTGTTCATTGATTCCTCCGGACAGAGAATATGGCTAATTAGTAGTGCGGAACAAAGTTTATACACATTAAAATGTGGTAGAAGTTGGTTGACTTCGAACTAGAGAACTTTGTCATTTGCTATATGGTGCTCGGCCCTTCCTTATAAAACTTGGCTATACTCATGTCTATGTTTAGTGTATCCTTCACTTGATACACTGTCAATTCCCTGTTAACCAGAGTATTAAAAACACTGTTTGAGTCAAAGGTTCTTATATTCTGCGGTAGTTTGTTCCACATCACTGCAAAGGGATTAAGGAAGAACGTCGATCTTAAGCTAGTTCGTGTCTTTTCAATTTCTAATGGGATCTCTATTCCTTATATTATACTTGAGGGAAGGTCAAAGTACAACCTCAATGTCTGTGGTAAGGACGCGATTGTGGATTTGGTCAAACATGAGGTACAGGTTAAGTTGTAACCTCCTTAACCAGAGAAGTTATATGTTCATCCGAGAGCAACAGTCACAGTAGGTAAGATCACCAGGGTTTTTCACTAGACACTCCGTAAAGTAGTACTGTACCTTTTCTATTTATGTTCTATTATATTTTAGGAGATTGGATTACATTTATACGTAGCTTTCGATTAGGCGACGAAGACGGGTTTTGTACAAGTAAATTTCGGATCCATTTAAAATAAAGGGCTTTATTAGAAGTTGACTATGATAAACCCCGGCTCATCTTCCATTGCCATGCCAGTTATGAATCATGCAGAGAAGAGTGGCTAACCTCACAGCTAAGAATTTCTGCATAGCGCCTGCGTACGACCTAGCACTTGGAAGCTATACAGACAGATGTTATATTAATGACGAGTGGTAGTGAGGATTTTGATGAAATTTAGATAATTCATCATCATCACTCGCAATCGGCAGCCTTATACTAGTCTGCAAAAGTACCAGACACCGACGTTTAGATCCTCTAGGTCTCGTCAATGGCGCGCCCCTCAGCGGGCCCCTGCCGCGTTCTGGCCCCATTACTTCAGGATGTCAGCAGCTAGTACTGCTTCACCATGCGTGATAGCTGCGAACCTGTGTGAATGCCAGTTGACTATGATATAGCCCGGCTCATCTGCCACTGGCATGTCAGTTGTAGTCGGTAAGTTGCCATGAAAACCGCAGCCTGCATGACAAGACCATACGTCAGATAACCACACGATCTGCGCCTTCTGCCGAGGTCCCGGATAAACCATTATTTGTCTAGCCCATGGGACTAACTACGCAAAGCTCAATGTTTCATTGCAACGCACACCAGGGTATCAAGACTTGTTCCCGATAAATTTATCTGATACTTGCTTTTAAGAGCTATCGTGTTTGAAATAATTTGGAATACTGGTAGCCCGGCTTGGTTGCTCACCCGTTGATCGTTTTTCCGAGCTTGGTAAAGGGATCGCAGGATTATACACAGCCTTCATCGCACTGAAGATGCCACCTCCTATGGGGGTGAAACGTATGCGGTCCCTTAACCATGTTCGAAAAAATGATCAACAGGTGGGCTATTGTGTTATATATTGTTTTCCTAGCTTTGTCTACTTGGGTTCATTTCTACTCCGCTGTTAGATACGGTCGTGTCCATACTTTGTAACATGCCCAGGTGTCCCACCACACGGCATGGATTTGCTCTCATCCCAACCACACCGTGACGATTGTGTACTCCCACCCCGTGCTGCTAACTGCAAGAGCATCCAGGCCCTCTTTGTTCCTTGATCTCATATCCATACCGAGACGCGTTAATCATTTCAGTTGAACGAGAGTGCAAATTGTATCTTCCTGTACGACGTACAGCGGACCAATGGGATAAGATTTCGGACACACTAAAAGTACCCTTGTATTGCACTCTCCGCACCTGTGCTGTGTGGTTTCGCTCTACGGTTGAAAGTGCGGTGACACTATTTCCTTGTCTAACCGTGCGAAGACCCGGTTGTTTCAGGATTGCATGGGTACTGTTGAGGTATGTAAATCTGTAGTTGAGTCTTACTTGTTTAATAGAGCGGCAGTTAACGTCTCGGCTTCCTTTCCTGGCTGGATCCGGGAGATTTTACCAGTCAGGCGCGCCTCAAGCGATTTTGTCGCGTACACCAGATACGAACTGTGCAGAGAATTGTGGTTAGCCTCATGAGTTAGGACTTTCCGCATAACGCCTGAGTACGACAGGGTACTTAGAAGCCATACGGACAGACTTTATGTTACTGATGAGTAGTGGTGAGGATTTTCGTATAATTCAGCTAATTAAGCATAGCCACGCCCAATCAGCAGGCTTAGGTTATTCTGCAAAAGCACAAGGCGCCGGCGTTTCTACCTTCTAGGTCTCCTCAGTGGTGTGCGTCCCAACCGATCCCTGCCGGGTTCTGCCCACATGATCTCCGAATGCCAACAACTAGTGTCAGTTTGCCATGGGTGACAGCCGCGCACATGTGTGGTTGACAGCTGACCATGATATAGTCCGGTTCAACTTCCACTGCCACGCCAGTTACGTACTGTGCAGCGGACAGCGGCTAGCCTCACGAGCTAGGAATTTCCGTATAGTGCCTATATACAACATAGGAATTGGAAGCTCTACGGACAGATTTCATTTTACTGGTGACTAGCCTAACGCTGCTGATTGAGAGCGACGATGATGAATTAGTTGAATTATGCCAAAATCGTCACTACTACTCATCAGTAACAACATTCCTGCACAACGAGATGGCCATGGTGCAAAGATAAGGTGGCATCGGCGAGACAGCTTCCTTGCGGTTTTCACTGCCCCGCTTCATAATCAGCCATTACCCCGCAGACAACTCAACACCAAACACACTTTAAACCGGCAGTCCGACTAGAAGAGGGCATCAGACGTGGCACCGGAGTCGACTGCGAGTCAGGTCCTGTAGTTTGGGGCTATGCACAAGGCGGGTCATGTGGACTCCAACCCGGAAGGCAAGACGGACCGGTGGCACCCAGTTGGTGGTCATTGGCTTCATTGCCCGGCGGCAAGTCAACTTTTGTCCACATCGAGCCTTGCGCCACTTTACACCTGGTAGTCTAAACAAGGTCCACCTAGGTAAGCGGTGACCAGGCATATATAGTACGTGCCCAAGCCAACACAACTTATTCAGTACTATCCGTTGTTAAACGAAAGTAGCTTTGTCATCTCTGCCTACTACCTGCCAGCGTGGTTGCGGACACGCTGCTGTCACCCGGCACCAGCACGGTGCAGCAGACAACTGTGGCATGAACGCGCCTCAGATCTTCAGACCGAAGGGGCCAAGTCTCACTCCCATAAAGCAGGACGGCCCGGACTGTGACCTTGTA
The DNA here is from genome assembly GCA_944474145.2 of Dicrocoelium dendriticum. NCBI lineage: Eukaryota > Metazoa > Platyhelminthes > Trematoda > Plagiorchiida > Dicrocoeliidae > Dicrocoelium > Dicrocoelium dendriticum. The sequence goes on along the minus strand of OX104064.1, from coordinate 208,055,750 downwards.
AACGAAACGTTTCAGATGGAGGGAAACTCCCTCTGTCGCCAAAGATGCTGCAGGTTTAAGAAGGCAGTTCTAACTTTTGCAGTGCGTGAGTTGATTTCAGTTTCTATGCACTTATCGCTGCTAATATAGCCGCCAAGGTAAGTAAATTGATCACCTACCTGGAATTTCTCGCTATCATGGGTCAAGGGTTCAACAACTTGCTGGTAGTCCTGCAGTAACATTTTACATAGTGTAGGTGCGAAGAGCATATCAAATAATGGAGTTGATTGTGCTGCCCCAACATCGTCAAAAAAGAGGCGATATCGTCTGCACAATCAAAAGCAACGAATTTTTCACCAAATAGAAACTCAACACCTACATCGTGAGATCACGCATGGGAACACCCCATGATGGAGTCCAAGATGAAATTGAACAAAAACGGGGAAATCGGACAACCCCGATGAACGCCCCTTGTTGTGGTAAAGCCATCCGACAGGTCACTGCAGACCCTGACCCGGCCTGTAGTGTTTGAGTATGGAGCACGTAAGATGTTCACATATTTCGTATGAACATCTTTCCGCGCAAGTGTGTTTATTTCTATTTCTATTACTACTATTTACAGCTGATTTTACTTCCTGTATGATATTGGTTTGGTGTTTCATTTCCGTCTCCAGTATAAGTCGTTGGAGTATCTGTAATATCTTGAAGTCATGAGTTTGTTCATATGTACAAGTTGGCACTCATATTTTCCGTTTGTTCTTTGAGTTGATAACATATATAAAAGAGGTTCTGGTATTATCACTGGAGGCAATCCTGTATAACCACATATTCACATTGTCAAAGATGTCAGAAATTCCTTGAATTTGAGACGAAAGAGAGAAATGGTCCCGATTTTGGACCCTAAGCAGTAGGGAGCAAGTCACCCAATTGACATTTTGCAGGAACTGTGGAACCATCGTTGATCTCGCATGCGACGACTCCGCCACAGTGTTACTTCCGACTATTTTGTGATCATATCCCGGGATACCGTGTATTACATCAGTAGCTATCGGGGCGTGCCTATGGTAAAAAGTAGATCAAATATAATTTTTCCCCTGGTAGCCATGAGAACATGCTGTTCCCAACCACCAGTGATGACGGAGGTTATGAACAGCATGTTTCACGTTTGTCACCAAGTTGGACCAACAGATGTCGGGTAGGTTAAAATCTCCGTCAACGACTTTAGCAAAAGTACTAAGTTTCGATATCCAATTAAAGATGTCAACTAAATGGTTCTGATCAATGAGGCTGACCCCAGGTGAGCGGTAGATACAACCTACAAGAGTTCGTTTAGTACCGAAGGACAACTGTAACCCAGCAGAAGCAATAGCGGAGCATATAAGTGGAAGTGTGAATTCAAAGACAAGAATGATTTTGCGAGTAGTATATTATGCAGTCACCTCCTCTGCCTTGCTCTCGATCACTTCTAATAAGCTGGTAACTATCGATGGAAAGTAGCCGGCTGGGCATAGAATAATGACCCCAGGTTTCAGTGAGTGAAACTGTATCGGATTTATTCAAGCTTGTAAAGGTGCGGAGTAAATGAAGATTATTCATTAGAGAAATGACATTAAGTATCCTCAATCTTAAAAGGCGATGACGCTTTTCATCCTTCCACCCAGTATTTACTCTTCCAATTACACTAGTTCTAGAGTTTTCCGCAGCAAATGACTTACCATGAGATTCGCCAGTTCTATCGGGATTACAGGGGGTGGGGAAATGGGTGGGGGAAGGCAAAAAGTATGCTGCGGTAATTTGGGGTGATCAAGTTCAAGTGGACAGGGTCTTATTGCCGAATGGTTCGCAGAGGACATTATGAGAGGATGAGGCGGACGAGAATATGGAGAGAGGAATAAATAAGTGGTTTGTGTTTCAGCAAACTATGTAGAGACCTGCCAGGAGAAAAGCCAGCAATCGCAGCGGAACAGTGCAAGGCTTACTTACAAGAGCTAAGCTATAGCACATCCCTATACAACCAAGTCACCGATCCCACCAGGTTCAAAAGATCGAATAAACCAACCGCGTTAGATCTGTTGCTCACAAGCAAGGAGCTCATGATTGATGAGCTAAATGTAGGCAGTGCTCTAGGACGAAGCGATCACGTGACTTTGCTGTTCGAGTACACTTGTTAAGCCGAATACCTCGATGCAGAGCCCGAAAAGACGTAATATATTACGCATGATGCGATTTTGTCAGTATTCGTTGAAAACACCCATCGGACATTCATAGTGTACCCAATAGTCTGGAAAACATTCTTGAAATGTTTCATGACACCATTCGCCAAAGCATCAGAGCCAAAATCTTTCCACCGTCCATCAAACAAAGTATTTGCTGAGAAGCCGAAAATGAAAATTTATGACCTTGTGAGATGGGATATGGCATCTTTACAAAAACGATCCCGGTGCAGAAAAGTGGACAGTTTGCGTGTCTCATCGAAGTTATTCTCTATAGCTGGTTCGGGAAGACAAGTTATCACACCAACAAGAGCTAGCGAGACGATAATATTCGAACTGGTTGGCGGCATCCGGTTTCGGATTTGCCTGTCACTGTGGCAAGCCACAGGACGCCTGCGCCTACAGAGGGACCATGGATGGCTTGCGCTGCACCACCCACAGCTCCAACCACACACCCCATATCCAGTGTAAACCCGAAGGAATAAGACCGGGAGGCATGCGGATGGGAACCACGTTTCATCAACGGAGCCAGCCCACACTCCTTCACAGGCAAACACAAGCACACTGTATTTGGGAATCAAGCGCACACAAGGCGGTGGCTAGACCGTAGTGCGCTCCACACTGACTGCGTGGAACCACTCTTCGAGCCTAGCACAGCCACAAGGACTGTGCACCCTGTCCCCTCCAGCAACGACCAACTGTCTCCTGGAGCCAGTATGGACGATGTACTGGGTAATAGACAGGTAGGCACCTTGTCAACATGCACATCAAGCGCAGCCGCACCGGGGATATCAAACAACAGCCAAACACTTGAGAGAGAGAGAGAAAGAAAAAGAGAAAAACTCGATTAATGCATAAGGAAACGATGATATAAACCTTAAGTAAATAGCAAATGTAATAAGTTGTTTACAAACAGATCCTAGCTAAGTGCACGAGGTCAGAAGTATAGTTCACGGAATGCCACGAACACAAAAATGTTATGGAAATCGAATACAATTGGCTGAAGCGATGTGTGCAAGTTAATAGAATAGAGTACAGGGTTGAGAGTTGTTCAACCGCACCAAGGTCAGGCGTGGGGGCAGATGGGGGTCGTAACGCGCAGACTGTCGGATTCAGCGATCGATAGACTTGCAGTGGTACACACAAACAAAGCGGCAGCGTGTGTTAATCGGCCTGCCTTAAGCGACGATGCAGGTGGAGCGCTGCTAAGCTTCCTGAGAGCTGCTCAGTTGATGAGCGGAGCAAAAAGGCTCTAACTTTGTTATGCTGCTACTTGCAGGGATGGTTGCCGCGTAGTTTGGGAGCCCTCAGCTTCTTCTTCCGAATGAGACCAAAATCTTTTCCGAAAGACCGGTTTGATGTAGTTACACAAGTGAAATTCGGCAAAGAATATGCCGAAAACTGGAAACTGGAGAAAGAGTATAATCCACACCGGTTAGATCCAAGAGTTGGGGAAGCACTGAGTAGAGCTCGTCGAACTGGTTCGAACGAGCGCACGCACAATAATTTTGTGAGGAGAATTGGAGTGGCCACAAAGGGGAAAGCGAGAGACGAGTTACAGTGCGGCCGCACGGTAGGGTGTCCTGGACTGTCGCGTCCGAGACAGAAAAAGTAAGACGTAATATTACGGTAGGAGTGTAAAAAGGTAGCCATAAATAAAAATAAGTGAATAGTTTATGTCTCGGTAGTGCGGGACACGGACTGTAGGGTTAATCCGATCACATTTGTAATTGAATCTTCAAGAAGAGTTTGCGTTCAATCCGATGGAGGCAGCGAGGTGTGTGGGCAGTGAGGTCGCCGGATGTCGGTAATTGCTCTGTAAGTTATCCACTGATTCCTCCGGACAGAAAATATAGTTAATTAGAAGTGCAGGACAAGGTTGTTTTATATATAAAAATGTGGCACAAGTGGGTTGGCTACGAATCAGAGAACTGTCACTTGCTATATGGTGCTCAGCCCTTCCTTATACAACTTGGCTATACTCACGTCTATGTTTAGCATATCCTTCACTTGGTACACTGTCAATTCCTTGTTAACCAGAGTACGAAAAACACAGTTTGAGTCAAATGTTCTGCGGTAGTTTGTTCCACATCACTGCAGAGATTAAGAAAGAAATCTGATCAAGCTAGTTCGTGCCTTTCCGATTTCTAATGTTTTATCTCTATTCCTTGTATTGTACTTGATGGAAGGTCGGTGTACAACCTCAATGTCTGTGGTAAAGACTCGATTGCGGATTAGGTCAAACATGAGGTACAGGTTAAGTTGTATCCTGCTTAAGCAGAGAGGTTATATGTTCATCCGACAGCAACGGTCACAGTAGGTAAGATCACCAGGGTTTCCCCATAGACACTTCGTAAAGTAGCGTTGTACCTTTTCTATTTATGTTCTATTATATTTTAGGAGATTAGCTTACATTTATGAGCCGCATTCGAGTAGGCGAGGAAGACGGGTTTTGTACCAGTAAATTTCGGATTCATTTAAAATAAAGGGTTTTATTATAAGTTGACTATGATAGAGCCCGGCTCATCTTCCATTGCTATGCCAGTTATGAATTGTGCAGTGAACAGTGGCTAGCCTCACAGCTAAGAATTTCCGCATAGCGACTACCTACGACCTAGCACTTGGGAGCTATACGGACATACATTATATTACTGACGAGTGGTAGTGAGGATTTTGATGAAATTCAGTCAATTCTTCATCACCACTTGCAATCAGCAGGCTTAGACTAGTCTGCAAAAGCACCAGACACCGGCGTTTCGATCTTCTGGGTCTCGTCAATGGTGCGCCTCCCAGCGGGCCCCTGCCGGGTTTTTGCCCCATTACTTCAGGATGCCAGCAGCTAGTACCACTTCACCATGGGTGATAGCTGTAGACCTGTGTGATTGAAACTTGTATATGACACAGCCCGGCCCATCTTCCACTGCCATACCAGTTGTAGGCGGAAAGTTGTCAAGAAAACCGCAGCCAAAATGACAAGACCATACGTCAGATAACCACACGATCTGCGCCTTCTGCCGAGGTCCCGGATAATCCATTAGTTTTCTGCCCCATGCGATTAAGTATGCACAGCTCAATGGTTCATTGCAACGCACACCATAGTATCAAGACTTGTTCCCGATAAACTTATCAGGCACCTGCTCTTAAGGGCCATGGTGCTATATATTGTTTTCCTAGCCATGTCTACGTGGTTTCATCCCAACTCCGCTGTTAAATACGGTCGCGCTCATACTGTGTAACGTGCTCAGGTGTCCCGCCGTACAGCATGGGTTTGATCTCATCCCAACCTCACTGTGACGATTGTGTATTCCCACCCCGTGCTGCTAACCCCAAGAGCATCCAGGCCCTCCTTGTTTCTTGAACCCATAGCCGTACCGAGACGGGTTAATCTCATTCCAGTTGAACGAAAGGGCACTTTGTATCCACCTGTGCGCACTCCGAGAATCAAAAACGAAGACTGGGCTGCAATCAGATTCTACTTGAATCAGAGTGCAAATATTGTCTATGGAGTAAGCTACGCTCCGTTGAGCGATTCCGATGCGCTCCTCCTTGATTGGCTGCCTCTGGCGGAAACTTAGCAGCGATCGTGCCAGTTGATCGTGCAGGCTTACAAAGCGACTCCCGTTCACGCGTGTACGCGTGGCTGCTCGACTAACAGCGGACAATCGATCGAGTGGCCTGTTGCCTGTCCGTTTCGAATGCGCAGGTGAATACTAACAACTACTATTACCATGCTCACAACACACCCCTGCATTTTTCAGTTTGGGATCCTTCAGAGTTAAAATACGTAAGCACTTCCGCCGCGTGCCCGCTTTCTTTCAGCACCGGCACCCCTTCTTTCCTGCTGCTTTTCCTGCTCACTCGACATCACAGTCCCTGGCGGATGCTGTCACACTTGCATGCGGTCTTGCCGGTACAAACCGTTTCTGACCTTGACTAGACAATCATTTCCCCTACCCGCGTTTCCAGCACTCCTCTCCTCTAATTTTTTACTGTTTCAGACGCCAGTTGCATCCACCCCACTTCGCCGACACAAACTGGTGGCACCTCTTTTGATCCACCATCACAGTGCTGTTCCTGCTTAAGCATTCATTTTTCTTTGCGGTCATTCACCATCGCAGAGCATTGTGCTTCTGTTTGGAGAAGGATTTTGGCCGCTGGCAACAAAGTTCTCGTGCTGCGGCTAACTAACCTGTGAACCGAGCTCACTCCGATTTCCGGGGGGGGGGGGGCGAAGTGTTTCTTCTGCCCAAAAGCATGTTATACAAGTCAAACAGCACTTCTTTAGCTTCAATTAATATTCTCTCCGCATCCTTCATCGCTGCTTCAGCCTTTCCTTTCGACTGGCTGTGGTAACGGCTGGTAGGGAGATGATTAAATTCCCACTGCTTACTTAAGAGTCGGAACTCCTAGGCAGTAAACTGTGGTCCGGCGTCTGATACTATTTCCGTAGGGGTTCCATGTCGAGCAAAATGACCGCGAAGCTTGTTTAGCACCGCAAGAGTACTGGTCGAGGACATTGCATCAATCACAAAATAGTCACTGAAGTATTCTACCTTGATTAGATAATCCATTCAGTCGTGGGTGAACAGGTCAAGTACGACCTTCCGCTATGGCCATTCCGGAGACTCTCAAAGTGCCACTGGTTCTTTCGTTTGTTTAACGTCATGGGTGTCTAGTAACCCTTTGGAAATCAAGGAGATTGGACTGCAATTACGAAGTCGTTTATTAAGATTCCGTTCCCGTATTTATACAGTATATGCACTAAGTGCGACAGTCCGCAACACTGTCTGATGCTTGTTATTTGAATTCGGTCGCTGGCTCAATTGTCACTAGTTTACGTTTGCTCGCAACGTTCATTCGTTCTAAAATTACTTCGACCTGCGTCGCCGACTATCTGGGTGGATTGTGCGAGTGGCTCGGTTGTTCTCTAGGCCAGCAGGCCGCACGCTTCTTCCCTCGGTCCAGTACCATGAACATTGGCTCAAGTGCGCACCAATACGCTCCTCCTGAGTAGGCGCGACCTCACCTATGCTTTTAGAACCTGCTGGCGTCTGCTTGGTCAATGCATACTCAGTGATGTTTGCTAGCTGTACCTGCAAAGCTCGACGCGGTCGTGCGCCAACAATTTGCTGCTCGGCTGACCAACCTGCTCCCGATGACATGCTTACCTTCCACCGGGCTGGATTGCACCTGCCTGGTACTCCGCGAAATACCGGGTGGCGTTCGAGGGGACATCTGCCTACAGGTACCGTAGCATTTCCACTCATCAGCAGTTTCAGCCCCCCGTCACAAGGTGTCGACAGGTTGGGAATTTCGGCACGTAGTCCCGAATGAGACTAGGTGTCACAGGCTGAAATATCAGCTCCCTGGCTCGTGCGATGCAATTACTGACTCCTAAGTGTGTACCATGAATCCGCTCCAGCCTGGTGTGTTGCATGGACTTTGGGACTAACACTCGATTTGCTTTGAAGATCAGTCTTCTACAACGAGTTCAGCCCGAACATGGAAAAACGGTGTCTGTTCCGATGGCGAACTCATCTTATCCTCCGACCATCCATCCACTAAAGTTCGTACTAAACTTTTTCAAACTGCATCTTCGTTCGTGCAACGTCCATTTTTGTAAACGCTCTCAGGTGACGGCGAGTTACTGTGTCGCGTGAACCGCATCGTAGTCCTGTCGCATTGCATTTGCGTCCGCAAGATGGGCTATCTACAGCACGTCTGCGATGTAAATTTGTGTCACGGGCTGGTAGACGATTTCCAAATCATATTTAAAAAGCCGGATGAGCATCCTCTGGAGACGACACAGCAAAACATAGAGTGGCTTTTTGACGATTGACACCAACGGTTTGTGATCTGTATTTATATACAGTGGTGTTTCGCCCCAAAGTGTACTCGTTGAAGCGCTGGACAGCATGAGTGATTGCGAGCAGCTCCTTATCGATTTGTGCATGACGAAGTTCAGCTAGTCTTAAACTCTGAATTCGAAAACCTAGAGGTTTTCCATTTTACAGCACCCCTCTCTCTAATTCTACGTTGGCTGCTATCGCACTGTATCTCGAAAAGCAGAGATGGGTCAAAGTAAGCGAGTATTAGAGCTGCCGAGTTTGGAAATTTTGATCAAGGAAAGGCCTTGTTCGTTGCCCCAGGGTCAGTCTTCTTATTTGTGCGTCAGTTAGCATATAGGCGCCATTAATGCTGACAGTCTTGGTAAAAACTGTTTCTATTCAACCGAATGACTCCTTTCACGTCAGTAGGGTGTGACATTCCTTTTATTTCCCTGAACTTTTCTGGATCAGGCTCCAATCTGTCGGAGCTCAAAAGGCGTCCGTGAAATACCACTTCTGAGTTGTGTAGTTCAACTTTCGCACGTTTAAATTTTGTTTGCTTTACCACATCTCTAGAGAAACCGATGGAATTTACGGTTGTATTCTTCTACAGTGGAGCTGGATATCCGTACGCCGTCAGCCATGCAAGTGTTTTCTGGTAAAACTTGTAGAGCTTGTAGTATATGTGTTTGGAATATTTCACTGGAGAGTTGCAAACCGAATGATAAACGTAACCACCGGAATCTCCCAAACGGTCTACGAACGTCGTGATACAGCTCGATTCGTCATCCAGCACGACATGGTAAAATGTGGAAGCCAGATCATCCTTTGAGCAGAACATTGTCGTTGATGGAAGGGGCAAACCATCATCTAATGTTGGTAGACTGTAATGCCATCTTCTAAGGGTGGCGCTAAGCGAATTTGGATAAATACACGCCCTTAAATCATCGGACTTCTTAAGAATAATTGCCACCTGACTAACCCAATCTGTGGGTTTGTTAACTTTGATTATAACGCCGAGCGCAACTAAGCGCTCCAAATCCTTGGTAAAATTTTACGCGCAGCGCTACTGGTACCTTCTTAGAAAGCGATGCCACTGGTAGAACGGACTCATTTATCGAGAGAGGTACGAAGCTATCAAGCTTCTCAATCAATTTGCCACATAACGATGAATGGTTTCCAAAACTAACTGACCTAAATGCACAGAGCATACTCGATGAAAAGTAATGAAACTAAGTTGTTGGCTGGAATCAACACCCAGGATGGGCACAACATCTCCCTGTACGACGTCAAATTTGAGTTGTTGGCTGGTTCCATCCTTCGGATTGATGACATTCAGCGTGGCGTTGTCCTTCGGGTGGAATTTTGTACCATTCCACCTTTTAAGACAGTGTGCTTTGTCGTACTGCACTCCAGAACAGTGTTTCTCAGCCAAAAAGATGGATCGTGGCGCCCGCATCCAAATGAAAACGTACGGACGTTTTTCAACGATTAGCGTCGCATATGCGCTTTTTTATCGCACTGACGCTAATGTAACTGATGGCAAGTTCCTAGGTAGCTGGCGCATCTTCGCGGGCAATTGAATTCAACTTCTTCAGTCGGCAACGCTTGCGAAGTTCTTCTTCCTCCAGCATCTTATGCAAGTCATTCCCCAGGTGAGACGACTTTTCATTCGGTGGTTATGACTTCGACCACAATACTGGCAGGTTGGTCCACGTGTCGGAGCAGTCTGCGACATCGCATACTTTGGCTAAGTAATGGCACATAGTGCAGCGAGTGTGTGAAGCCTCACCTGGCAAAATTAGAACGCTGTCACCGTTTCGCTGTTGGGACTGCCGATGCATTGGTCCAGCGTTAGGTTTCTCTGCTGCAATAATTTTCGTGCAGTGTTCACGTCTGGAATACTCAGTACAAGTTGACCTCTCCCCGGCGAATCACGTAGGTACTCGAACAAATTGCATGTTCTTACTAGCAAGTTCAGCTCTGTTGCGTAATTGCAGATTGATTGACCTGGAACTCCATTTCAACCAAAAAACAAGCGAGGGCAATAACTTACATTAAATCTGCCTACACAGAATTCACCAAAACCTTGGAGCACATCATTCAAACCGAACTCTTGATGTTCGACTCCCAATTTGATTGTCTGTAGCATATCTCATTTTCCGTCGACAAGAGCATGTCGTAACATCGACAACTGATAACCAACCGGATGGATGTATAATTGCGTCAGTGTGGCGAAATTCATCCACTTGAATTTCCACAGGCGCCAGTTTTCGGAAAGTGAACGCTTCGTCATCTTCAATGTAGCCGGCGTCGCGACAGACGGATGCCAGCAACAACAAAGCTGCCTCTTGCTCACCGGTTTCTTCTTTTTCTCTGTCCCCATATCGTGTATCACCCTCTGAGAATCAAAAACGAAGACTGGGCTGCAATCAGATTCTACTTGGATCAGAATGCAATATTGGCTATGGAGTAAGCTACGCTCCGTTAAGCGATTGCGATGCGCTCCTTCTTGATTGACTGCCTCTGGCGGAAAGCTAGCGTTGATCGTGACAGATGATCGTGGGGCCTTACAAAGCGATTCCCGTTCACGCGTGTGCGCGTGGCTGCTCGAAAGGCTGCGGACAATCGATCGAGTGGCCTGTTGCCTGTCCGTTTCGAATGCGCAAGCGAATACTAACAGCTGCCATTACCATGCCCATACCACACCACCCATTAGAACGTACACCAAGAACAAGGTTCATTCAGCTTGCCTTGGTTAGTAAATGATTCTCACTGAGTGCGGCAATGTCGATGCCGTAGCGCACGAGTTCCATTGTGACCAGTGCAGTGCGGCGCTCGTGTGCTGGTCGAATAGGGTGTGCGCGTTCCAATCCCCGATGTTAAGCACTTTGCGCGACGCATACGATTGCATTGGCTCGAAATCGTACAAGTGATGACCTGGATTGTTGGAAGTAGTGGGTTCGATGAAATGGGGAAACTGGGAGAGTATGTGCAGTGATAGAAGAAAGGAGGCGTCAGCGACAGCGTTTTCGATTATCCACCACGCTGTATAATACAGCAGATAAGGTGATCCTTTCCCTAAGGTTACTGCATTACCGTCTATGAAGCATGGAATTATTATTATTGGAGTGATGCATATTTGGGGTTGGACTAGGATTCCGCCAAGGTGTCCACACCTGACATGAGAACGACTTAGATCCTCAACCAAAGCCTCCTATAAGATGTACACCCGAAAAGCATCGGGCAGTGCACCATGAGTCAGTGAACCCATTCATGCGGAATTATGTGCTGGCTCTTAGCTAGCGCTCGCCACGTGGAGGCGTCCAGGACATGAACACACGGCACAACATTAGCAGCAGGGGGTTGACGATTAGTCAGGACTTTGCCAAAGCCAGCCTCAGCGAGCCCCTGGGCCCTCCCGTCACAACGCACCATACACGGAAATTTGCCACCTGGTTCGTTGTTTTAGCCCAAGTTGGTGGGTGTTGGCTGTCTGTTTGACTTCATATCTTCGCTACCGTAAACCCTGGAGATGTGATAAGCCTCTTGATTTGCTTGATCGTGCTTGAACTACTCTGCTCAAGGTTACTCCTGTATGCACCGACAAAGGTGGTTCATGCTCATTTACTGGCCCTTCGACCAATAACCATTCTGTTCTACTTGGCCCAGGCCCGCTACCATTCGTCTTTTGCTCTCCGCTGGCTCTGTATGGCTTGGGTTGCGTCGTCTTATCTAACCCATGATGACTGTTTCTGTTTCGGTCCTCGCTTTTTCCTGTGGTTTTCCAGTCTACTGCGCGATCAATTTCGTCCAAGCCACTACAATGTTACTGTCCATAGTGAATACTTCGAAGTTAGCAGCGTTTCACTACAATACGCAAGCTTTAAGAATACTGCATTGTAGCTACTGCATTTGTAGCTATTTGGATGGCGTGCCTTGTGTTTAGCTCATCGGTGATTATTGGAACACCGTGATTTGCGCCATCGCGAGCTCGTTCACGAAGATTAGAAACTTGTGCGGCCAAAGGCTATTGTGTAAATACAAAATCAATTAGCTTATGTTTACAGGTGCACGGTAATTGCATGCGCACTGGTGTGTTGTGCTATCCAAGATTGATGGCCTTATTCGAAGAGTAAATGTACATCGAGTAAGGGTAGAAACTAAAGACAGTCGCAATTTTAGTGCACGCCAAGTACGGCTACACTGTAGTCTCATCTTCATCAATATCATCATCATTATACACGTTAGCTAGTGGTGGGGAATTACCTTAGCCGATGTGCCGCACTAAATGAATAGTTCAATAGGGTATGATGGGATGGAAAATATAACTTTACCAGACCCACAGCATGAAAATGCACAAAACATTACAATCAAAATGTTCCAACTAGGAGCGTAATTCTTCTTTAGCGACGATATCGCACTTTTCCAAACCGTTATGTAGGGTTTGGCAATAAGATGGAAGCCTACAAGTCCCTAGAATGTTATGATGACTGGTGTGCTCATTACATGTGTTGGTAGTGAATTTCAGTGGGAAAAGATTCTAAGTGAGTAAAAATACTTTCAACAATTCAAAAGGCATTGTTGCGTTACTAATTCGAGTTGTGTCCTCGGCATTGTTTGTAAAAGGCAAGGGTCAGCAGTAATGTACATAAGTACTCGTTTTCACTTAGTATCCGTAATGTGAGAACGATATCTCCGCGAAGCCATCGGCATTCTGGAGTGAACACCGAGTAAACGAAGGAGCAGTACGCAACTGAGACCGGATAAACCACGTATTGTCTTGGTGGCTCTTCTCTGAGGCTGCTCCAAAAGGTATGTCTCGTTTTGAACTTGAACACCAAGTCTGAACCGCATATTCACCGTGGTGACGAATATACGAGCTGCTCAACAATGCTAATAGCCGTCGCTCAAATGCAACAAGAGCTCATCACAAAAGCATCAATTTCAAATTCGCCACATTCAGTGCTTTGGAACATAACAGTGAATTACCAAGACTTTCCTGCACGATCACACCTAACTCTCGGTCACTAGTCACTTGCTGCAAAATGTGCTGTCCCAGAGGATATGTGTTGATGAAGCGGCTACGCACTGTCAGCAGACGACAGTCTGCGGGGTTCCTTGGGAGCTGTCTCCTTTCTGCTCATTCCTTAATCCGGTTAGGAAGGTCCTGAAGATAGACACGGTCGGGTGTGAAGCATCGTCCAAAAATATTTGCGCCGGAGAATCTTTGCTGAGAAGTCATTGATGTAGGCAAAAAAACAGGTGCTAGCAGAGGACGGATCCTATAAATACACCACTGGAGGAGCACAGGTTTTCAGAAGGAGTGTCGGCTACTCTTACCTTGATTTCTCTATCGCGTAAGAAGTCGTCCAACCAAATGAGCAGAGAACCGTTGACACCGTAGGCAGCAAGCTTTTAGGGGAGGACAGAGTGATTGACCCTGTCGAATGCTGTAGCAAAATCTAAGTAAATAACAACTGTGGGGACTCTTACAACAACTATCATGGTCCATAAATCCCGAGCAAGAAGCAGATTTGTGAGATAAGATGATCTATGTCAGTGACCACGTTGGACATTGGAAAACATTTCCATACTAAACATATCTCGTCAGTTCATCTGCAATTAACGATTCCAACATATTTAATAAATCAGGAAGGAGTGTAATACAGGGTGTTCGTTAATCTGGTCCGAAGCTAGGAGCAGCTGCATTCAGGTGATGATGTAAACCGCTACGCTGAATTGCTAACTGTCCAATTGCGCGAATTAATTTGCCGGCAGGGGTGAGCTGGGACACAGCGACGCGACATGCGTGTCTAAAATAGCTGGGCACACCGAACCGTTCGGTTGGGAGAAGTGAACGTTAGCAAGCACCACAGCCGCAATCGACCTGTCATGCGTGGATTGCATGGCAAGATCAAGGAAACACACACCCATCGGCTGTGAGAACTAAATGTTAGCCAGACAACACAGCCGCAATGAATGCGTCAAGCCTCAACCACAGGGCAAAACAAACGGAGCGCAAGCCGTTCGGCTGTGAGAACTGCACGTTAGTCAGACAGCACAACCGCACTAAACGTGCCATGCTTCGATCGATCGGTAGTCGGCTCCAGATAGGCGCAAAAAGAAAGCACTGCTAGGGCCACCTGAAGGGGATCGCAGAGTGAGAACAGAGCTCGGGTCTTGTAGGCGGGTTTCTGATAGGCAGCATATATCTATCGAGAGGGTCGTCAATGTTCGGGCAAGCGCTGCCTGTTGACAGATCTGCAACAATGTGCGTACATTGAGGCATGTCAATCTAAGGGAGGATCGGGGGCTCCAAGTGGAAGCCGATGAGCTGAACTTGATCGCTTGGTTAGACCTGGACTTGTCAATATGGCAAGTGTGACGCCCCGCGTTTGCCTATCAAAGCATGGTGGGGGAGGGCCAAGAATTGGGGGGGGGGTTAAAAGCTGGGGGGGATAAAAGTGAAGTTGGAACGGGATGATAATGGTGAAAAAGCGTAAAAGGCGGAAGAAGAAGACGGGAAAGCTTAAGCAGTAGCATCCAAACCCCTATGCACCCTGCTTGATGCAGCAGATAGGGCACTATTGATTATCCTCTGCGACGGCCAGAGTATCAATAAATTGTTAGGAGAAAGCTTCATTGTATTGCGTAGGCAGAATACTGTCAGGTTGCCCATGCCTACAGAGGAGAACGATTAGGGTTCTCAACCAAAGACTTTGGTTCAAAAACCTGACCGCAAGGCAGCGGGTTTGGCGTTGGGCTACAAGGAGTTCGTTTGAAGGAATAAGGAGCCACCCTCATTCCAACCTCCAACCTGGAGGACCACGAGACTGAGTTTGTCTGGCGTCTAACCATTGACCAATCTGGTATGAGTGGCTCTGAAGGTGTAAAAAGCACCAGCCAGCATAGGTTAATGGGTCGCTGAGGCACACGAACCATCCACCACGGTAAGGTCCTTGCGATGGTTCATTAATCCACATGAGAAATGAATCAGTAAAAGTCAACTTCGGTTCTGTGCCGGCAGAGCGTACTGTCAATATTCTGCACAGACAGAAGTTTGAACATCACCATCCCCACAGAGAACCAACCAACCAAAGATAGAAGTCACGCTCGAATTTGAGTTTGTGGGTCGCATCTGTTTGTGGCGTGACCGAGAAGTTTCCCCATGCCACGTCTCGTGTGACCGGGTAAGGGTAAACGAGAAACTCTCCCGATTCGGTTATGACGAATTGAGTGCGACAGCACTACATTACCGCACAACTTTTCCTGAGATTGATGTTTAGCTGGACGGTCCACCGCTAAATTTAGTGGGGGGCGGACGAGAGATACCTTCAGGTGGGACGCAATTGTTTGCGGGTACTACTGGATAGTTTGATAAGTAGCGCTGCACGTTTTAGTGTATAATCTGCACTTCCAAGGTGTGAAGAAGACCGGAAAGCTTAACCTTCAGTCCTCCGCATCACCGACACATCGCTCGACGTGGTTGGACAGTTTACTAAATTAGTTAGCTGTGTAATCTGTCACACCAAAGGAGAGATTACTGCAATTTATGCTAAGGATCGTCAGGTTTAAACTGTTTTGAAACACTGGTAGCTCGGGTTGATGAATCAATTGTTCATTTGTTCTCCGAGCTTGGCGGTTTTCTCGCAAACGTTTCACCACCATGCGAGGTGGCATCCTCATTGCAGTGATATGTAGCGTGCAAGTTTACTAAATGAGTCCTCCATCCATGCTCGACCTTGGGCAGAGGTCACGGGACCTAAATCGACACTGCCACGTTCAAAGTCACCTGCAGGTCGATCATGGATGGAGGACTCATTTAGTAAACTTGCACGCTACATATCACTGCACTGAGGATGCCACCTCGCATGGTGGTGAAACGTTTGCGAGAAAACCGCCAAGCTCGGAGAACAAATGAACAATTGATCGTGAGGTTTATAAAACCTAAACCATTTACGCAGACGTAGGGTGAGGCAGTTAAGAGAAGAGTTTGCACCTCCGCGATATAACCAATGTTGCGCTAAGAATCATACCTGGCATCTGTGTGTTGGGGAAATTAAGAAACGTATCGTGTTTGATCATTCTGTCAGCGAGGTATTTCTCATATCTGGTAGGACAACCGAGTGAGTGTGGCGGGGTCTTCAAATCCAGCCTTCGCTGTTCATGTTGGAATATTATTTTGCACTACGGACTGCGGATTTCGCATCTTATTTATATAATTGAGACAATTTTTCCTGAACTAGCATCAAGGTCAATCATGTCCTACTCGGTCAATCATTTGAAAACGTTACGGGCTAATGCCCGAAATCCGTGCCTCGCCGAATGTGGTCACAAAGCCAGGAACAACTTTAAACGAATCATGGAGAAACACCTTGGAAAAAAGCGAAGTATCGTGTAGGTTGGCAATTTGGCCTCAATTGCTGTTCTGTCGAGAAAGCGTAAGTCCTACCGAGACTTTCCAGTGATATGCGGTTGCATTTTGGTAAAATCAGTGATCTCAGTGCTACTATGCAGTGAAATGTGTGGTAAACACAAGAATCATTCCGTTACAAGAAATTTGGTTGCATACTGATGTGGAAAAATGGGATTATTCAACTCGATAGTTACTTTTCCATCAGGTCTGACCGCCCTGGAAAGCCACACTTTCGTGGTGATGGCGTTACAACTTACTTTACTCAATGTTGGTGTAATTCAGAAACCCTACTATGCACATACTTAAGGACGTATATAAGTTGCCAATTATTTGAATGCAAATCAAAGTTATTAAGCGGATTTCAATCGGTCACCGCTTACGTTGCTGTTGACGCATCTGCACCAAAGTTGAAGCTTTTTGAGGACTAAATTTCTTCGGTCCTACTGCTTATAGTGGATTATCCGAATGGTCCCTGACGACTTCAATACAAAGAATACAACACTCATTTGGACTTTTGGCTTGGTACATCAAGTGATCTTTTCCACCAGACAAGATACCCAGTTGGACGCTTTATACATCAACGGCAGTTTTTCCATAGAAAAACGGGCATCTTTGAGCAGCTCAGACCTTTGTGCAGATGTACTTTTTTCACGCTGGCTAGACGCCCTTATAACATGAAACAAAACGGGGTAATTGCTACGTTGGGAATATCACAAGAGTACAGACAATGTTTCTTACAGTCTTCAATGACGATGACCCGTCTCTTCAATGTGAACATCTTACACAATACAAAAAATATTGCTTTGACATGCTCAGAGGCTGAACAAACATCGATAGAGGATGAAAGAACGGGATTACAATTGCAAAATGGTTATACTAACCACAGCAATTTAATCTGAGACAAAGAGGATAAACCACCTACACGTCGAATCAATTCTAAGCCACAAAAACTGTCGTGGGCTATGGAGACATTTGAGGCACGTCTACAGCCAAAGCGGTGAAGTGGATGTGGATAAACTAAATCCTAAGACTAATTCCGCCTCACCAAGTGCACCGCTTGCCCTCCTTCATTACCTCAAGTACACCAGCGCCTTAGGATCAAAGCAACGTTCACAAGGAACCCAAAAGATTAAAGGCAAACAAAGCTTGTGGTCCGGATGCTCTCTCTCGCTATTAGCTTTGAAAGAGTATTGATTCCGTCACACGAATTTCAACTGATCACTTTAACAAATGCTTCACTATGGGTATGATAATGGCCATCTGGAGATCGGGCAGAATAACACCAAAATGGATCTCAAAATTATCGCGCGACTGCGAGTACATCTGTGCTCCTGAAAGCTTCCGAAAAATGGCCAATTCCAAGGCTTTTCACAGCCCTTTCTGCTGACGATATCTATCTGTTTGCATATAGACCCCAACGCTCTACATTAAATGCAGTAGCATGGCGTCTGCACTAGAGCATAAATATAAATCAGTACTGCTTCTCTTCTTTAATTATTCGAATGCCTTTTACAGGTTGGCAGGTCAATATTGTTCAACCTGTTATCCGAGAATAGAGTTCACCCGGGTGTAAGTAATCTGTTGCGTGACTATTTTATGGATCGTACTAACATCACGAATAAAATCCTCTGTCCTCCGTGCCGAATGTGGTGTCCTGCAAGGAGCGATGCTATCACCTTTTCTATTCTCCTTATATGTTGAATGTCTCACTATACAAACCATGTAGGATTCCTTATCACTTCAATGTGAATCAGAACTGGTGGAGTGGTCTTCATCCAGACCCCTCACACCTAACGCTTCTAAATGCAGTGATGTAATAGTTGCTTTTCTTCGTGGCGATAAGTTGAAATCCCTCATGGATATCTCCCCCACCCTTACTGTGAACGGAAATCCCATACCCAAATCGGCCACAGTCAAGTATCTAGGAGCCTTGTTGTCCCAGAACATTTTTTGGTCCACGCATGTCTGTGAAAATTTACATAAAGCCATAAAAGTGTTTTGTATACGATCAGATGTTTTTGATACCCCATACTTTAATACGTACGTTTGTGACTTCTTGCATTCTCCCCCACTGGTTATACTAATCCCTTGTCATCTTCTTGGACTGCTTCAAAAAGGCTACATTTCTAGGTGCAACGGCTTAGATAGACATACTGTAATTGGTTTCACCATTTCTATACATCTTGATGTCCGCAATAATCTTTCTTCTAAGGCAATAAATGACCGATTACACCCACTGAACACCGAACTTTCAGAAACGTTCTCTTTCACTTCTAAGCGTCCGAAAGGTAAAATTTCAATCTTCCGCACGTCATCGTATGATAACACTGTCCTGCCTTACCTATCACGTTTGCGTGTTGACCCAACGGTCATAAACATCCCGTTTGAGCGTTTGTCGGAGTGACAGCTATGTATATATTTCATATTTCTCCCCACTTATGTAGATTGTATTGATTGTACCATCCAGTTTGTCTGCAGCGGAAGTGTAACTGGTTAAAATAAACCACCTGGGGTTCAGAGAGCCATTTTGACTTGACATGAATGGACATCTGGTGCTTGTACACAGACCAACCGGTGCCTCGGGAGACTCGAGCACACACTCCGCATGCCTGCGAGCCGTCTGTCTCAGTATGCACTGTTTACCAATACCGCGTCTACATCGGGCGAACGTCACATTGGTTAGCCATTAACATGGAATAGTACGAGGAAACTCATCGAAAGACTTCGTCGAGCTGGCGCGCTCGTCGATTTCCAAACGGAGTCCTTCGAACCGACTACATCAGTGATTTGTCAACTTATGAGATATAGAGTGTTTGCGTGTATTCCATTACTCCGGAACACAGGGATTCCATCTAAGGACTAAAATTTTTTGTTCCTCTCACATTACTATCATCATCCTTGCTGTTATTTGCAGCATTACCAAAGCGAGGTGTGTGAAGTTGACTGGATCTACTACATCTCAATGACCAAAGATGACGAGGTGAACTGAACTGAAGTGCGACCGACAGAACGCTGAGACTGAGCTAACATGGTTTCTTCTAGACAGTAAAGCACCCAACGGAAGAGGTTCACCAAATTCAATGGGTCGTGTAGGCACATAGCAGAGCATAAGGGTGGTGTGCAGCCACGTAGAGGCGTTATTGCTTCCAACGAAATCGAGAATGTAAGAGTTGAAAACGTAAGAAATAAACGCATGGAGTTTAGATTAGGAACCCGACAGTATTGTAGCAAACATAAGGATGCCCAATTTGTGGTTAAAATTCAGGAAATCCAGTCTGTAACATCGCAGTCGCCTTAGCTATGAAACTGAAATCCAGGGTTTGCTAGAGCTGGTCTGAAGTCCCGGGTTCGAACACAATGCCCCATGGGTACGAACGAATTCCCCTGGTGAAAAAATGGGCAGGATGCAAACTCAGAGCTGCGTCATTTAGCACAAATTTGAAACAACACGCAACAGTGATCAGAATACTGCTCTTTCGTTATTGTTCATACAAATCAAGTGGTGAAAAAGCCAGAGCGAAAGGATGAATTGGAAGTATTTACACACCAAAGGTACTACAGAAAATGAAAAGGAAACAAAACCCAAAACTATAAATCGGAATCAAAAAGCTCAATGTGACAATAATAAAATCAAAAAATAAACTGTCAAAAAGTTAAAACAGGTCATCAAAGCAGACAAGGCGAATTTTGTGGAGGTAATCTGGAGGTGAAATGATCCATTGTCAGCAGAATCATTCCTTCCACTCGGCAAAAACCAATGACCCATTCGTACCGCCGAATCCGAAGGAATTTTTCAGGGCAATTCGTCGCTTATTGGACGAAGTTCGATCCGGGAAATGCACATTTGTAACGTCATGTCGCGGGAGAATCGTCTGACGCTCAAGTACTTTGACATATTGACTAGCATTAGCTGCAACCTGCGGCACGAATTGTCCATTATCTTCTTTGCCCTTGAGAATAGACTCAATTTGGGAGAAACCGATGGGGTTGTGCAAATTACGATTTCCAGCTATCAATCCACGGTTAACCGCCAGCGCGGTGTATATGGATTCCACCGCACCTGCACCACCAAGTAAGTGACCCAAATGACCTTTGATTGAATTGATCACGATGGGGGGTAAAGTGTCGGCTCGTCGCTTCCCTGTATAATCCACCAAAAGGCGGGACACAGCAGCCAACTCGATAGTGTCGCCTAGAGGAGTTGATGTGGCGTGGCAGTTGATATGATCAAGCTGAAAAAGGTATCAAAAAGGCGTGAGTGAAAATTCAGAGGAGAAAGACCACTGCTGCGAATTCAACCTACGCTTGACTACCCAACAAGCGACAATGAGTACAAACAGTGCACAAGGAGCTTTGACAAAGACAAACAAATTGGTAATCAAATAATTGCCGCATATTTGATGGGGCTGCTGTGGAATGGATGAGTTCAATGAAAAGCACTGCGTGGAGAAAGAAATTAACCATCCTGTCTCATAGGTAAAGCAAACAGAATGTCTCCCAGTGAATTACAAAGAGGAATACGAATTAGAACATAGATTGTACTGTGCGGGGAATTATTGGGCGTGGACAACAGAGCAGACTGTAGGACGAAAAGTGAGAGGCAATAACGCAAGGCAACTTTAAGGAAGACCACGGATCAGCCAGGTAGCCGTAAACCATACACTGATCGAAGAATAACATAGCAATGAGAATCGGATGGTGAGGGCTTAAAGCTTAACACCCTCGTTTAAGAACCAGTATGGCAAATGGTATCTAGTGAGATATATCACCGAGATTATCTGAAAGTCGCCAGGTTACCATTCAATCAATGTCAAGTGGTAGCCGAGAAGCCACCCTAATTGGTGGGTAGGTAGCATACCAGGCAGTCGAGAGGACTGTTCCGTCGTTTTATTGAGAACACTCCTGGACAGGTATGCGGAAGATGTTCTCTGAACCGCATTTTGTTTGCAGACGTTTAGTTGCCACGATTCCATCGAATTTTGGTGGAATAGGATTGCCACTGCCATGCACCGCGGGAGACTTCTTCACGCAACACTGATAGCCATGTTTAAATCAGTCACTGCAGCACAATGGACATGGTGTTTGCCGCTCGTCAGTTGCAGAAGTGCAGAGAACGACACCAGCCGTCGTACTTGCTGTTTGTTGATTTCAACAAAGCATTTGATACGGTGAACTGCGAGGCACTGTAGCTTGTGTTGGATAAGTTTAGCTGTCCGAGTAAGTTTGTAAGTTTAACTGAAAGTCTGCACAGTAGCATGCAGGCGAGAGTGCAGCTGAGTGAAGAGATCTCGGATGATTTTGCAGTTGTCTCTGGTGTGAAGCAATGCTGTGACTTAGCTCGTGCGCGGTTTAATATTTATCTTCATGTCATGATGTCTTTTGCTTTTGATGCGGCTTGTGATTAGTGTTCGTGTGGAGCACCGTATTTCTGGTAGGTTGCTGAACATCCGTCGTTTCGGTGCGGGAACTCTAAGCTGTGGCTGGTTTGCTATTTTGACTTAACGCTTATTTTTTCTTTCATTTGAATATCTACCTGGATAACCTTCTATAGACTTGCATACGTCGCTTAAACAAATTGTGGTTAATTTCGTCAGCTTTTTCGCATTTGTGGCATTCTCTAATATATTTTTCTGACATCGCGAACTTATCTGGGATTTGTCGATAACTGATTTATTTCACATGCTCATTTAGCGAAAAGTTATGTTGATGTATCTGTATGCTTTAATGGATTTATTTTATTTGATATCGCCACTTCAAGTGACTAGATGTTGCTTGACATTCCCGGTGCGGCTGTGCTTGATGCGTATGTTGACAAGGTGCCTACTTGTCAAACTGCTTCCACCTCGATTACTGCTTTCAGAAGACTGTGAATCGTTGCTGGGGAGCGGATGGGTGTACGGTTCCTTTGGCTGTGCTAGGCTCGAAGAATGGTTCCATCCAGGGTGGAGCGGACTACATCCCAGACACCGCCTAGTGTGTGGTTGTCCAACTACAGCGTTTTTGTGTTTGCCTGTGAAGGAGTGTGGGCCGGCTCCGTTGATGAAACTTGGCTCCCATCCGCATGCCTCCCGGTCTTATTCCTTTGAGTCTATACTAGATATAGGGTGCGTGGACAGAGCTATGGGTGATGTAGCGCAAACCATCCATAGTCTCTCTGTAAGCGCAGGCGTCCTGTTGCGGTCCTATGGAGGCCACAGTGATAGGCAAATCCGGAACCGGCTGCTGCCTACCATACTCATAGGACCGGTGGGTATGATGGGTCTCCTCGGGAGCAGAGCAAAACACGATCAGGTGTGATCTAAGGGAGAAGCAGCATAACTGACAAAAATGCACGGTAGATTCCTAAGGCTTAAAAATTTAAGCAGAGCAGTGCGTCTAATTCCGCATGTCGCTTAAGCTGTGACACAGGTTTCAGGGAACCAACTGTTAATAAAGTAATCCGGAACGGCACCTGCACGTTTACGAGAAGAAACTCTGGGTGGTGCGCTTTCAGGATCCCTTCGGTTAACTTCTTGTTCCTGCAACTCTTAGTGCTCAGGTAGCGCACGTTGACCAATAGTAAATAAGTTTACAGACTTCAGATTAATCCGATGTTCGACACAAGGTAAGAGCACTCGATTATCAATGTGCAGTCGCTAAGAATTAACCCAACTGTTCGAGGTCATTCCTATCAACTGGGGCTAATCATTCAAAGAACGGACGCAACGCTCATGTTCTCTACCACGATATTAGTCGGACGTCAACGATGACAATGGTGCTGCACTCAGTTCCTGACTGAGATGAGCCTGAGTCAGTTTCGGTCTCTCTATTCTAGATGTGTATTTTTGAACCAAGACGCATTCGACCCCTCAGTTCCATGAAATAGTTCAATTGCTGAGCATCCTATGCTCGAAAACCTCTGCGGTGCTTTGCGGAGTTGACCAATACTGTACTATTTCCAGACTGATGCAAACTTAACGTGGACTGCATAGTAGTGAACTATTACGGTGAAGTGTTGCAAGGCGAACCACGACCGAACTCATCTACAAGAACTCTGCCCTTTGGTTTAGCACAATCTAGCTTCGACAAACACAACATGGCGATTCCATTATTTGGTATACGCCTCAAAGTTTGAAAGCGTGAAGTGTTATTGCAAGATTCTCAACCGTGTGTTTGCCCTCTGGAATCTGATGATAAACAAGAGATATTTCAAGTAGCCTGGAAGCAGCATAAACGGTAACATGCTTGTGAATGCTAAGACAGTTCCAGTTACCGCAAAAGCTAGGATTGCATTCATGAATTTATGGTACATGGCATTGGAATGACAGTCCCATTGTTTCCCAAATATCATGCATTAAAGGGCGCGGCGAAGGTTGTCCTCCCACACAACAATGAGTCCTGATTCCATAGACCTGATAAGAATGAGCTTTATTAATTAGATTGCTATCACTTCGTACGTAGTACAGCTAACGTCAGAAGGTCAAAACTCGTCGGTGGTGATGAACGGCGAAGATTCGTACAAGGATGCATACCTTAGATTCGATGTTTGGATCACTGACAAGGGTAGGTGAATCGACTGTGGGGCTGCCCATGCTACCCCTCCAGCTCAACGCCAAACGAAGTGTGGATTTCCTCTATTTCTGTGTGTACTGACATGCTTATTTTTGTCATGCTGTCATATGTGCTGAGCTCACTTTGCCGAATGGTGTTTGTCCCTAAAGAACCGAGTTCTGCGACACTTGTGGGACATGTTACAAAGGCCGTACCCAGTAGGGCTAAACCGAGGACAAAACAAGACGTGCACCACCCCAACAGTCGCACAGCTTTGGGTGACAACGTGGCCACCTCAGACCTTTGTCGACAGGCCGAGCAAGCCGGAGGCCTACTTGAACACCGAAGTTGACGGCGTAGGTGTTATAGGCAACGTCATACCCAGGTGGATGAGTAAATCAAACGACAACCCTAACTACTGATATTCCGCGTTATTGCAAAGCGACAAGTGCCCACAGTGACCGGTCCGAATGTGCAAACATGCGAGCGACCTTGCAGTGTTCACAGCCAGCAAGCGACTGATGGTGGACGCGCAATAGCGAAGCCTTGGTATGACGTGACGATGTACTACTGTTAAGGAAAATCAAGAAGGGTGAATATTCAGGTCTAACACACACGCCAAGGAATAGGATAAATAATGAAAAGGGACAGTACAGGCAGATAAATACAAAACCACGATCGTTGAAAAAGACTCGGCAGAGCAACTGTCGCTAGAGCAATTTACTAATCAGTTGTTGAATGACTGATGCGTATCGCCAAAAAAGGTGACATGAAAGGTACTACAGATGTACCATAGGCTTTTGTGCGGGCGTATATAGTTTTGTAGATATGTCTGGTCGAGAAAAAGGTTGATAATAATTCGGGAAAAGCTCTGTGGAGAGGATGACTAACATCTGTGAGTACTTTAGATGCAAAAGGTTTACAAGAGTTGACATGGTTGGCAACAAAGATGTTGACAATTTCTATCCTTGAAATTCCACTACACTGAGATAGATACGTCACTGATCTGGCAATTACTTTAAGGTCCTTCGTCAGGAGACCAAAAAATGGTAACACACATGCAGTGATAAAATGCTGAATCAAAAATCGGCGTACGGTAGAAGACCTTAGACGTGTAACATAGGATGAGTCTTATAATCTTAGCGAATGTTTTGTTCATGTGAAGGGACCACGTAAGCCCACTGCTCAGCTTCACACCCAGGTATGTGATTGAAGTAGAAGAGGTCAAACATTCACCGTCAGTTCAAAGTTGGGGACACTGTGTCAGGATTTTCTGGCAGCGATTTCCTTTGAACAGCGTAAAAGGACATCGCTGCATTTTGAGGTGTTCAACGGTAGGCAATGGGCTTTGGACCAAGCTGTGAGACTGCCCATTACGGTTTGTAGCTTGGTCGATGACTCTGCTTGGATGTTGGACGCCAAGGATTACATCGGCCGTATACTTCAAAAAGACGGGAATTTAAGTTTCGTAAGTGGGAAGAAAGAATGGGGACAAAATGGCTCCCTGAAGCACACCAGAGCTCGTGGTGATTGAGGATTTTTCACCATTAACCTGGTAAATTGGGTACGGCTAGTAAAATAATCTTTCAACAGAAGAACCACAGAAGTTTGGACTCCAGAACCTAAGAGATTGCGTAACACTAGTTCACGGTTCAAACAACAGAAAGCGTTGCTAAAATCCAGGAAGCAGATGCGGATGGATTTGTCATTATTATCCAGCAACGAGAGCACAGCATGTACCAAACAAGCTACTGTATCTAAAGTGAACCTTAAGCTGCGATACGTAAACCGATGTGGATCATCTAAATGGGTCTGTGCTGAGATTCTTTTAAGAATAAGCCTGTCGAATGTTGTAGGAACAACCGGCATGCATGAGATTGGCCAATATTTGCAGGTTCTTTTCTTCGGCAACGGTGTAATGCTTGCGCTTCGCCAAATGTCAGCTATCTCGTGCTGTTTGAAGTATAGCGACGGGCTCGGTCAGGTAATCTGCACATTTGAGAAACACAGATGACTTATTCGGACCAGATACTTTGTTCATCTGCAGCCCAGTTAATCCTTTGTGTACTTCTAGGCTATTCAGAGGAGGGTTATCTGAGGCTAGCTGTAACCCAGCAGAGAACATATCAAATAATGAAGTACTGCCTTTGTCACAAAAATTGAGGTTTAGCATTCCCACAAGGACATCCAATAGCCAATAGACTTAGTTTACATTTTAGGAGTAGACAGTTGATGCGTCGCGAACTGCATTGAAAAACGCTTTTAATAGATGGGCATTGTGAAGAATTTAGGTAAATGATGACGCCACCTTCGCGGTTCCTCTGTGTACATTGGCGGTCAAGTAGTAAAGAGTTAAATCCGTCGAGTTACACAACTGCATTTTGAAAAGCAATGTGAAGCCAGGTTTCCTGCACCATAATGATGACCAAACGAGAATATTTGCGACCTATTATAATAGTTCTGAGGTCTTCTAATTTTCCAGGTAGTGATCGAGCATTATCACCGAGTAAAACTGGTAGTTCCGAGATGTTCCTTTCTAAGTGCAACCTGCCATCCTGCACGGCGTTTTTGTGTAGAATTCATTTGCCACTTTTTGCTTATTTTTATTTTGTTTCGCATAGCTTGACTAGGAACAAGTGCCCAGTTCATTTCCGTGAAAGCATACAACATGCAAAGTGAGTGTAAACGATTCGATCCATGGTGCCTTGTTTTCCTCATCTACTGATCTAGACTCAGCATTCAAACTTGTGTTTCGCCACACCAATCCTCTCGGTTTCTTCAGTTTGCTGAGTGTGTCGCAATCAGCCGGATGAGGCCAGCCTGGTGTGTTCAAAAACAATTATTTCTTTAGCTTAAGCTGTAGTGGGCGAAGGGGCTGAGCCAATGTCATCCACTCTGTGCCAGAACCTTGTATTGTTGTACCCAATGTTAGGTACATAAACGCATGCCGGTTATTGTTGATGGTACTGAGGCGACAATAGGAAATGTATGCATCCACCACCTTTCGTCTTCTTACCGCGCTACTTGAATAGTTGAAAAGAACCAACGGTTTTATATTTAGAATAGCTAATAATGGGTAGTGAGAAAAGCAGACTACAGCTTGCTTGTGCAAAAGTAAATCCAGAAGACGCAGATGTTAATCAGGCAAGTCGCTCGTGAATGTTCGCTAATTCACAGGAGTTTCATTGTCTAACTTGGTATCAGTGCAGATGAACCGGAGGTGCAAACAAAAGAGCTCGTCTAATGATTGTCATGACATTCTCTCAAACGTGAAAACATGGGGCCCTCCTGGAGGTTTCAGGCTGAGTAATAACCGTGAAATGAGTTGAAACGTCCAGAGATAAAAGTCAACAAAAGGGTAAGTTGACACGATGTGCATGATTGAAACGAACAACACAGCACTGATTGAGACTGGAACTCACTCCCTTACTTGGTCTAAACTGTCCAACTTTGCATCCATGAGCGCCGCTTGCATGCTTCTATAGGCTCCATCTCCAGTCGGCTCTGGTGAAACCAAACTGTATGCATCAGCTAGACAGAGGAAAAAACACGACATTAAATCACATAGAGAATCGTGATAACCATCTATGAACTGTGACGTATGGTTGGAACCAGTTGTAAACAGCGATCTGATTGACAAACGATGACGTGAAAATGGTCAGAGGGAGTATATAAGGCGAAAAGCTCGGACTACCGGAAAAGTTGTGTTTAATCTACACACAGGTCGATGTGGTGACATCAAGTGTCAGACAGTACACTATACGGACAAGAACAGAAACACGAAATAAACCTTCGGAGATACGATGTGTAACATGCAGTCGGATCATGGCCAATATAGCCAGAGAAGGGAAAGAGAAAAAAGCTCATCGTTGGTGTAACAATCGTCAGAACATCGGAAGATACGATAAAGGCGCATGCTAATTGTGAGAATTGAAAATAGAAGACGAACGCCTATCAGGGAAATGTGATGAAGGATCAAGTATTAGGGGATTGAAAACAAAAGGGGATAAAAGTAGAGTTGCTACCGGACGATAAAGATGAAAAAATAGAGTGGAGAAGAAGACAGGAACGTGTGAACAGTAACATTTCCACTCCAATCTACGCAAGTCAATGCAATAGATGATGCACCATTGGTGATCCCTTGCGATGGTCAGAGCACCAAAACTGTTTAAAGAGAAGTTCACTGTGGATAGGATACTGGCAGGTTGCCCAAACCTAAAGAGGAGAACGATCCGAGTTCTCAACCAAAGCTTTTGATCTGAAAATCTGGCAGCAAGACAGCGGGATTTTGACACTGGGCTACAGGGAGTCAGTTTTAACTATTAAGAAGACATCCTCACTCATCGGACGATCAGGAGATTGAGCATGTCTAGGCCATAAACACTGAACAATTTGTTAACAATAAAGCGGAATACATATAGCTCGCGTTTCCTGTTCAGGTTTTGGTTGGTTCTCCGAGTCGAAGTCACTTCGGTTGGTGATGAAATATCTGCAACGAAATAGTTCGGCGCGGAGAAAAAACCAAAACCTGAACTGACCAATCTGATTTGAATGACCGAAGGAGAAAGAAGCGCCACCCAACACAGCTCAATGATTCACAAGGACACGCAAAACATCGCGTCACGATAAACTCGTCTCATTGCGACGGAATCGGATAGCATCGTGCCCACTGCAAAAACATAGACTACACTATTACTACGATTCACTAACTCGTTCCGATCTCTGTCGCTTCTTACCAAACTCCGTCACATCAAAAATATTGCTTTCTTATTAATCCCTGTAGGAAGCGTTAAAATCCAGATGTCAGTTTCGCCACTGCATATTAAGATTGGCCTAATGCTATTCACGACACCGATCTTCGTTTAAACTGTTGAACATTAATGTTCGCACACCCATTCTCGCCAGTCAACAGGCCGGTATTGCAAGTATTCTGAATCTCCTGGCTACTAATATACACTGGCTTTTTGAAACACGGATGCAAGACTAAAGAACTGTCCTCAAGTTCACATCTCCGACCAACCATGAAGAAAAGAGCAGGCCAGTGGACTTAAGGATCACAAGTCTCTCATGAAAATAGGAAGGGGCGGGTTCGAGCCTGCGTAGTAGCAGGTCGACCCACGCAGTATCCTTAGCCCACGTGCGACTGGTAGTGGTTGCGCGGCAGAGAAGCGTCGGTACTGCGTACCGGTGTACTGCAAATGCCTTTCTTTCTTTTTTCTTATGTGCCAGTGACTTATGCCACTGAACCATGGGTAAGGACGGCAGACCCCTAATACTCACCAATGGTCACTGATAGCTGCCATATATTACTGATATCTAATGAGAGGACCGAATGAGTAGTACTGAAGTTCATTGTTTGCAGTTTAGCGGCAAACCTCCCGACGCGTCTTTTATCTGCCTGTTGAGTTAGAATCGCTTTCGACAGCTCCGCCAATCTCTCCGTATGCGTGCTAACCAGTTACCTTGGCGTGCATTGTTTGTCGATTCTGTGCCTGATTGAGTGTAACCCCGAGGTGACCAGGCAATGCTGTGGCAAAAGCATATGAAGAAATTCACAGAAGAGCTGAGAGGCTATCGTTGATGCACCGGCCACATGTTTGGTTGGCCACCTTAATGTGGATGTCGCCGTCACTGGGCCAGTGATGCTCCTTAGCATTAATGATTCGTTTTTATCTTTATTTTTCTACCAATTTTCTGGGCTTGTTAATACTTTTTCGCTATGACGTCGTGGGCGCGTGCAACTTCCCAGTAATCCTAGTCTGTGCGCGTTTGGTGGTTATCGCGTAGCATCGGTGCAACGTACATCTGATGCTTTTCTTCTTTCGCTGTCAGCGATGTGAGGTAAGGAAACCGGATGCACCCCACTTTGTTGCGTAGATGACAGTTGTTAAACTGAACTGAACTAAACGTTCTGCCTCAGTTCCGGGCCTTTTGTTTTCTCAACAGGTGTGCATATCGGTATTGGTTTGGAGGGTGTGCACGAGATCGTCCGTACTGGTGAAGGTGTTCGGGCACGCCGATATAAAGACATCGGTCCGTACGCGCTCACCCGCATCCTGACAAACATGCCAGCCGAAGCAATCAGCCGCTTGTGGGGTTTACGTGGTCCCTGTCTGTCCTTAGGCACTGCTTGTGCAACGGGACTCCATTCCATTGGAGACGCTTATCGTATAAGTGAGACCCTCACACTGACATTCACACACACTTTGTTTTATGATGTTAGCCTAATTCTCTTGAGTCTGTCGTCCTTTCCCGTATCCTCAAGAGTTTTGAGTTTGTATGGACTCTAACCACTGGGTAATATGGTATGAGGGGCTCTGAAGGTGAAAAAGCACCACCCAGCTTGGCCTAATGGATCGCTGAGTCACCCAAACTAATGCGCGGCGTTAAGGTTCAGTCTCGTCGCGATGGAATTTAAAGCTAATCAGTTTGTGGGCTAACTTACTGCCGCTCAACAGGTTGGATCTCTGCGTGCTCCCTGACATTGTTAGACCGCCGCAGAACTCTTCAATTAAACTCACACCATAGTGTAATTCGTTGTACCGTCAGCCGACAACACAACTAAAGTCATCGCGGCGATCGAGATTTATGGTGGTACTAAACGTGCCTCAGAGATAGAGGACGCCGCTTTCACTGAAAATACTCGCAGGTTATTCTAGCTCATTTGGGTCAATGGTCACATGAGGTCTGGTATCAGCGGGGTCATCTGTGAAGCAGACAGCTCGCAAATCACTAACTAAAGCAGATGCAAAGTTAGCTGGGCTGAGCATTTCTAATCACAGTTCAGATGCTCCTCCACGCCTAACTTTGCACTCAACAAACACGTTAGCATGCCATAGGTCGGCATTATCGGAACCAGCCACCGAAACGAAGGTTTGTTTTGAGATCCAATACATAAGGAGCTTTAAGCCTGCGAACTCAGGCGAAGTTCCCCTAGCAGCAGTTGTCAAACAGACTACATTCCTGACTGAGGGGTTATAAGGCACCTAGTGTGTTGGACTGCGACACGCAATCCCAA
>OX104064.1:207971967-208024616 GCA_944474145.2 Dicrocoelium dendriticum | reverse complement strand
GGTCGGCGCGTGTCACAATATGGGTGTGTGCCTCAGGATGGACCATATCAGTGGTTTGGGGCTCTAACTAATAGGGTGCAGGCGCGCAGTCAGTGTCGTTCCTGCATCCGTTTCCTTGTATCTAGCTGTTAATATTCCATCCCGATTAGTTTAACGCACTTCGCTTTTTAACACCCGTTGTGTAATCCACTTGAATTCCAGCTCATTTTCTCACTATTGTCATTTACTGTCAGCATGGTGACGCGAGTCGTGGTAACTGGATCCGCCGAACTTCAGTGAGCGTATCTTCGCTGTTTAACTTAGCTGGACAAACACAGATCAGTTATGGCGTGACCCCATCACAATTTCTATGCGTTGCTGGCTTGAAGTTGCAGGTAACAGCTCACTGAAAAACAGTAATAAACAACTACGGTCGAAGAAAACCTGTGACGATTTTTCGTCAAGCTAAACGAATTGAGCTCATAATCCGTAAATTCCTATAGCTTTTGAGGAAAGTCTGTGAAATCAAGCAAAACTCCGATGAGGAGGATACTGAGACCGAATTCGCCTGATTCATCCGGCAGAAGTGGTTCAGGGGGAAAGTAATTGGTAGGCAGATGGAGTTTAATGAGTACATCAAAGCCATGTGGTGCGTTACAGGAGTTACAAACCCGGGCGAGAGGCTGCACGTGTTGTGTAAACATGAGTCAAAAAACTATTGTAGAAGCGTTGAGAGGAAAGGATAAGACAATTAGAAATGGTAACCAACTGCTTGAAAAAGTTAAAAAGGCACCTGATCGTCCGAATCCGATAACCTCCGCAATTGGAGTAGATACATGTTCACACATTGCAGCAATTTCCGGAGGTGGCGGCCAAGCTTGAAGAACTACAGCGCCAGCACCCTCTGATATAACAAACCCAGCGTGCAGTTCATCGAAAGGGCGAGAGGCTTCAGTCGGATTGTCATTAAACTTGGAACACAAGGCTCGGATGCGACAAAAGGCACCCACAATCAACGGTTCCACAGTCGCCTCACAGGCACCGGCCAGCATGAAGTCCGCCTCACCATTCTGAACTGCAAAAAAGCGATACGTGAAAGGACGACAGACTCAAGAGAATTAGGCTAACAGCATGAAACAAAGTGTGTGTGAATGTCAGTGTGAGGGTCTCACTTATACGATAAGCGTCTCCAATGGAATGGAGTCCCGTTGCACAAGCAGTGCCTAAGGACAGACAGGGACCACGTAAACCCCACAAGCGGCTGATTGCTCCGGCTGGCATGTTTGTCAGGATGCGGGTGAGCGCGTACGGACCGATGTCTTTATATCGGCGTGCCCGAACACCTTCACCAGTACGGACGATCTCGTGCACACCCTCCAAACCAATACCGATATGCACACCTGTTGAGAAAACAAAAGGTAAAATGCGACTAGGGGCCCGGAACTGAGGCAGAACGTTTAGTTCAGTTCAGTTTGACAACTATGATCTACGCAACAAAGTGGAGTGGACCCGGTTTCCTTACCTCACATCGCGGATAGCGAAAGAAGAAAAGCATCGGATGTACGCTGCACCGATGCTACGCGATAACCACCAAACGCGTGCAGACTAGGATTACTGTGAAATCGCACGCGCCCACGACGTCATAGCGAAAAAGTATTAACAAGCCAAGAAAATTGGTAGAAAAATAAAAAAATAAACCA
This sequence comes from Dicrocoelium dendriticum, assembly GCA_944474145.2. Classification (NCBI taxonomy): domain Eukaryota; kingdom Metazoa; phylum Platyhelminthes; class Trematoda; order Plagiorchiida; family Dicrocoeliidae; genus Dicrocoelium; species Dicrocoelium dendriticum. Next base: position 208,022,937 of record OX104064.1, on the reverse strand, counting down.
ACTCATTAATGCTAAGGAGCATCACTGGCCCAGTGACGGCGACATCCACATTAAGGTGGCCAACCAACCATGTGGCCGGTGCATCAACGATAGCCTCTCAGCTCTTCTGTGAATTTCTTCATACGCTTTTGCCACAGCATTGCCTGGTCACCTCGGGGTTACACTCAATCAGGCACAGAATCGACAAACAATGCACGCCAAGTTAACTGGTTAGCACGCATACGGAGAGATTGGCCGAGCTGTCGAAAGCGATTCTAACTCAACAGGCAGATAAAAGACGCGTCGGGAGGTTTGCCGCTAAACTGCAAACAGTGAACTTCAGTACTACTCATTCGGTTCTCTCATTAGATATCAGTAATATATGGCAGCTATCAGTGACCATTGGTGAGTAGTAGGGGTCTGCCGTCCTTACCCATGGTTCAGTGGCATAAGTCACTGGCACATAAAAAAAGAAAGAAAGGCATTTGCAGTACACCGGTACGCAGTACCGACGCTTCGCTGCCGCGCAACCACTACCAGTCGCACGTGGGCTAAGGATACTGCGTGGGTTGACCTGCTACTACGCAGGCTCGGATACGCGCCGCCAGATTACAAAACCAGCTTGTTACCTTTAGGCTAGGGGCCGGTTGGCTCGTAAGAGTATTCGTGGGTTCGAATCCGGTAGGATTTGGCCGGTGGGCGGTATGAACTAGTCCCAATAAGACGAAATGGCCGTCTAACGCATTCCTGGATGCGTGGAGGCTGTCTGGCGGAGTCTAGCTGCGATGAATCTTCATAAAAAGCGGTGATGGCATACGGCCAATTCCCTAGTTACTTTACAGGGCAGTGGCCAGGGCCAAAATCAGCAGTTACACCGATTGCACCGAAATGTTGTGCTAGCTTACTATAACCGATATGTCTAGATCTCGCGTTTCCGTAAGTGAAGAAGGCTAGAAAAGACAAGTACGCCTTAGCAATATGTAATACACAGAAAAACGATCAGATGCTATGTCAAAAGAGTTAAAAACAAGAAATAAAACGAAAAATTAGGAAACGTTTCCATCATAGTTATCACCTGATATGGACAAATCTGCGAAAGCAACTTTCACAAAACACCGAGGCCGCATTTTGGGTACAAGTCGCAACAATTTGCAGGCACTTGAATCGGCTCTGATGATAAGATCGTCAGCTACTGACGCTAATGCGGTAGGCCTGGTAAATCTTCCATATTGCAGTGGTAAGTGCAAAAAGCAACTAAGTGTGGGAGACATTAAGAGAACGATCGAGTTTGTCAACCGAGGCGTCGGGGGATTTATTATTGCTAGTGGGAGAACTCAGTGAGCAATGCTGACACCCGCCATTTGACATTTGGTACTACTACGGGATGCTACACTGCATAAGCTATCGGAACCCGACACCTTCACAGGTCAATACACCTTAGCTTGAGGTCGATGCGTACCGAAGTCCCGGAGATAAAACGGAGTTCGTGGTATCAGTAAGTACAGGCCGCTTTCGACAGGGCGCAGTTGAAAGGTGAAACAGGACCAAGTTCATGCCCATCGTCATCAAGATTAGAAGATGACGAACGATTTTACAGGCTTTTAGTTCTCGTTTCATTACTCCCTATTTATCACACAAATATTATTGTAAAGGGAAACCGGATAAAACCAACCGGGTCCAGAGTATACTAGAGTTCGCATCATATTTGAATAATAGAGCTTAATTATGGTTATACATCTACTCAACAGATTACAACTAGTGCCAAATGCATACACTAGACGGTCCAAAAGAATTGCCATTTTAGACGACGGATTGAAGTCGTTAAATACTAATAAGTAAATCACCAGCTGTACGCCGTAACGGCGCTTCGCTGACACGCGGCCACCACCAGTCGCGCGTGGGCTGAGTACACCGCGAGGACGCCCGCCCCTACGCGGATTCGAACCGGTGACCTTATGGTTGCAAACCAGACCCGCATGCCACTCGGCAAACAGCCGACATTGTTAGGGATTGGGTGTTAGCAGAGAACGAAATGCCAGCCCAAATGGTTGATTCATGTGAGAAAACAAAGAAAGGGATCAGCAGTATTCCGGTGCTCAGTACCGATGCTTCGCTGCCGCGCAACCACAACCAGTTGCATGTGGGCTAAGGATCCTGCGAGAGTCGACCTGTCCATACAAAGTCGCGAACCCGCACCGTCAGATTACAAAGCAAGCTTGTTACCTTTAGGCTACGGGCCGGCGTTGTTTAATGTAAAAAAATGCTGAATGGAAATAGAGCTAGATAGAATGCGCAGTGGCTGCGCCAACCGAAGAAACCAAATGTTGCATGTGACTGCGTTCAGAGACAAGTAAGAAGCAGATAAACAAGCACTAAGCAAATTAGATACTCGATTCACTTTTCGAACTCCCGGAACCGCCGACAAAAATCCTCTACTGAGAGAAAGGAAAGGCATCAACAGTACTCTGGTATGCCGTGCTGATACTTTGCAGCCCCGTTACACTTATCAATCAAGCGTAGGCTAAAAATACTACAAGGAAGTCCGCACCTAGACAGATTCAAACCTGTGGGTTACAAGACAGAAACCTTACATCAATCGGCCACCAGGTCATCGTAAGATAGCTCTGGGCACATGCTAAGTTGTAGTGGCACCCGAGAAACGAATCAATCAAGACGTTGTGCTGTGAGATGGCGTGGAGGCACTGTATCAGCCAGATTACACGGCTTCAATGGCATGATGGACAGTGCGAGGTTAGGTCCCTCGTTAGTAACTACACGGCAATCACATTGAAAATAACGGTTTAAGGGAAATCAGTAATGACTCTATGTCTATTCGTAAAATGCTGTAAATATGCAAAAATGCAAGTGTAGAAATGATACATATATGGCCTACGATAAGGATAAAAGTTAACAAAAAATAACGAAGGACAAGTACCTGCGCGGTTGCTTACGGCACGTAAACGAGGATCAAAACAGGGCTTCCAACCAGCTTGTACGAGTGCCTGCTTAGCAGCGCAAATAGCGAATGCGTTCGCACGAGAGAGGCCCCGCCAGTCTACACTGGACTGATGTTCGTTGAGGTATGACTGCGTCTCGGCCATTGCAACAGATAGTTCATTTTCCGGAATAATTCCAGCAACTCGGGAAGGTAAGAACGAAAACTCTTCTATAACCGGTTAACATGTATGACATTTCAGACACAAGAAATACCAGACGTATGGGTAATCCCAGTGACTCCGTTGAGTAACCCCTGCCAAAACCGCTCCACAGTAAGTCCGATAGGTGAACAGACTCCCAATCCCGTAATGACCACTCTTCGAGCTGATGGCATGACTCAGCTAAAATGGAAGTATGTATGTATGTAACCTCAGCAACTTAGCAATTAGACACAGAAGTATCAAGTGAATGCATGCCTTCGATCGATTTCAGTTTCAAAGTATTATGATAAAATTGTAAGTTTCCAAGAACCATGTCAATAAAGACGTACAGGTTGGACATTTAGATAATTCCGTTTTGAAGGTTGTATCATCAACCAGATGGTTGTTATCATCAAAGTGACAAGAGGTGATACGCCACCAGACAGCAAAACTACAATCTAGAACAGAGAATTAACAGCCACACAGATGATCTAACATCAAAAAAGGAAAAAAATGGGAAAAATGCAATCGATTCAGTGGATAAACTAATGCCAACCGCCAACGAGCCAGACAGCATTCGAGATCGTACCAGCTAAGGAGACCTAATGGGTAAGCGATCAGCAAGCACTAGTAAAACCTCACTCTCTCATTCTACACAGTAGCTGGGGACGAGAAACACTGGCTTTTCTGCCGCGGTACAATTCGATCAAAAAGAAGCAAAACGAAACGGTGCTAGACATATTTGCTGGGATATTATTCGTCAATACAATCCGAAGCTGTAGGTCAAGTGGGGACAACCAATACAAACAGTGTCCAACGGGCGAAGATGGTCGACGATCTGGAAGTACCGAAAATCCTTAGATTGAATGCGCAAGGCCCTAGTAATACAGAGAACAGGCATTTGCTCAGGTCTTGTGATGACTGCATTTAAACTGATGGGAGATCCACTCATGGTGCCCAAAGTGGCACAGATTCATAGAGGCCATTTATGAGCTCATGACATCAGAGTAACTCAAAGCAATCGGCGTTGTTAACGCAGGTGCCAAGATAGTTTAGTCAACCAACTAGATTCAGTCATTCCTAGTGAAAGATAAAGGACGAAAAACGGCTTTCTGTCAAACCACAACCGCTTTGTGACCGTCAGACATCAAGATGATTCTGTCCACCTGCTTCACATCAAACAAATTTTCCAGGACAGGACATAAACATCAACGTTATGACGCACTACAAAGCAGTACTCTGCTATAAAATTGTATGCTAGTAAGAAAATGGAACAATCCTAGCGAACACCATCTGTCTTCGGAAGCATGTCCAATAGTTCATTGCGGAGCCTGATGCAACCCGTGGTGGTGAATTATAGGTCAGTAAATATGTTTCCATAGTTCATGGTAACACCATTCCGAACTAACATATCAAACAGAAAGCATCATCATCATCAACAGCAGTAAATCATTCATTTGAAATGATGGTTCGCTACCGAACAACCACGATGACCTACGGAACGAAGAACAATAGGAAGAAAAGAAGGGAGACCTATGGTAAAATTTTAGTGAATTAAACCAACGTGCGGGGTCAAGGCGCCTACACTTTATCAACAACATACCAGCACAAACAGCTGGCTATCGTGCAAAGATTAGGCGGCAACGGTGAAACAGCTTCCTTGCGGCTTTCACAGCCCCGCATCATAATCAACTATTACCGCGACTACGAGACGACAACAGACACGCCACTGGTTTCGACTGCGAGCCATGTCCTGTAACGTTTCAAGCCAAGCACAAGGCGGGTCACGTGGACTCCAGTCTGGAAGGCGAGACGGACAGACAGCACCGAGTTGGGTCGTCGGTGACTTCATTTCCCGCTGCCAAGTCAACTGTCCACCTCTGGCATTGCGCCACGCTACATCCGGTAAACAAAACAAGGTCCTCCTCGGCAAGCAGTGACCAGGCATACGTAGTATGTTACTTATGAATGGAAGGATTTTGGTGAGTATTTTTGTTCGTCGCAATCAGCCGACAATTTAGCTATGTCGACCAGCTGTCCGGAAAAGCACCAGACGGCCGTTTCGCCCTATTGGGGCTCATCAGTGGTGCGCATCCTTCGGTCCTCTGCGGAGGATCGAACCCATGACTGCTAGTGGCTCTTGCCAACTAGCCCGCAGCTTATGCAACTGCGCCATGGAGGACGGTATCTGACTATCGTGAATTGTTAGCTGAATGCGATATAGCCCGACGCATCCTCCACTGCCATGCAGGCACCTGCCATGCAGATGACAGCGGTCGGCCTTCCGGCGTCAGGACTTCCCGGTTACGGCAGCTATGAATCGACATAGCATGTTGTGGAATCCGTACGGGCGAATTGGTATTACTTATGAATGGAAGGATTTTGGTGAGTATTTTTGTTCGTCGCAATCAGCCGACAATTTAGATATGTCGACCACCTGTCCGGAAAAGCACCAGACGGCCGTTCCGCCCTATTGGGGCTCACCAAAATCCTTCCATTCATAAGTAATACCAATTCGCCCGTACGGATTCCACAAAATGCTATGTCGATTCATAGCTGCCGTAACCGGGAAGTCCTGACGCCGGAAGGCCGACCGCTGTCATCTGCATGGCAGGTGCCTGCATGGCAGTGGAGGATGCGTCGGGCTATATCGCATTCAGCTAACAATTCACGATAGTCAGATACCGTCCTCCATGGCGCAGTTGCATAAGCTGCGGGCTAGTTGGCAAGAGCCACTAGCAGTCATGGGTTCGATCCTCCGCAGAGGACCGAAGGATGCGCACCACTGATGAGCCCCAATAGGGCGAAACGGCCGTCTGGTGCTTTTCCGGACAGCTGGTCGACATATCTAAATTGTCGGCTGATTGCGACGAACAAAAATACTCACCAAAATCCTTCCATTCATAAGTAATACCAAATCGCCCGTACGGATTCCACAAAATGCTATGTCGATTCATAGCTGCCGTAACCGGGAAGTCCTGACGCCGGAAGGCCGACCGCTGTCATCTGCATGGCAGGTGCCTGCATGGCAGTGGAGGATGCGTCGGGCTATATCGCATTCAGCTAACAATTCACGATAGTCAGATACCGTCCTCCATGGCGCAGTTGCATAAGCTGCGGGCTAGTTGGCAAGAGCCACTAGCAGTCATGGGTTCGATCCTCCGCAGAGGACCGAAAGATGCGCACCACTGATGAGCCCCAATAGGGCGAAACGGCCGTCTGGTGCTTTTCCGGACAGCTGGTCGACATAGCTAAATTGTCGGCTGATTGCGACGAACAAAAATACGTAGTATGTGCCCAAGCCAACGCAACTTAATCAATGCTAGCTGTTGTTCTAAGGAATTAGCCAGGTTATCACTGCCTAGTACTTCTTACGCACATCATAGTTGGGGTCACGCTGATGCCATTCGACACCAGCAATGATTCACAGACAAGCATGATCAAAGACTTGAAGGTGCCAAAGGACCTCAGATCGGAGGGGCCAAGTCTCGATACCAAAGTGTGGCCTAGTAAAGACGGAGAGAAACTTCTTTCTGACACCATCGATGCCGCAGATTCAAAAAGGCAGTTCTAGCTTTCGTAATGAGTGAACTGAGTTCAGTCGTTATGTGCCTATCGTTACCGATGCAGCTTCTAAGGTAGGCGAAGTAATCAAGTATATTAAGTTCCTCACCATTAAAGGTCAATGGGTCATCAAGTGACTGGTGGTCCTGCAGCAACATTGTAGGTTGAAAGTGAGAAGCGTATGCCGAATGATGGGACTACTTCAGACAGGTTATTCTGGGTCGATTGCGGCGCACAAACATCGTTAAAAAGCAAAACAATATCGTCCGTATAATCAAGATCAACTAGCCCGTAACCTTTAACCTTTAATATAACTCTCATTTTATGGCAGAATAGCCGGCTGTTAGCTCTCCGGAACGATGTCCATCCGTTACTGGAGACTCAGCCGGCGTGCCACTGTTGCACCTTTTTTTTCTTCTTGTCTTTAGTATTGCGGCACAATAGCTGAGGTGTTTTCCACCTGCAGCTAACGGGTATAATGATGATGAGCCCGTAGCCTAGAGATAACGAGCTTGTCTCATAATCTTGCGGCGCGGGTTCGAATCAGCGCAGGTGTGGGCGTTCTCACGGTATACTCCGCGCGCGCGACTGAGGAGTACTGTCAATGAGTTCGAGAGTACAGATGAGGTTCTCCGGTTGCCCATGATAGAGGGGTTCCGTTGTGTTTTATATCTCCAGACTTTGACCCAATAGTTTGCACCACAAGCAACGACTGCAGCATATCAGTCACTTGAACTGATACTTCGCTGCCAAATATCATGATGACCTTTGGAATGAAGAATAATAAGAGGAATGGTAGGTTGACTTACCAAAATATCTTAATGCCCTAAGCAAACATTCAGAGTCAAGGCGCCTACACTTTGTGTATACAACACCGTCACAAACAGCTGGCTATCGTGCAAAGATAAGGCGGCATCAGCGAGAAAGCTTCCTTACGGCTTTTACTGCCACGTGTCATACTCAGCCATTACCCCGCAGATAACTCAGCACCAAGCACACTTTAAACAGGCAGTTTGATTAGGAGACAAGAGCAGACGCGCCACTGGTGTCGGCTGCGAGCCATGTCCAGCCAAGCACAAAGTGGGTCACGTGGTATGTATTTAACACTTGTCCAATAAACATTTGACACAGTGCCCCAACACATGAGTAACAATAATAAAAAGGAGAGAGTGAGTCAGAGGTATGGAAGCAATGTTCCATGTGTTGTGTGGGCAATGAGCTCCCCGGTTGCCCAGGCCGAAGAACTGGGTTGACTTAAGGGACCCCAACCCGAGCCTTTGATTTGAAGACCAGACCAGCAAGGCAGCGGGTCCCGTGGACTCCAGTTCGGATAGCGAGACAGACCGGCGGCAGCCAGTTTGGTCGTCAGTGACCTCATTTCAAGCCGTCCGTAGCCTAGAGGTAACGAGCCTGTCTGGTAATCTCGCAGCGCTAGTTCCAGCCTGCGTAGGAGCAGGGCGACCATTGTAGTATCCAAGCCCACGTGCGACTGGTGGTGGTTGCGCAGCAGCGAAGCGTTGGTACTGCGTACCGGTGTACTGCCGATGCCTTTTTCACTTTAATATTTGTTCAACTCGAGTCTTGAGATACCCTACACCCGGCAGACTAAGCAAAGCCCTCCTGGGTAAGCGGTGACCAGGCATACGTAGCACGTGCCCCAGCCAACGCAACTTATTCAGTGCTATCTGTTGTTCTAAGGAACTATCACTGCTTAGTACTCGCCTACGCACATCATCACGGCGGACACGCTGGTGCCACGCGACACCAGCAATGCTCTGCAGATAACGATGACCAAAGATTTGAACGCGCCTCAGATGTTCAGACCAAATGAGCCAAATCACATTCCCATAGAGCAGGACGGCCCTCATTGTGGCCTTATATACACGGCATTTCAGACGGAGGTAAACTTCCTACTGTCGCCAAAGATGCCGCACGTACAAGTAGGAAGTTGTTACTTTTGCAATGTGTGAACTGACTTCAGCTGTTATGCGCTCACCGTTGTTGATGCAGCTGCCAATGTAATCGTACCGACCGTTCTTCGTTATCAAGGGTCAAGGGGTCATCAAGCGGCTGGCGGTCCTGCAGCAATACTGCACTTGAGGGTGCGAAGCGCATACCAAATAATGGGACCAATCTACACAGGTTATTCAGGGTTGAATGGGCCACACTAACATCGTTCGCATAATCAAGATCAACTAACCTTTCACTAGGCAACACCACGACCCCTGCATCGTGAGAGTCCGAAAGGGAACATTCCATGATGCAGTCCACGAGGAAATTGAACAAAAATGGGAAAATCGGACGACCCTGACTAATGTCACTTGTTGTCGGAAAGCTATCCGACAGATCACCGTAGATCATGACGCGGCCAGTCAGTCGCCAGAAAAATCTGTTGTGAACTATGCATCGCGTACGTACCGACCTCAAAGCCCAAATCTTCGACCCAAAACAAAAGTCGGAAGAAGTCAACAAGTAGCATTATCTTATGAGAAAACAAGACGAAGTACATGAGAGAGGATTTCATTGGTTTATAAAGTCCTCCTGTACAATGACCGTAAAACAGGAGTGTTTGTAAATCATTTACATATTTCATTGTAACTTCCTATTCTATTTGCCGTCAGTTGTTGTACAATTGTTTTAACTCACACATTCAGATAGACGATTCTTCGAAATTCGTTTGTCTTCTGGTTTCGGTGACGTTGTGCCGCTTGGATTGTTGTGTGTGTGCCTCCATCGATCGCTGGATCTCAGTTTACGGATCAGCTTTCGATTTTCTGTTCGTGCCATCAGACAAGTTTGCTGATTTTTCCCAATTGTTACCTGGATGTGAGTAGTCGCACTAAGGTCCTATTAGCCATAAACTTTTAGCGGTTAATACCTCTGTCTGACACTATAAAACCGTAAGTGTGGAAAACTGTCATTGACGGAAGCAAGGTCACGACCATGAGACAAGCGAATCATCTTCGAGCCGGAACGCTGAACGATCCATCCGATCGAGTGCGTTAAGGTCTGCGTCCCCTAACAAGAGGGCACAAAATGTTCACACAGTTCATGGAAACATCTTTCCGTGTAAGTATTTCGAATAGAATGCATCAATCGACTGAATCAAACGCACCCTTTAAATCGAGGAACACAGCTACTGTCGGTTTGTGGTACGTGTGGCGCTGCTCTAGCACTTGCCGCAAAGTGTATATATGGTCTATACAGCCCCTACTGGGCGGAAACCTGCTTGCTCTTCCCTAATCCGGGATTCCTGTCCCGCATAATGCAGTAAGGAGCAAATAGAGCTCGGAAGCGTAACTGCAGAGATCCATTGGGATCTGTTCGACGCGTTATGCGCGGTGTTTAAAGATTTAAAAGGCTCTGCATTTTTCGACCGTAGCACCTGCGACCACGGCCGGCCGCAGATGGGAATTAGTGGGTTTACATCAATTTAACCAATAGCTGTTTTGAGGCGGTATGAAAGCAGTGAGCATCGGGCGGTGCCCCACCAACGTTAGAGACGCTCGTGCTCTACGCCAATCGAGCTGAGGTTATAATCCGTAAATCTGTTGTCTATAACGACTAATTGCGGCTACACCAGACCGTTGACTACATCTGCGAATTAGCAGAAAGTTCCAAATGTCCGTTGCCGATTCACGTTGAATTCTTAAGAGAAACATTACTTCTATGCACAGAGAATGTCGATTTCCACTTCCGAAACATAGCGTATCGCCAAGTTAATGGGGTAGCCATGGATCTCATACTAGTGGATTTCTTCATGCTGATGATAGATCGAAGCCTATCCGAAGAAATAGCGCAGTCACCCTATCACAAACGTTACGTGGACGATATTTTTGTGTTCAGTTCAACAAATGTAGATCGCACAGATAGTGGCGCGTTTTAACTCCTTGCATGTCAATTTGAGAGTTTCCTGCGAAGTCGAACAACAGAACTGTCCTCCATATTTATATTTTCTTATCAGCCGCAGAGAGAACGGACTGCTAAAAAGGTCTGTCTATCGAAAAACAACGTGGTAGAGACAGTATCTACATTGTACCAGCTTTACGCCAATGCGGCACAAGTGAAAGCTTGTGAGAACGCTATTTAGTCGCGCCAGACGAATATGTTCGCCCGATTGTCTAGTTGATGAACTATAACTAATTACCAACACGTTAATTGCTAATGGCTACCCTCGAAAATTTATCCGGAAGCACAGCGAAATCCGTGAAATGAAAGTTGCTGTACCTACTGTACCTAAGAAAAAGGTATTCTTAGAGCTGCCCTTTAAGGGTGACATTGCTTCTTTGAGGATTACAAGACGTCTGATTTCCGCCATACAGAGCACTTTCTGTGCTGCCGAAGTTGTAATCATCGACCGAACTCATAAGCTATCGTTGCCTCCACTAAAGGAAACTCAGCCTATTGGGGTCAATTCCCACTGCGTTTATCAATTCGTATATAACTGCGGAGATAGTTACATTCGCAGAACCAATAGAAGACTGAGTTCCCGAAGAAAGGAGCATGTACCAAAATGGGTTCAATGTGTGATTATTCAGCAAGCAAGCCAAAATCAGACTAAGTGTGTGCGCAAGCCGCCAGCATCTTCGATCGACAGTTACTTATTGACATCGGGTCACTGAAGTGAGGTCAACTAAGCGTTTAGAATCCTGCTTCGCCATACTAATTCCCGGCTACTCCGGTTTGCCGAGGCTATTGCCATCAAACAGATGAAGCAAGTGTTTTGTGTTCAAAAACAATTATCGATCAGCCTCAGGCTGCCCTGGTTGCAGAAGACCCTCTTTTTTCTCGCGTTTGTTTGTATATATGTCTGTACCCACAAACTGTTACAGAAAATTACCGGTTATCGTTATCGGCACTGATGAGACGATAGGAAATACATGCATCTGCCGGACTTCGTCTTCTAATTGTGCTTTTCAAGTTACTAAAAGGAATTAATTGTTTTAAATATCACGACTGCTATAAAAAGGTGGGCAGCAGTATGCCGACAGTGTACCGAGGCTTCGCTGCCACGCAATCACCGCCAGTCGCGTGTGGGCTAAGTATACAGCGAGGACGCCCGCTCCTATGCGGATTCCAGCCAGTGACCTATAAATTACAAGCCAGAAGTGCAATCTTTTCGGCCACCGGCTGAATACGTTATAAGGAAAGAGGGCCATCGACCTCTCTCTAACCTCTCAAGAGGACTGTGAGACTGGGTCGATCTGACCCTAGGCATTGACCTGCCCGATATGAGTGGCTTCGAAGGCACATGAAAAGTGCCACCAAGCATTGCTCAATGGACCATAGAGGTACGCAAACTAGCGCACTACTTTAAGATCCAGTCTCCTAGCGATGGTAGAAATGCTCATATATGGCGGAGCCTCGAAAAACGCAGTGGTCAATTAACTTTGTTCTGTACGGCGGTATCTAAACGATACGTCCATAAACCACCTAGCTAACCTGCTCGGGAAATGCAGGAATCTGACTAGATTACATACCAAGCAATCAAAAGATGGAATCTGCTGTTTGACGAGAATGCACTTGACTGGAATGATCTTAAGCGGTCAGGCCGAAAAACATCGAGCAAATTTAAAGCCAAAATAAAACTAGTTGAGTTAGTATCTACTGTCTTATCAGAGAGAGCTAATGAACAAAGCGCCAGCAACTAAGAACACTATTGCTGACTCGACTCTATACGCTAGCTTGTCTTAAAAAGTTAGTTTCTCTATCGGTGGCCAAACAGCTGAAACTTCTGCATGGACATCCAAAGGCTACCGGGTCTAATGTGCGTGAATGTGGACAACCTCGCAGCATCCCTAACCCGTGCAGGAGTTGATGTGGTCCAGTAGTAGCGAAACGTCAGTGCGCCGCACCGGCGCACCCCTCTCACTCAGCTAATCTGTGACCTCAGTGTTTCTTCATCACCCCTGTCCGCACTTGTTGCAAACCCCGATCTACCTAGGCGTACACGCTCTGGACGTGGAGTAGTTTTCCCTTCTCGACTTGTGAACTGCGAAAGCTAGTGCTATCGAGCGTCCATCCCTTCGACTCACGCTCTAGGGGGGTTCCGTGGCGTGTGTACATTTCTTTATGATTGTACCTTATTATTCTTATGAGCTTCATTACTGTAAAGCTTGTTTTAATTGGCTCGATCAATATATTCGAATCTTCTGCGTTGGCGCTCCGGTCTGCTGCGTGCGTCGTCACTGTGTTTGCTTTGCGCGGTGAACTTCGCTTAACGGCAAGGAACCATCGCACTGGTCACGCTACACTATACGCCGGATAACACAACTGGGCTAGGAAATCGTTCGCAGTTGGAACCTTACTAAGGGTCAGTGACTGTTATTGCTTAAACCGACAGAGTTCTGACTAAGACTAGTTTTGTAGTGATAAACCGTTCGCTACAAGACGGATTGGTGCGCTCATTTGGAAAAGATAAGCGTTGTGGACAGAGCTCATTATCCTTGTCAATACATGTTAGCTAAGGGTGAGAAACACCTCAGTCAATGTGCATCAGATATGCCACTGGATAAGCAGATGGAAACATGTTTGTCTTCCACCCCATACTTTTACCCTTGACACAGTGTTATCCGGGCGATGTGAGGTATGTCAACGGCAACTGCCATATGCAAGTGCTCGGAGCATAGTTGTTTAACCAAACTGAACTTAATGGACCCAGCGCGAAACTGTCAGTTTTCAGGTGCAACCAGTTACAGCAGTTATCCGCAAAACAGCTATGGACACAGTACGGCGCTGGGTGCCGTAAACGCCACCAATGAACTTAGGTCGGCGGTACATAGACCAGCAGCAATGGTGGTGGAGCGATCTAGATGTTTTGCTTGTAATCCATAAGCTAACAGTATGGTTGGCGGCATCCGGTTTCGGATTTGCCTGTCACTGTAGCCAGCCACAGGACACCTGCGCCTACAGAGGGACCATGGGTGGCTTGCGCTGCACCACCCACAGCTCCATCCACACACCCCATATCCAGTGTAAACCCGAAGGAATAAGACCGGGAGGCATGTGGATGGGAGCCACGTTTCATCAACGGAGCCGGCCCACACTCCTTCACAGGCAAACACAAGCACGCTGTATTTGGGGAATCAAGCGCACACAAGACGGTGGCTGGACCGTAGTCCGCTCCACACTGAGTGCATGGAACCGCTCTTTGAGCCTAGCACGGCCACAAGGACTGTGCACCCCGTCCCCTCCAGCAACGACCAACTGTCTCCTAGAGCCAGTATGGACGAGGTAGTGGGTAATAGACAGGTAGGCACCTTGTCAACATGCACATCAAGCGCAGCCACACCGGGGATATCAAGCAACAACCATTCACTTGAAACGACAAGCTAAAATAAAATAAATCCAATAATGCATACAAATACGGTGGCACAACTGATCGCTAAATTACCATATGAAGTAAGTTGGTTAGCAACGAATCCGCGATAAGTAAGAAATGTCCACAAGTTACTTAAAATGCTACAAACGCAACAAAGTTACCGAAGATAAGCGCAATTTGCGTAAGCAACGTGGCCAGTGAATAGAAGATTATTCAGGTAGGCAGAACAAACCAAATAAAGTGGAATGAAATTTATCCAGCTTAAAAAGACCTAGTTTAAGTGTAAGTTGGTTTAGCCCAACTGCGGTGAAGAAGCATCAAGAATGCAACATCAGCCTCAGCATGGGGCACATAAGCCAACAGTACAGGTTTACTTAAATGCGAACAGTGTGGCACCTAAGACGTTAGCAAACAGCGGTGGTTGTGCGCTAACAAAGTACATGAGGGAGATTAGGGCGTACTGCCGATACTTAACCAATAAACCGATATAATGCAATCTTGGCACATGAGGGAGGTTCTGAAAAACGACATACACTGAACAGTGCGGCAGTCTACACCATTCCTCAGCCAAGTTGGCCCGTTAGGCAACAGAATTAATCGGAACGGCAAAGGATTTGCGCTGAGGGGCATACAAGATGAATCTTTACTCAATTACATGGAGCTGTAGGTGCGCCGCTCACTTGTGCAGGTGTGCGTGTATAGCCCGGTGTCTTCAGCCAATAGGACCTCAGACGCACTAAGTCATGGGGTGTAGGTGGGACGCTTCAGCCCCTACCAGATACAGTGTCGGTGGCCGATGCATCATGTGGGCCTATGTTTCTCTGTCCAAGGAAGCGATTCCCACCAATTAGAACGAGTAGGGATTTGAACGACGAAGGAGTTGATATAACGAGTCAAGGCCAAATAAGTTTGCCGTGTGATTTTGAACGCGCATTCACCTAAACGCAGTGGTTGGCTAGTATGTTCGGCACTCGAGAGAGGTGAAGAACGTCATCCTGAAAGCGTAAGAGGAAGGAGACGATTGGAAGCAGGTCGCTTGCACACTGAAGGTGAAAGTGAAAACTTGCCGCAACTGGATACGGGCGTACGAATCGGCGGAACCGGTAGGGCAGCACGGGGGAGTCCGTCGCAGAGCACTGGGAGAAAGCCACGTCGACTCTCTGGTGGAGTGGGTTTCTGCGGAGCCTACCGTTACCCTTGAACTCCTTCGTTTGCGGTTGAAGGCGGAGTTCGAACTTTCAGTAAGTACCAGCACCGTCTCACGATACTTGGATGGTAGACTGATAACAATGAAGAAACTGCACACCATTCCGGAGTCCATGAACACGCTGGAGAACAAAAAGCGACGCAGGTCATTCGTTTTGCAGCTCATGGATTACGAGGTGGAAGGAAGGCAACCGGTGTGGATTGATGAGACCAACTTCAACTTATTTTGCTCCCGCACTCGTGGCCGCTCACGACGTGGTAGTCGAGCGCAGTGTACAGTGGCGAACAGCCGGGGACCGAATATTCATCTTGTCGGCGCCATGACAAACAACGGCTTGATAGCGTGTTCGGTTCTGAGAGAAGTTACAACAAGCAAAGGTGCGCTCAGTGGCTGCGACAAGTGCTTGATACCAACGGAGCAGGGTTTGTGGAAAGGTGTCTTTTGATTTGTGACAACGCGCCTGTCACACACACCTGGAGCACGTTTTCCTGGAGGAACCGTACCGCTCTGGGAGACTTCTACGCCTTGCACCATACTCTCCAGCTCTCAATCCCATCGAGGGCATCTGGAGTATAATAAAGGCTCATGTAAAACAGGCAATGAGGGGACGGTACTCCGAGATGCTCCTGGGGGATCCTGAAGGCGTTATGAATAAAAGCGAGTGGCGGATTCGCTTTTTGGAGCAGGCGGCCTTTGGAGCACGGGCCTTAGTGACGCAGCAGCACTGCGAACAAATGGTTCAGCATGTCAGTAAGAATTATGGACGTGTTGTTCATTTGGCCGATCTGTAAAACATTCTATTGGCAGTAAACTACCTGTTCTAAGCGAGTGTTGTTCTTACTTTATTATGATGACGGGTCAGAGTGCACTTTATACCCTGCTAGAAATAGCCAGTTCTCTATTCGGGGGAACATCGTGGATTTCCGGTAAGTTGGTGCGTGTGGTCGCGTCGCATACCCGTTTTAGTTGCCGCGTTGTAGAACAATCATGTGAGAGCTTGACAAATAGATGCCACTCTAACACGGTTGTGTAACAAGCAATTATGTTCTACCGCCTGTCGTTGATTGTGTTTGGAGAGCCAGTGGATAAGGACTTTGATAAGGGCATAATAAATAAGAAAATTGAACTATGCAGACTTGACGGACATGGGTAGTGTGTGTGGCCGTTTGCCGGATTGCTTAACCCGTTACACCAACGCAGGCGGCTGGACGCTGCATGCGGAAACACAGAGCATGTAGGGCAAGCACAACTAACGTTTATCACGCTCTCTAGGGAAATATTTCCGGATGGGTATTTGTCAGTTGTGGACTGTATTCGAACACACCACAGGGTTGCGGTGAGAAGGTGCTTTGAAGCTGCAAATAAAATGTACTCGCTTCGGCGAATCACATTTACTCGTCGAGTTGTAGCGTCTGCACAGGGATGAGTGGCTCCGCATGACGCAAACCGGTCCGTGGGTTCATATGGCATTTGCCATTTGCAAGTGGAAGCTGCTATTTCGCTCCATCTCAGTTCTACGTGGGTAAATGATGCGGTTATGACCGGACATCTATTGCAATCATATCTCGTGCGTGTTATCGTCATCCAGCCACACACCTCAGGCTCCGTCCCCCATGGCCAGCTGTGACTACACCGTGCAGCTAACCACGAGATATAAATCAGGCGCACTCTCCATCCACCTCCGACTCCTAGTAGGTGGTTGATATGAAACGGTCCAAGCGCCTACCAAGTATCTGTTTCGCCTTTCAACCCCCTGGGTCTTTGACGACCCAATGTACGCCCGGATACGAAAGCCCTGGGTACTCTCGACATGACACCAATTACACTAGGCGAGCGATCTGTCGAAACATAGTTTCAGTGTTATTCGCGTGATAATGAGCGCTTACCTTACGTCCTTAATTGCTATCGGCCAAAATTGCCCATGCTTTACTGGCACATTCAACCAGGCGCTTTTCATCAGGAACGTCATCTACATCGTTGTTAACCTGGTGATGCAGCTCCGGTGTAAGCGGTTTGGTTTTCAGTGCACTCGGTTTGAGTTTGGATGAGCGACTATCGATGATTGAGCTATGGTGTCGTTCCTGGACTCACAACACGTGATCGTGCTTAATGACGGGGGTTTGCATTATGTAGACGAAGAGATGACTAATCCGCTTTGAATACATTCAGTTGTTTCGTTTGCAGAGGCGCAGTATGGGGGATCGTAGGCAATCCGCCCAGGGCGGCACGTGACACAGGGCCTCATTTTTATTACCGTCGTATGTTGGATACCAAATATAACGGACGAATTATCAGGACAAGCTGTAGGTGGAATATTTTAATGTTATTCTGTATGATTAAAACACATTTGCGTTATGTGTCACACTTGTGCAAACGTTCTTCCAAGTGATCCTCTTATTTGTTCCATAGTGGTCACTTTCAACACATTCACCTCAAGATCCCAAGCGCATATTAGTTTGCATCGAAAACTACTGTGCTCTTTACCGATCGTTTGGCCTTCACGCGCCTATGCTGCCCTCAGTAAGAGTGATAATGTTACCCCCCCTCGGGTGGCAAAAGTAGTTGCCACTACCCACAATGCCAAGCGGCCCACCAACAGAGGGTGTGTTCGTAGGCTGGTGAGAAAATTTAAGAAAACTGGGAGCGTGTGCGACGCCAAAAGACAGGGCGGCCTCGCAGCATTACGGATGACTTTTCTGCTTGCGTGGTCATTTGTGAGGTGTGTAGAAGCTGCGATCTGAGCATTCGTAAACTCGCCCAGCATTGCGACATCACCAGATATGCTGTCCATAGGATTTTGAAGGAAAGGAAATTCCGAAAGTATAGCGTCCGTCAAGTGCAGGTTTGAAACCCATGTGATTCAGAGAAGCGGCTTCATTTTTGCCGCAGCTTTTGAGTGCCATGGACATTTATTCAATTCTTTTTACCGATGAGGCTGTTTTCCGTTTGCACGGTGCGCAGAAGCAACGGGTTTGGGCAAAGTGTAATCCACGTCAATGCAGCGGTTCACGTATACAACATGGCGCTAAGCTCATGGTATGGGCTGGGTTAACTGACCAAAGGATAGTGAGAGCATTTTGCTTTTCCGGTAACGTAACTGGTAGGTTGTTGTTTCGCAGTACTAATGCTTTACGCTTTCTAGCATTCTCACGCAAAAAATTACTGAAAAATTGCGTCATTCCGTAACTGGAATACGCTGGGTTATTGAGTACCGTTTGGTTGCAACAACATGGTGCATCTGCACACTATGCACAAACGGTGCGGGATTTCCTCAAGCAGACGTTCCCTTGCTGTTGGATCGGGCGGGAACGACCTATAGAGTGGCCTCCTCGGTCACCAAATTTGAACCCATTGGATTTCTTCCTCTGGGTTACTTAAAAAGGGTGGATTTACAAAAGGAAGCCAAACTCTTGAGGAATTGAAGCACAGCATTTCGCACAAATGTCGCGGGATCACAGTTGGTACTTTTGAAAAAAGTGCTAGATAACACCACCAGGCGAATGCTGCGCTGTACGCAAAACGCCGGCGGGAACTTCGAAGTTCGCTGACAAATCTGAGCAGTACACTGATAATCTTTAAATATATGTATCATGCAATGATTTATCGACTGAATTCGTGCACTAGCTAATGCTCTCTTTTTCTTTGGAACATCAGTTGGTGGTTTCTTCTATGGTTTTGCGTGCGCGTGTCGTGTTATAAATAACTCGGGATATCCGTTCTAGCGTAGGTCGCCTCCAAGTTGAAACTCGTCCCTACGGTTTAGTTTCTCTATTCCCCCAAATCCATGTGGTAGAATAGCAGTTGAGGCTAAGTTTGCACATTTGAACGAACATGTCCCCAGTTAAACACAGACCAAGTAGGAGACATACGGCTGCTTTTCAACTAGGAGGGTAGACCTTAACAAACAGTCATGCGCTAGTGACACTGAGAAGTGACGTACCATGACGAAGGAACGTTATAGCTACGTAATTAAAAAAGTTGGTATACTGAGACAAGATATGGGATTAGGTGTCGTTATAATGCAGAAGCATGGCTACAACCATAAAATGCAAAAATTTCTCGCAGGCCATAGTCAATTCGTTATTGATGTGACAGACAGCGATGAAACCGAACAGGGTATGAAAGCAAACGTTCGTGAACTAAAGAGCCTAACGACGGTGGGATGGAATCACGCAAAAGTTTGACACAACCGATCACTCGGGCATCTCGGCTTTCGTATTTGTAAGGACCGCCGCAAAGCAGCGTTTCATCTCTTGACTACCTCACGTCCAATTCTGGCCTTGTACAACTTTATCGCACCCCGTACTGCTATGGGTTCAGTTCACACTAGGGGC
The DNA here is from genome assembly GCA_944474145.2 of Dicrocoelium dendriticum. Classification (NCBI taxonomy): domain Eukaryota; kingdom Metazoa; phylum Platyhelminthes; class Trematoda; order Plagiorchiida; family Dicrocoeliidae; genus Dicrocoelium; species Dicrocoelium dendriticum. The sequence goes on along the minus strand of OX104064.1, from coordinate 208,003,395 downwards.
ACCGCAACCCCGCGCTTTGTTCTAATGCAGGTAGCGAATCACAAGTATCTCTTGAGCAGTGCTGTCATTCATATGATGAGAAAGTTCCCATACTTTACGGATCGTATCTGACATTCCACAATGATCATAAGCTGGCTGTTAAACAATGCACAATCGGCGGCGTTCCGTTGCCTGGCCAACGATCACTCCATGCTCACTGCGACCAGGCCTGCATATTTCAGTGGTCAGGCCAGGTGTCAACGCATACTATTGCTCTATCATTGCCTCATGCTACGTATGTCCATTCGGCCGTGCATGTGCTCCCCGATCGCCATATCGAATTCGCCTGCGTTGGTGCGACACAACTGTCCACAACCAACTGGACGAGGCAAGTTACGTACTTCGATATCCGATAGCAACAACCTGTGTTATGCACAGGAAACACTGCTAAGTGTCGCAAAATCCTGTGGCTACATTACAAGGGCAGTGTGTGACTGACGCAACCCGGAAGCAAAAAATTCCTCATAATTGCTACTTGGGGACCGTGCTACTGTGCCATCGAGTTCTAACGAGATGACGCATCCACTCCCTCTGAGTGGAACTGCGAGCTTCTTAAATAGTAACGCATATTAAACAATGAACAGAGGTGCTAAAGATGTACAATCTTATCTGACGACATATCTGGACAGACCACGCCATTCATATAAACTTTTAGCCTCTGCAAGTGACCAAACACGCCCAACCGGGACGGCTGGCCGTTCATCTGTGTGGACAGGGTAGCGGTTGGATGGTTAGTATAACCACCCATTAAGACATCATATTATAGGTAAGTTGCGGTTAATTTACATCTCTTGGAGCGCTAGATTCATTCATTGAGTGGTAGAGAGCAGAAGGGGGGTCCCGTGTCAGCTCCTTCGCTTCCCGATCTTCCAAGGATTGCAGGCGAGTTGGCTGTCATGGCTCAGGATGTAATATCAGCCCTGCAGGATCCTGGAGTACTCAGTAGGAAGATGTCTAGCAAACGTTTGAAACTCGCTTCTGATTGCGCATTGACAATCGGGTCCGGCAGTCGGTTCCAATCATTAATCACTCGAGTAGAGAGAGCAACATCTGAGCGGACTTTGAGCCTCCTCGGTTTAAAAAGCTTCCAGCTGTGACCTCGAGTCGAGCTGCCAAGTCTTAGCTGAAAGAACTGCCTTAGCTCGTTTCCCAGTTCTCCTCGTAGGATGCGCCTGGTATAGATGAGGTCTCCGCGACGTCGGCGATAGTCTAAGGGAAAAAGGTTCATCCTCTGTAGGCGGGTGGGGTACGGGAGGTTGCGTAGCCCAAGGACAAATTTCGAGGCTCGTCGCTGAATTTTTTCTATCTTGTCACTTTCATGTTTAGATAAAGGGGCTATGGCCGGATGTCCGAATTCAAGAATGGGACGGATATGGGAGGTGAAAAGAAGTCTAAATATCTGCGGCGTCATTTTAGAGAATGATCTCCTTATGGCGCCCCACATTCTGTTCGCCGCAGCAGTTTTCTTTAACGTGTCAAGCGTCGTTTTGAGATCAGAGATTATTGTCCCCAGGTCCTTTTCCTGTGTGGCAATCTTGAGTAGGTGCCCGCCAATGTGATAGATGCCCAGTGGTTCAGCAGCACCTATAGAAAGGACTGAGCATTTATCTTTGTTGACCGGCAAACCCCACTTGATAGACCAAGAGTGTAGTAGATCAAGCGTTTCCTGTAATTGGTCGGCGTCTTCGAGGCTGGACACTTCCGACCATAGCTTGAGATCGTCTGCATAGATCAGACAGTCCGTTTGTAGCATACTTGGTAGATCATTGATATATATCTTGAACAATTCCGGTCCGAGAACGGAGCCTTGTGGTACGCCACTATACATAGGCACGGGGAATGAGAGGGTATCGTTTACTTTGACTTGCATGTTCCGGCCTTGCAAGAAGTCACTGATCCATAGTAGGAGGTTCCCTGTCACGCCAATTCCGCCGAGCTTAGAGAGTAGTTCCTGATGTGGGAGTCTGTCAAAAGCTTTGCTAAAGTCGATGAAGACCACATCTAAACGTTTTCCAGCGTCCACTGATTTAGCCCACTTCTCTCTAGCGACACACAGGTTAGTGATGCAGGAGTGCCCCTTCCGGAAGCCATGCTGAGTGACTGATGTGAAGTTCAGATCTTCGCAGTGTCGGTGGAGAGCAAATTTAATGAGCTTTTCCATGATCTTGCAGGCGACCGACGTCAAGCAAATTGGCCGATAGTTCGCAGGGTCCTGGCGGTTTCCACCTTTGTATTTCGGCATAACTACACCCGTCTTCCAATCGACAGGTAGTCGACCAGCTTTAAGAGAGAGCTGAAAGATTTGACAAAGTGGGACGGCAATGAATTCTGCAACCATCTTGAGAAAATGTGGATGTAACCCGTCTGGGCCTGGTGAGGAAGAGGAGTTCAGTTCTAGTAGTAGCTTCAAGGTAGCACCTGCATCGATATCGATATGTTCCAGAGGTACTGTATGTGCAACTACATGAGGGTTTGCGAGTCTGTCTCCCTTCGTATATACTGAGGAGAACTGTAGAGCCAAGAGGTCAGCTTTGGCGTCATCATCATAGTGTATCATATCTGGCTCATTAGTAGACAATGCAGGAATTCCACAGCCCGTCTTGGAGGATCTATTAAGGTATGAAAATAGTATCTTTGGCCTAGAGAGAGATTGTTCGGCCAGGCTATGTTCGTATCGTTGTCTCTTTCCACGTTTCTGCAGGGAGCAGAAGTTCCTGATGGCTTTGTATTTAGAGTAGTCTGAGTCTAGGCGGGAAAGCTTGAATCTGTCCCATAGTTTTCGTCGTTGTTTCATGTTGGCCCTGAGTTCTCGGTCGATCCAGGGGGGACCCTTAGAAAGAGGCCTGTTCCTCTTGAATGGGACGGCCTCCTCGATGAGAAGCTTCAATTTGCGGAATAAATCGTTCCAAGCAGCATCGAGATCTAAGTGTTGTGGAACATTCCAGTCCAATGTACCTGCTGCCACCCTTAGCTTGAATGCGTCGGTTCGCCAGAAGTTGCGACGGTGTGCGCTCCGGGTTCGGATAGCTAGACGTTTAGTCCATAGGAAGGAGATTGTACAATGGTCGCTTTTGCCTATGGGTGGTAGAAGGGTCAATTCTGAGACATCTGCCAGGGACGGAGTGAGCACAAGATCAAGAATGTGCGGAGTCTGGCTGGGAAGAAGCCTGGTGGGCGATGTTATATGCTGGGTGAGATTCGTTTTGAGGACAGTTTCAAGGAGGCTGGTGTCAAATGACTCGGGTGAAAGGTGGCAGTGTAGTAGATCCCAATTGACATGCGGGACATTGAAGTCGCCCACGATAAGACAATCTCTGCGGTTTCCATGCGAGTTGATAAAGTCTAGTACAGAAGTACCATGTCCCCACGGGGCTTTGTAGATGACGCCAACCATAAGGGATTTGAAGCCATCGTTGATCCTACCCCAGAGTAGCTCTGCGCCACCAACAGCGTCGCTGACGGTTTCTACGAGATGAGCTTTAAGATCCTCTCTCCAGTAGAGAACTACGCCACCACCAACTCTAGCTGCAGATCGGTCAGTACGGAAAAGTTGGTATCCTGAGATGTGGATCACAGAGTCAGAGATGTCTGAAGTGAGCCAGGTCTCAGTGAAGGTCAACAGGATGTTGTCACAGCTGCCAAAGGGATCTAGCTGGATCGGAATTGATGGACAGAATAAGCGGCGGTGATGCTTGTGAACGGCATATTGTGGTATATAGAAAGTAAACAACGTCCTTTCAAACGAACAAAAATGATCTTACTTTACGGATCGCTCCACAGGAATGCACGGACCTGCTTTGGCTCGGATGTCGGAGCTGAGAAGTAGACAGCACGTGCATTCACAGCTGGTACTTTTCAAGGTCCATGTGAAGGTCAATATGAAGGTCAAGGCGCGTTGAATTAAATGGGTAGATGTAATCCTGTGAGTGTTCCTTCTTCAGTAGGCAGCTGAATCAGAAGCTGACGAAGGACTTAAAACGTATACAGACATGAAACCAAAACCGCCTTACTCCTTGCCATACCTTGGTCTGACCCTGACATGGAACTCGATTTTCTGTCCTGCCATACGGTCCAGCTTCTTGGTATTAGATCTCGATAAAATCGTCTGTAATAAACATAAGGACATAGTTCGCATTTCGGCAAAGGTTTCTTAAGTCCAAAAGAAATAATGGCCTCGAAGTTCTTGGATTGCCACAAAGCTGTCACCACATGCGTGTAGGTCCTGCAATGCAAGACCTGCAGTGTCTGGGTTCACATTTCCCCTTTGCAATAGGGTGGCTAAGTTGTATGAAGCTATTCAAAAGCTCTCCATGTGTGCTTCGCATTTGTGACACGTGTCAAACTAGCTGTGGCGAATAAGAGCCACGGCATCTGTCCAAACCCGCTCAGCCATGTGACCCACGCACTAAAAGCAAAGCTCAACTCCCTACCATTAATTGCCGTGTCCAGCTCGGCGTCTGCTAACAATAGTCGTAATAGGGACTGCTATGTTTCATCGTCGATGACCATGGCACATAGCAGAAGTAAAACCAAGGCGTACACTCCGATTTAAATAACTGCCACTTAAGCAAGGCATTTGGCTTTTCTAGCAAGGTCGTAGTGTCCACCGCCTTACAAAATGGGCGAGCACATGCTTAAACGTAACGCTCTGATTCTCATCCGGCTCTCATCGCTTTCTCCTACTTTAATACATCTACATGTGCTGCAAGTCAATTCTGAGTGTATAGCTTGCACAATAACTTTATCCCCGCTTAGCTACCACCTTGTCTCCATTACTGCTTCTTAATAGTTCGATGCGGGTGATATTTAGAAGTGACTAGATATGACTACTAGGGTTCTTCCACAGTCTCTAGACTACGGTTTAGACCTCGAACACCTGAGGCACTTATTAGTGAAAGCATAAACCGATCCAACATAAGCACCCATTGAAACTGAGCCGCCATTTTGATAAGGAGCCTCCGTACTGAACGCACTTAGATGAGTATGTAGTGTCGCCATCCGACAGTTATATCACATAGATGCTATTCACTATTTCTGACTACCGTCTTTGGAACCGCCGTTATTTTTTAACTATAACGGTTACTCCAGAGAAATGTAGTCCATCGGGTCCGCTAAACAGAGGCTTTCAGAGCCATAACCTTCAGACGCAAGCATCACGCAGCCCATTCTTTCGGCACCTGGCTTGATATTCCCCCAGCAATTACCTCTGCTGAAAATTACCGATCAATATTGAAAACACTGGTTGCCAAACGGAATAAAGAACTAGATCCTTTCCCGTAGCCGTTTCTACTAGTTTGCATTCCATCAGACTTACAGGAAGGATTGACACGCACCATAGTAACCCGTCTCCTTGGCTAGCTGCTGGTCCGTTTTTATTACCACCATACCTTACCTTGGCCAACTATGCGAAATTAATCGTCTACCCGGCTCCCAGGGCCCCATGTTCTAGAAATCATTGTGGGTGGACAGCCAACGCTTACTTGTTGCTTCTACATTAACACTCTTGGCTTATACTTTTACTCATTCACTTTTTCTGACTTACTGGAACAGCTCCGGCCAGATAAAACTGTAGTGTGCTAGCTGATCACTTGCCAATGCCACAACACGTACCATCGGTTTGGCCTACATAGATAACGGTTGCGTCAAGCCTAGTTAACAAGAGCGATGAGCCCCAGCATTGTGCCCTAACAAGAAAGGTACAATAATCCTCCGGTTTTGGAAAGGCTAGCTCTCCTAAGCATAGTCGTGATTGCACCAGACCAACAAGCTGCGGTGAATTGTACGCTTCGTAGTAAATCACCTGTTTTTTATACTCATTTGCCTACTCAGGTATTCAAACCTCCGATGTGTGTCACTTGCGATAGCCCTAGGTCTGTCGTTATATTAAAGTTGCACCGATGCATAAAGCTCGCCTTATCTAGGTCGAAAACAAGCAGCATCTTTAAACTGATATAAGCTGACTGAAGCACGAGCTGCCCTGAATAATTCATATAGGCCTATCCACTGTAATTCCTCAGCTATACTATCCATCACCAAGTGTCATTAAAAGCTATCGTTGCTAGGTTTACGGCGCTTTGTAACGCACAGTAGCTCCGAAAATCCTCCAGATAATCCTCAGGATAATCCTCAAGATAAAGCTTATGACCTAGGACGAATTAAGCCACGTCAAAAGACTGGAGTATCAGTAACTTTATTTTTGTTTTCTTAGCGTTTTAGAGCAATTTATCTTCACACGTTACTATGTACTATCGGGCACGCTTAGAAAATGCCATTTACTTCCAACCACGTCGCACCCAATTAGTACTGGTAAGCTTCAGCCATCTTGCACCATTTTAGGTACGCCTCCATATAATGAAGAGATAACACCAATCCGTATTCCATTTTTTACGCAGTATTTGATAGCGAAAAGATTCGCCATTTTAGCATGGGAAATAACGGCTTACAGGTCGTCATCAAATAATTAGCAAACTACTGCAAACATTTCAGTTATTTTTCTCTCACAATGTCACCATGTTCAACTCTTACTTCAAAGAGTCCCAGTGTGAAGAACTGTCCCCGGTCACTACTGAGCTGGATGTGTCCACAAACCAGCTGCTCTCCACGGTTCAGTTCGATCTAAAAGGCATCCGTTCCGCTATCAAAACCGTAAAACCATCCACCAAACTTGGTCCTGATGGAATTAAACGCATACTACTTAAAAATGGGGGCGATGAACTTTCCATACTCCTCTTGAAACTCTTCACACTCTCTATGGAGAAGGGCCAATACCCATTGGCTTGGAAACACTCTGTCATCACACCGCGCCATAAAGGTGGCTCCGTACAGGAAGTCAGCAACTACCGACCCATAAACACACATCTATTCTCCCACGTGTGATGGAGAAATCGGTTAAGCGTGCGCTTAGGGCCTGCGTGAATGCAGGAGGCCACGTTAGCAAGTCACAGCATGGTTTTCTAAGCGCACGATCCTGCGCAACCTGCCAGCTTGATTTTCTCAACCTGGTCACTGGCGCGATTGATTCAGGTCTGACGAATATTACGCTATACCTCGATATGCAAAAGGCGTTCGATAGGGTCCCCCATAAACGCCTATTACATAAGCTCAAGGCTTACGGTGTAGTCACCCCTCTGCTTGACTGGCGTAAATCCTACCTAACCGGGCGTACGCAGTCCGTGAAGGTAGCACAGTTTGAGTCACTCCCTGTCAAAGTTTCCAGCGGGGTTGTGCAAGGCAGCGTGCTTGGACCAATCCTGTTTTTGATTTATGTGAACGACATCTGTAGCAGCCTGCGCCATGGTCGCCCATTCCTCTTTGTCGGCGATATAAAGGTCGTATAGGTCTTCCCACCAAGCGCTTCCCACCAAGGCTGGCTAGCCGAACAACCTCCTCGTGGTGCCAGCTTGGTGGCTCGGGTTTAACCGGTTCCAGCAAATAGTTCGGCGGTAGTGTTCCAGGACGTGGTGGGTTTTCGCCTGGCAAGCGTTCTCCCTATAAAAAGCCACAAATGTCGGGTTAACAACACTGCGACCTGGCGGATGTGACTCGCCACAAAATAAAGTCACTGGCCCGTAGATATCCGGAAGTGCTATCCAACCCACAGAGATCAATCGCTTTTGCTCACATTCCGGAGGATAACAAACAGTCAAAAATGCTCCGGCATATTCAAAGACACAAGCTACATTCATACAAAATTATATACGTATATACACCCATACACGCTGGATATAAGTAAAGTGCTATCCAACTCGCAGGCATCAATCGCTTATGCAGACATTCCTGAGGATAACAGACAGTCTAAAATGCTGCGGCATATTCAAAGACACAAGCTACATTCATACAAAATTACATACGTATATACACTCATACAATTACATACACTGTTGTGCCAACATGTAATTTTTGTACATTTTTGATCACACTCTGTTAGCTAAGCATGATCATGCCTGTACAGGTGTGCCTCGCCTTGTCGAGAATAAAAGTTTAATTATGTATTTATTTTTTTATAAGTATCCGCACTACCCGAGATCCATGAAGACCTGAAGAACTTAGAGTCGTGGTGTCAAAATTGACAAATGACATTCTCTGCGGATAAATCTAGTATTCTGACCCACAAATGCTCCATATCGGATGGTGCGTTTACGTTGAATGGTACGCCTATCCAACTAAAAACGTTAGCTACTGACCTAGGTATTCGCTATTCTATGACCCTCGACTTTTCAGAGAATGTGCAGTATCAGGTAGCAAAAGCACGCAGAATGGTCTTCCACATATTCCGTCACATTAACTCGGCTGAAGCACGGTTGGAGCTTTACCGCAGTCATTTTCGTCCGCAGCTGGAATACTGCCCCTTCATCTTCAGTAATTTGCGGATATCAGACCGCATATTGCTCGAAAAGGCTCAGCGGCGGTTCACCAAAATAGTAGCCCCACAAGGCCTAGCGCTTAGTTACCTACAGTGGTGTAACCAGCTCAAACTCCAACCTCTATGGCGCATTATCTTAAACCTGTGCTTCTTACATAAGTTAATATACCAAGCGGTGCACTGTGATATCCCCAGCCTGACACTGAGAAGACGATCGGAATTCAACCTCCGAAACAAGCACTGCACAGTTGCCCCGCTGCCAGCGAGAAAGAAACTACGTTCACGTTGCTTCCTTGTCGCTTATGTAAATATCTGGAACAAATTACCTTCACAGCTGCGGGAGATTCACAATCCACAGGCTTTGAAGCAGGAGGTACGAAAGTTAATGTGCCTGGATAACATAAGTCGCCTTTTCAACATCTTTGGTTCTGCTGCCAACCTTTTTGAGACCGGCCCAATGGGGCATAGATCACATTTTGGTCTGCTCTGGCGCAACTTTGAATTGCGCTCAACTAGGCTTCATGACAGGAGCATCTTGGGCTCACCGGTCCTCCCCATACTTTGCGGTCCCTGTCACACCACGTGAGAGACCTCGGCCCGATCATTTGCACGCATCTTACAGATGTTAGGACTGCTAATCCGACCACAAAAGGTATTCAGCCTACCCCAGTAGTAGCTGAGCGCTTTACTGGCTCCCACCGACACTTAGTTAAATAGGAAGTCTTGAAATAGTAACCGCTACCGCAAAGGCAACCTGGAAACACTAATCGGTAACTCAAATCCTTTGAAAGCTCCTTCTCGACGTCCAGTTTCTTACTGCTCAACAGATCAGCACATAAAGCAGCCTTGTACTATTGTATGGGAGCACCGCAAGCCTGTAGGCAATGACCATGTAGGATATTGAATAGCCATGGGGAAGCAATCCGAACGGACAAACTTTACTTCACTTCTTCCTTCTCTTCTACACTTTGGTTCCTTCGTCTCCATCTTTACCCGTTAGTATTTTCCAAATACCTAGTCCACTTGGTCTCTTGCGAATACTTATACTTGTGACCCATGAGTCACGTCTACTAAAAACATTTTAACAACATTAAGCCTCGTGTGAAATGCCAGGTTCTAGCGTTGTTGTCCACACATATGGTGCACCCGTAAGTTACCATTAATCTATCTAAAATAGTCGTATAAATTGCCTGCTTTATAGGTATTTCTACTAGCCTACGTAATCGGCATCTACTTGTTGCCCATAACCGATGCCCTCCCCTAGGTTTAAGTACTCGCTACTTTACACCGCTGATTATATAACAGGGCCCCCTACCCACCTCGAAGACAAATCACCATAACCTATATTTAGGCATTTACTCTCCACTTAAGCTTTCTTGACCCATACATTTAGTTTTATCTGAGTTATACCTATGTCTATCACTATCGGAAACGCTGGTAGACAGGCATTATGAAAAACCAGATCCTTTTCTTCAATCCTTTATGCTTGCACAACAATTTTTCCGGATTCCCTTTCTCTGGCATAAAGCTAACCACGCGGCAGTGAGGCCCCTGTCACCTGGAAAGCTAGACACCCAGATATTTTGACCGCCACTTCTTCTTTCCTTGGCCGTTCGTACATAATATTAACCTTTACCTGGCTCCAAAGCCTACCATACGTAATGCGCAATGGTAGGTGAACAACCAGCTCCCACTTGTTCCCGTTATCTTCTATGCTTGCGTTTATTATTGTTCATTCATTTTGCCTGACAATGTGGAAGCTTCCCACCAGGAAACCTCCAAGTTAATAGCTGTTGTGATCTCCCAGTTTTCTATTACCTTACACTGGTGAATATCACTTGCACTTGCATCGGACTCCCAACCAAGAGAGTTAGAGCTCAAAATAGCAACGTGATGCAGAAATGGTGTGCTTTAACACATGAGGCCCAATAATCCGTCACAAATGAGGAAGTGCAACCTCTATAAGATGAGGTGATCATGGCTAACCAAAGCGGCATTCGTGGTATTTCCCACCTGAATGCATTTCGCTAATCATTTGGACACCTATTTCTCTATTATCAATAGAGGAGATCTCTAGCTCATTATCATTGGTGGCACATCCATTAAGATATATAACATAACCTCAAAGTGCTGAAACTGATGATGTTTCTCCAGGGAACGATTGCGTTATTCTGGTCCAACACCACAGGCACTTGCATCCGACTCTCAGCTAAGAGAAATAGAGCTCTAAACTAGCAACTTAATGCACAGTCGTGTGCTTTAGCACCTTTGGCCCACTAATCAGTCATGCTTGAGATGGCGCAACCCCCAAAAGAAGTGGTATTCGTGTCTAACCAAAGCGGAACCCAAGGTGTTTCTCACCTGGACATATTTTGCGAATTTTCTCACATTAGTTTTTTATTATCACTGGAAGACCACCCTGGCTCATTAGTGTCAGTGATACAACCGTAACGACATATAAAACAGCCTCAAAGGGTCGAAACTGGTAATATTTCTGTAGGAAATGCTTGCGTTATCCAAGTTCAGACAAGGCAAATGAGTATTATGTTCCCTTCTCTTATCCATATGGACTCAGCTCATGCGGCTTTGGTATAAATTTTGCATCCACATCGGAGCATTAAAAACGTTGAATTCCACATTCATAGTGGATTCTGCTGCCCAACATACTCCGAAAATCGCACATGGTCGCATTCTGGCTGTGGGCTAGCTACAACATATCCTGTGCTGTTCTACCTATATAATAATTCTTACAGCCTACCTAGTATTTCCCTAAAACCTTTCCGTCTGTTTTCCCAACTTTTACTACGTTTACTGAGAAAGTATGCTTTTCGGCCCACTGCGTCATACTTCGCTACTGCAGCGAATTACACGTTATCTTAGGCATTCCCAGTTACTACTCCATATTCGGAACTTATTACGCCTAGCCGTATTTTGTATTCTTTCTTTCTTTTTTCTGTATCTACTTCCAAAGCAGAACGGGAATTTAGCGGAGGCTCGAAAATGGCGCTATCCGCCGCCGACCGCTAAAAATGCAAATATCTCCATAACCACTGCACCTAGCTTAATTAGTTTACCTTTGTCGTAACCAGCGCCTAGGGTTTGTCCTAGACCGCCTATTGTTGTCCCGTTGGTTAATATTTCGACTCCAAAACGACATTGATTCCGCTTGTTCGGGGATTTACACTTCGAAATTCGTGCCAGGTTTGCGGTTCTGGTATGCTGTTTCTGGGCTATATTTTGGCTCCATTTTCAAATATTAGTGTATTTTCTAGTTAAGTGGGCTGGCCTTTCAGTCACGCTTTTCTAAGAAAGGCTAAATTGTTATCCACTACTGTTTTTTCCTTTGTTTCCACCCTCCACTTTTACGATCTAATTTCGGCTTGCTTATTCATTTCCATGAGCCCGCTACTAATGCATGCTCGAAATGCGGTGATGTGACCAAAGAAAATGGATCAAATTTCCTCTAGTGGTGTATTTTCCATCGAAAATAACACAATCCATTGGCATAATAGATTGATCGTTTACTAATGGAATCAGGCACCTCAAGGTTTGGCAGCGGTAGCCGGTGAAAAGCGCAGAATTCGTACATAAGCTACGGAGACCCAAACTACTGCCCTCAAAAATGTCGAAGCCTACGAAATGTTTGTATTAATCCCTGCTTACTGTTCGGAAAGATAAACACGATCAAAAGCAGTTCTTAACGATATTTCTTCTCCATGCATGAGCATGGATGTTATGTACAATTTGGTCTGATCCCACGCAGGAACAGCATCTAGCGCTTATCTAGAAATATACGTATATTTATTTATTTATTTATTTAAGTTTTAGCAAGCCTAGCTCTTCGGATTTCTAGTATTTCATTTAATTAGGCGAAAATAGGATGATTTCATTTTCGCTGTTAACTTAGTGTTGTGGGGTTCAACGGCACCTATTAATAGACATAAGAAACGTCTTTTTATTTTACCAACTTTATTAGCACTTTAGGCGACGCTAATAAGCTTACCTTTAGTTAAATAGTAAATAATTTTATTTATCTTCGTGAAAGATCATTTTTAACATAGCTATCTTTGCACTTCCATGAGCATGCCATAAACCGGGACGTTTGCATGAACAGAGATGTTCTCCTTAAAGTGGAATCAGTTACATCAAACAATTGGCTCGAGGGCTTTGGCATGCCCTATGAAATATATTTAATAAAGACCCTGTGTTTTTGATTCTAAGGAACAGCACAAACCTCAGGGAAAGCGATTAATGAAGTATGCACCAAAATCAAAGGATTATCGTACGATGCTATACCTTGAAAACTATTAAACTTTGGTAACCCGCCCTCTGTCACGCAAGAGGTACTAATCATAATATTCCTTTTATTCCTGCAATAGCATGGTACTATTGTACAAAACGACCTGCTCCCCCTCGGGTACAGCTTCCAGCAGATGTCTAGAAATATACCATTTTATTTTAGTTTATTATATAAATACTCTATATAGCTGGGCTTTATACTGATGAACAAAAACTGTAGCTATCAGTAATTTTATTCTATCGCTATTTCAGATCTTTATTGCGGGAATCCAAACTAATAAGCATTTATTCGGCGAAGGATCCTCATGGATTCGGATTTCTAGCACAGCTACCTAGGGTAGTGGACAATGCTTCTACGGCGTGTATTGACCAAATCGTGAAACCAATGGCAAATAAATGCTGAAATCGTGTTTTATAGTTTTGGTTACCCATAAAGTCTAATAACTGTGAGGCAATTTGCTTTCGCAACTTTGCTTTAACTTTGCTGATGGCTACTTAGCTAACATATAAGCGGGAGACAGCCTGATTAGAGTCTAGTGGTGTCGTGCGGAACTGCCAGCCGTGCGTTAGGGGTTCGAATCCTGGGTGCTCCCAACTTTTGTACTCCTTTCGGTGGTACGTATCCTAAAATTGGAATGATACAGTGAAGGTTTCCTGCATCTTCCGATTTATGTAGTTTGCCGGAATGTTTAGTAATCACTTACAGCATAAAAGCGCTCCTATAATTTGCTGGTAATTTGCAAGCCATGGTAGAACGGTTATCAGTTTGAATTCACGTCGTTCGCTGAACTAGCGCGCGTTCCAACTTTCGCGAGTTAAATTGATATCCCGTCACCGCTACCTAGGGCGTAGTTTTGACCGTTTAGCTGAGTTTGCTAATTTTTTCAGAATTTGTACTTTGACATTACGTCAACTACATGTTTAGAAGGCTAATTTCTGTTATTCCCTAACTTCCCGCTCACGTGACAACAACTGCAATGCTCGCCTACACCTCATCAAACCTGGGCGTAAAGTGTATGTTCGAACATTCAATCTGTCTCACAAACACCAGTAGACTGCTTTCCTTTTCTGCGATCCCAAATCCTTCGCCGTCCGACGGAATCATCGTTCAGTCAAGCCGCGGACCTTATTTGTCAAAGATCACCAAGGAGCGATCTCAAAGGTGTAGCTGCATGCGTAGACCTTCCACTTAGAGCAAAATTCGGTTACCAACTTGTACGTACATACTACTATTCCCGTTAGGTTAAACAGAAACGCTCGTGTTTGACCAAAATTCATCTTTTTACAGTGCGGACGGAAATGGGCATAATATCTGGTCACCCAAGGTGATCAACTGGTCACTAGGGAAGATGTCAGCGCTAAAGTCGTGGCGTAACCTCAGACTTATTAACACACTCATTTTTTTATCCTTCGCTTGTGACCTCTGTGGCCTAACATCCATATTAGCAGCTATTTCCGGATTCAGAACTTGGTTGCTGGCTGCTTCTTGCTCCAGCTATTTCGCTGCCATGTCTACACAGCGCTGAAGAGCTGTCTAGCCTTTGACCCGTTCCCACACAACTTTAAAAGCTTTATGTGGAGAGCCATGTCTCAAATCGCGCAGTCATCAGACATTTCGATATTTTCATCCCTTTACCTCCTGCTTGCAGCACCTTTGATTTACCTTTTATTATTATTACCACCTTCCGCATTTTAACATAATTGCCTGCTGCCTGTAAACTCCATCTGTTTTACACTAGTATGACTGCTTGGGCTCGAAGTGCCACGGACCCTGAGGCCTATTCCCATTCATAATTTCCAGCTTCCATTTTTATTGTGATGCCTCATCGCTCACAGCAGTCTGAGTTACGTTTTGTCCTTTCTCCTCATGCATGCACACTATTTGGCCTCAGTTCTTTTTCCATGCTTCCAGATTCTGAGTGTCGTTTTTTGCAGCTTCTAAGCTCCATCTTTCTTAATTTGTTATGACTGATAGGCTTTCAAGAGCCCCTAGCTTGTGGTCCATTCCCAGTTAATCCTTACAGGCATCCAATACTGAGTGTAGTTGTCTACGTGCTTTTCCCTAGGTTCGGCAACAGTTCTACGGAAGACTTCGAGGCGCCAACTTTTATCTTATTTTCTCTGTTTAGCTGATTCTTTGACATATCAATATAGGTCGTCCGTAAAATCAAATTGCTACCTATTTTCCACAAGTTTCACGACTCCCTAAGCCAGACTCAATTGCGTCCGGCAAACGCTTCGCATCAACAAATGCATTCACTTGTTTTTCCCCACCATTATTGTTCCCAAAACCACCATTTACTTTCAAATGCTGACTTCATAAATAAATAAATAAATATGTGGTATATTCTAGGTACAACGAGGCCCACCCGTAAAGGCTTGATCAACTATGCCTACACGCTTAACGGCATCAGAATAGTAAAGCATTTCCTTTTAATGAACCATATAACCGAAACGCTGTACTTCATACGAGCGAGCATTATGTAAGGTAATAGTCCGACCAAGTAACATAATGACGTTGGGGCGTGTAAAGTTCCAGCATGACTGTTGTTTGAATATTCAAGTGCGGCATGTTTCCTCCATGTAGTAATCCATGAGCACAGGAGCCAAAGTAAGAGTTCGGTGCGATCGTAGTCCATTAAAAAACTTGAAATGTTCGGTGTTCCATCAAACATTCTCCATAGTAAAATCGGTTGCACAGGTTGTGTGAAGAAGTCTGCTAGTTGCTAGTGGCTGGCTAGCCGAACAACCTCCTCGTGGTGTCAGCTGGGCGGTTCGGGTTTAACCCGTTCCAGCAAATAGTTCGGCGGCAGTATTCCAGGACGTGGTGGGTTTCGCCTGGCAAGCGTTCTCCCTATAAAAAGCCACAAATGTCTGCTTAACAACACTGTGACGTGGCGGTCATGACTCGCCAAAAAATAAAGTCACTGCCCCGTGGATATCCGGATAATTCTATCCAACCCACGGACACCAATCTCCTACTCGCATATTGATGACGATAGCAAACATTGAAGATTGGAGCAGCACAACTACAAGCACAAAACACACAGATGCATACACACACAATGACATACATACATACCCCCTACACAAACACAAACTGCTACGGCAAACATATCGGATGTTCGCATATTCTTGATCATGCATCGTTATGTCAAAATGATCGTGTCTGTAAAGGCGTGCCTCACCTTGTTGAGAATAAAAGATTTATTTATTTATTTATTTATTCATTGTGGAAGGTCTAGCTGTGACTTGCTCCCTTGGGGAGTCACCTCCGCCACGTTGCGGTGTTGTTAAGCAGAATTCGCGGCTTTTAATAGAAATACTGAAGTCAGGCGAAAACCCCCCAACTTCCTGGAACACTGTCCTAGGTCCAGGTTAACAGTAGGGCAAGTCGGCGACGCATCGGACAGACTGATTTTGCACCCTATTTTTGGCAATCGGTTGACGGGCAAATTCCTTCTTTGGTGGACCGACTGGTTTGGTAATGAGCCGGCAGTGTTCGTTGAAACCGATCAAAGATGCAGAAGTGTCGTAGAGTCATATGCCCAGCGGCAAGGTGAGTAAAAATACTGTTAATAGAGGCAGGCTACTTCTGATATATACTTTTGCAGTTGCCCAGACCGCGTCCAGCTATCTGCGCTAGACTTGTCATGGGGATGGTGCGTGCAGTGGCTCATTGCTGCTGAATACTTTCATGACAGGCGAAAATTCCATTCCTTTGTCCAATGGGGATGGTTACGAATGTCCTACGCTGCAAATGGAGTCAGGATTCCATCAAACGTAAGTAAGATTGGGTGTAATTGTCTCCATGGTCCAGTAAAGCTTCATAGAAGACCATCAGGAAAGCCATTTATTCAAACTGCATTGAGGAGAAGCAAGGCTATCCGTGAAATGACATTGAAAGAGCTCCAGTTGAATGGAGGATCAGAAGGTTCACCGGAAATGTAAGGCAACGAACTCAATGTTTAAATGCTGTTGAGAATATGCAAAGCTATCCAAGCCAGGGTAAGTAATCACGACAGAGTTATTTGTCTTCCGCTGTGGAACGGTGGATGCATGAAACATAATATGCCAGATTAGTACATTGTTATACTTTGAGTAGGAGGTGAGCTAAAGCCATTTGTTTAGACTCCGTGAAAGTGGAATCTCCAGAATGGTTAAATAGTTACAGTTGGAACGACGGGTGTGTTCCTTATATCCCGAAGAATGGATCAAGTCTGTAGGCCAGCTGGCCATTGAGAATGAGTCAGCCGGTCCAAGCGATAAACGTCGTTGTTTTTGGCCGATGTAACTGTCGAAATCTCGAGAAGAAAGGGGAAACGCACACGATGCAGCGAAACAGACTTCAGCAACGAAGCCAGAAGCACCATCAAAAGGCTGATGGCAAGCAACGGTGCCTATGCTACCCTAAAAGCTATGTAATTTCGTTAAGCATACATGCGTTGCAAGCGCGTACTTTACATCACGTCGCTGGTGTGGCTCAGACTGCAACTGCTACGTAGGAAGAAGTTTCTGCACTCGCCGGTCCCAAAGACCGATATAACAAATCGTGTTTACAAAATTGAGCGATTAATACGATGGTTGGCGAGAAACATAGATAAACCGATGACGATGACAGCAATCCGAATGCGAGAGGCAGCTTAGGTAAAACCAAGGCGAACTAGATTGTGATCGAAGGCGGGAGCAACCGGTACGAAAAGCAGGATTCCAAGGAGAAAAGGAAATGTAGATACGGGGAGAAACGGAAGAAAGCGGACGGCAGTGCGAAGTGTAGTTAGTGTGAGTAAGTACGCTGAAGCGCTCATAATTCTATAGTCGGAAAGCCGTCAGAAGCTGGAGAAAATATCTCAGGTGACCAAAACTGCCGCGCCTTGGGAGTCCTTAGGCCGGGGTATTGTCACACTGATAGGCAACTGCGAATATCAGGTTAAAAACAGCTTCATATAAGAGAGGTAAGGTGAGTATGCTAATGGAAGTACTAGCCAAGAATCACTTAGCAGTGGTCCGAGTGCAGCCAGCACGCAGGAGCCAGGTCGGAGCGAAGAAGACCATACGCACGAGGATAACGTTGTTCGAGGAAATGATAGTAAGCAAATAAAAACTGAACGCACAAACAGAGAACGCCATGGATTAGAGGAAAATGTTATGTCGCAACCCCACGATTGCTTCCACCCACTAATGGTAGTGAGAACGCGAACGACTGGGTACAAAACAGTGTTCACGCCGCACGCCAAACCGGCCACCAAACGTCTGTGTGTGCAACCCAATGACATGATTCAAATTAGGGCATATACACAGGCTATGCGGAAAGGCTGACAATCGATCAATCAAAGCTAGTCATTCCCGGGGCGAAGGATCGATACGATGTCTCACGAACGAGCGAAATGTACAGAGTAAGGGAAAAACCATTAAGCATAAGATTCAGTATCAACCCAAGCTAGTCACAAAGGTGAAGTAATAGAAACGTATGTGGGGAACCGTAAAAGAGGACGGGGTGAATAGGGGTGAGTGGAATAAAACTCACAAAACCACGGGGAGTAGTGGAGTACTCTTACCTCCACTATAGCAGAAAAGCAAAGCAGCAGTAATCTAGACGTAAGTAAAGAGAGCGAAGTCGCTGCCAAACCATGGTCGGAGATGAAACGGAAGGCTGGGAGTAGTAGGATGGCAGAGGGCCGTTCAGATAAGAATAGTTTGATCGGCGCACTGCGAGTTAGGCTTACAATTATGGTGCTAACAACTGTGGGGGAGGATCAGCGGAAATAGACAGGTTAAATACCTTAGAAAGCATATTATACAGAGGTGATTAAGTCCGGCAGGGCTCTCGAAGCTTGTGAGACCGAGCAGAAGACACTTGATTGGTCCGTGCATTGAGAATAAGTCGTACATGTAAGATGGAAGGAAAATAGCGAGGATAAAAAAATGGGTAGGAAAGAGTGGGGCATTTTTGATTTTGGAAGTGCAAGTCCAGCGGCCACTTGCGTTAAGAAAATCATAGGTTTATGTCCGCAGAGTCCAGACCGTTAACATCCCGGAAGTCTGAATGCAGTCAAAGAGAAGCAGGTTGGTCAGCTGAGGCTGAATTAGAGCAGGGAACGGAGCTTTGGCTGCCCGATTGCAGAAGAATTGAAAACAGAGAGCGCAGCAAGGAAATGACAGGTTCGGGATGGAAAGCGCTTACCGCTGAAGTGTGGAAAAGTCAACGAAGTCCTCAGGTGAAGAAGTATAAAACGTTACGTCTTCCAAAATATGGCCATTAATAACAAGTAATCCGAGAAAGTCAGAGCGCAGGAGACCGGTCTGATGAGACAGATATAGTCGGCACCTTGAGATTAAATCGTACAATAAAAGTAAAACGACAAATAGAGGGTCAGAAGAAGGCTGGTTTGGGATGGAAGAAGCTATATGTATATACATTAAGCAAGTCAGACAAGCTAGCGAAAGCATCAACGCATGATTCTGTACTGAACCGTTCTGTAAGCACTCAAATACCCAGCTTTTATGGCCACAATTAAAGATGCTTTACCGTTTTGAGCAACCCATCCCCTGTTGTTTTGCAGCCCATTTACTTTTGCATTTTCAATACGCCTCCGTCTTGCTGATTCTTTGGCTTTCCTTTGACAGCTGCCCGTTTTACTGAGATTTTCAGCCCCGTCAGTTGGCATCTTCTGATCCATGGAATGACTCCGGCTGGTCCAGACTCCACCATAGTCTTTTTCTTCCTGCGCGTGTCTGTTCTGCCGATGCTCCCCTATAGTACTTAGAACTAAATTCCACGGATTTCACTCTTTGAGCTGATATTCTCATGTCGTCTCAGTGGTCTCTTTGCTTCCGACTACTGTGACCCCAATGATCAGAGATGGGCAGACTTAACGGATTGCTCACATCACCTCGAGAATATGCTTGGCTTTTTTCACTTCTCCTCCATAGAGCGTTTTCTTGATCGCGCTCTGTTTGCACTACTTTTCCAATTGGACGGATATCACTTGGGCCTGCGCTAATCTACCCTCGGCTGACCAGCCCCCTGTTGCTGACTGCTCCCGACATCCGAGACGTGGTTACTCCAGGGTCTACATGCTAATCACTCCGTTCCCCTCATCCCGAGACCTTTCCTTGACATGCCAACTGGCTTTTCATATAGTAACTTTCATCCTGAAAGCTTCTTCTCTTTCGACACTCATTACTGTTTCTCACACCTCAAGTTGCGCGTCCTAACTTCATCGTGCTGGCTTATCCGGACTTGTCTGAACGTTCTACTACTTTCAGACCCACCTCGGACCTCTGAGATCTAAATGTTAGGCTGTGCCGACCTACCCCCTTGTAACCTTCACTTCTAAAGTATTGTTGGTCATGTTTCACCATATCACCTCGAGAATACGCTTGGCTTTTCCACTTCCTCTCAATAGAGCATTTTCGTTTCACACTCCGTTTGCATTAACTTTTTTAATTGGACGGGTATCTCTTCGGGCTCGGTTCTAATCTACCCTCAGCTGGCCAGTCCCCTGTTTCTGACTGCTGCCAGACAGCCGAGACGTTATCGCTCTAGGCGCTACATGCCAAACACTCTGTTCCCCTCATCCCGAGACCTTTCCTTGACGTGCCAACTGGCTTTTCGTAAAGACACTTTCTTCACGAAAGCTTCTTTTCTTATGACACTCATTACTGTTTCTCACACCTCAAGTTGCGCGTCCTAACTTCATCGTGCTGGCTTATCCGGAATTTGTCTGAACGGTCTACTCCTTTCTGACCCACCTCGGACTTCTGAGATCTAAGTGACTTAGGCTCTGCCGACGTACCGCCCTGTAACCTTCATTTCAAAAGCATTGTTGGTCAAGATTCATCATTATTATTATTATATCCCCTGTTCATCCTTGACATTTCTCTTTATGCCCATTCTCTCTTTTTGTATTTAGGTCTAAATTATACGGCTTCTTTCTATGCGCTGACACTATTCTCGTCCTAATGGTCTCCTTTCTTTGGACTACTAGTCCCTTATGATCAAGTATTTACAAACCCAACGGTCTGTTCACATCATTCCGGGGCTAACTGCCGCTTCGTTCAGCCACCTTCGCCCTAATTTGCTTCTTTTATGATGACCCTCATTACCTTATACTTAACTACATTTGGCAGCCTAGCTTCATCTTGCTGACTTACGTGGTTTTATCTGAGCGGTCTCTTGTTTTCTGACCTCTCTCGGAATTCTAAGATATAACCGATCTAGTAACAGCTGACGCAAAGCTCTATTACCCTCACCTTAATTATATCACTAGGCATTGTTCATCCTTCTTTTTACCAACAAAGATGAATCATCACCTGAAGATGGCCGGCGGCTTTTCCACTTCTCAATAGAACCTGTTTTACCGATCCTTTCTTTCCTTCCTGTGCTTTCTGTTGCATTCCTTCTTTATTTGAAGCTAACTTACATGCGTCTGTCCTCTCTGACTTCTTACATTCCTACCAATTTAAGACGGAGGCAACGCGTTCCTGTGGCTCTTTCTGAGCGATATTCTTTACCATAATCTGCATACCACGTCCTCCTCTCTCTGGTTCCAACCGATTGAGCATATGCGCATTAGGACCCCTCAAACACTCTTTTCTTCATCTTCATTCCTTTTTTGGAATAACCTTTCATTATCTACTGATCCGTGTTCCGCTTGTCTCTCGTCGTATTTCGCCAACAGATGTATATGCGACAGTTAAAATACAATTACATGTATATGGGTACAATAGTTCAGTCCTCGCCGCAATTGATCGACTGCATTCCAGACGCATCCCTTTCTTGTCTTTGTGGCTGTTTCTGTTCGCTTCCTTTATTTCCCGAGTTTGTCACAGGTACGGTGTCAAGCACCCAAGAAATTGTCCATCGTTGCGACAAAAAACAACCCACACAGTTCATTTACCTGGACAAGAGCGGAAGATTATCAACCTTTTACAACTTACTAACCGGACAAATCATTCGTTATCGTGCACGGATAAAAACTTTCCGAGGCTTAAACCTTTGGGTTCAGTTTGCCTAACGCTATCTCTTCCACATTCCTCTTGCCTGGAGAACTACGTTTGACTTCGGAAGTTACATTCTCCTGCGATACAAAGCCAGAACAATTGGTCATTATGAGCTCTGCAATCCGCGTTGACCGCTCAACTGGCCGTGGTTTCCTATATTTCTAAGCAATTTTACTACCGACCCCGGGTGATCTGCGATTCTTTCTTCGGAACCATATTTTATCCTTTAAGACTTCAACAACAATTCAACATATTTTAACGTATATCCTTTGGAGACTTCACGTGGTTCTGCAGAGGATCAACACGTCATATTCAAAAAGACAGGACTCAGCAACGCAATAGGCACGCGGCTATCCCATCAGCCGGCAGAAAAATGGGAAGCAACCTGGCTGCAAATAACCGAGCAACCAAAAGTACAACCAGAAATATAGCCAGTTACAACTTGCTCTTTAATGGATTGACAGCAGTGTTTCAGGTCTTTAATAGTTAATAGTGGATACCTGCAATTGCACAGAAAAGGCAACAAGTCAGCAAAGGTTTACGATGCAAACAACCAAGAGAACAAACGTTGGAAAGATAAGAAGTGGCTCCTAGCAAGTTCCGGATATGCGCAGGGATGCATAGAATCTACAATGCCCAGCAGCAGTTAACTGGAGTTGTGGTGGATCTCCGATTTGTGTTTCGGGCCAATTTTGCATTCTTCAGTGCTTCAAAAGCACCTCGAGGTATTTCATCAGATATCCCTCGGAGACCGCACCATGTTCAAGCATACTATATTAATGACCTAGCAATCGGGCTTAGTCATTAGATCAGGACAGAAGAGGACCCAGGAACGAAATAAGCACTCGCCTACTGCATCAGACAACAAAGACAGGAGACGCAACTTGACTGCAAATAACTGAACAAATAAATGCACAACAAGAAGCATAGCCGTTACAAGTTGCCATTCAATGGAGTGGACACAGTGTTGCAGGACGTGGTGGGCTTTTGCCTGGCAAGCGTTTTTCCCATAAAAGGTCACAAATGTCCATTTAACCACATTGCGATGTAACGGATTTGACAAGCCACCGAATAAAGTCACAGCCCATGACTTCGCACCGGCAAGTCAACAAGCGTAACGGTTCACCATTCTTGATATGTTCTTTACACTGGCACTTCTATATCTCTTCCTTCTACGATTACACGCATATACTGTCATCTGTTTTCCTTCTAAGATTACACAGTTAATCTTTGCGTTACGAACACAAGAACGCAGTCTACTGTCACACCATTTCTCGGCCTTGTGCTTTAATCATCTTCTAATCGATCCTTTGGGCTACGTGAGCTATTATTGTCTGCTGTATGACTGCAATATATGGCAGACGGAGTACGTCTTTACAAACGGATCTTGAGCTCACGAGAGCATAAGTATGATCTTATATTTTCAAAATTGTACTTTTAATCATGAATCTTCGAACAATATTTAACTGTCGTTGCTACACTTGCTACAGGAGGTCTGCACAAATGTACATACCTGATCATGAACAATGAACAATGATGCATTACATGTAAAAAATGCGATTGCTTTACAAGTCCCGTAGGATGGTTGAAGTGGAAGCAAACATAAGTGTAAGTCGTTAATTTTAACGTCTAGAGATTCAGATGCCCTTCTTCATATAACCATTTTGGGATTCGCATTGAACTGATACTGTAAAGTAATATGAAAAGTAATATGGGGAAGGTCAATAAGGGTCGCTTACGTTGTGCTGTTGGCACACTATCTCATTCTGCTATCTTACAGAGGCCCTCTATAAATGAAATGGTTGTTCAATGAACTGTAGCCTATCGAACAGCATACCCATGTCTAATTAAATGAACAGTGCATCTATAAGTGTTAGGAAACCGTGGGTTACATGTCCCGTTGGTGGCTTTTCAGTGTTATCGGAAAACAAAAACTAGCGGGTTGTTTGTGTTTAAAAGACGCACTTCACGTTTATTGCGCTGTAGTCCTGCGATTCGTGTAGTTTCACAGCACAAAAGTGTAACAGCAAATGGATCCAAAGTAGATTCCAGATGTGGGATGGTAATGTAGTACTAGAAACAGAGTATAGGTGCGTATGTGTGTCATCCAAACGTCTTTTAAATAAGGATATTGATGGTGCGGAAGTGCCGTCGCAATGAGACTGGATCTTAACGTAGTGCCACGATTTGCGTACCTCATTGACCCATTGAGCTATACTGGGTGATGCCTACGAGCACCTTCAGAACCACTCCTACCAGGTTGGTCAACGGTTGGAGGGCAGACAAACGCAGTCTCACGGTACTCCAGGTTAAGTGTTGTAAACGAGACGGCGACCATTTCTATAAAACTAAATCATTGCCACCTTCCCGCTGCCTTGCGGACAGGCTTTCGAGCCAAATACTTTGGATGAGGACCGTAATCATCCTTCTGTCTAGGCCTGGCTGCCCTGGCAGTATCTCAGCCCACATACAACCATGACAGTTGCTTCCAACATAAACTTCATCCTGCATCGGCCGTCTAGCAGATTATCAAAGGTCCCCTTATCTGCTGCCTAACACAGGGCGGATAAGCGCAAACATGATACTGCTGGCGCCTTCCTTCTTTCCTTTGTACCTGTTTCTCTTACTCCCATCCCGACCGCCATTACTAACCTTGCTTCTATAATTCCCAACTTAATTGACAGCAACTGAAGAGCCACTGGGGTAGAAAACTCTGCAGCCACTTTCCCACATCACCTATCTGATGCCTACCGGCAAAGTCCCTTATAAGGCCACGCTACCCCGTTTCCATAATAAATAAATAAATAAATAAATAGTTTATTATCGAATTTGTCGAGACACACCAAGCAAGGCATGATCAATAATGACATTCATGTTCCTTTTTCCCGAGTTTGTCACAGGTAGAGCGACCCGCACCCAAGGAATGGTCCATCGTTGCGACAACCATACAAGCCACACAGCTCACTTATATGGACATGAGCGGAAGATTATCAACCCTTTTACAACTTACTAACCGGACAAATCATTCGCTATCATGCACAGATAAAAATTTTCCGAGGCTTGAAACTTTGGGTTCAGCCTGCCCAACACCATCTCTTCCACATTACTCTTTTGTCTGGAGAACTACGTTTGACTTCGGAAGTTACATTCTCCTGCGATACAAAGCCAGAACAATTGGTCGTTATGAGCTCTGCAATCCGCGTTGACCGCTCAACTGGCCGTGGTTTCCTATATTTCTAAGCAATTTTACTACCTACCCAGGGTGATCTGTGATTCTTTCTTCGGAACCATATTCTATCCTTTAAGACTTCAAAAACAATTCAACATATTTTAACGTATATCCTTTGGAGACTTCACGTGGTTCTGCAGAGGATCAGCACATCATACTCAGAAAGATTGTTTTGTTCCCGACCTACCAATCGGGCACAGGACAGGACTCAGTAAGGCAATAGGCACCCGGCTATCGCATCAGCCGACAGAAAAATAGGACGCATCCTGACTGCGAATAATCGAGCAAACAAAAGCTCAACCAGAAGCATAGCCAGTTACAACTTGCCATTCAATGGATTGGTGGCAGTGTTTCAGCACGTGGTGGGTTTTCGCCTGGCAAGCGTTCTGCCTATAAAAGGACACAGATGTGCGTTTCACAACACTGCAACTTGGCGAATGTGACTCGCCACCGAATAGAGTCACAGCCCATATCTTCACACTGGCAGGTCAACTAGCGTCACCATTCTAGATAGGTTCATTACACTGGAACGTCTACATCTGCATATACGGCCGTCTTTTTGCTTTCTACGATATCATCTTTGACCTTTGCTTTACTTGGGCACGAACTCACTGTATTGTCATATCTCTCTTGCGCGTGCTCTTCAATTATCTTCCAATGGATTATTCAGGATTCTCAATCTATTATTAGCCGAGGTCCTGGTTTCACGACAGCCAAATTTTTATTTCGCCTTTTTTCCATTGTACAGTTACAATCATGAACATATGAACAATTTTCTACTGCCACGGTTACAGTTGCCATAAAATGTCTGTACAGTTGTACATATCTGATCGTGCCTCCATGGGCGTGCCTCGCATAGTTGAAAATATAATATTTATTTATCTATTTATTTACCCACATTTATACCCGGTTCGCTCATCTGGAAATGGATTGAAGGTTGGACCGTGGTTAGCACAAGTTAACTATCCGACTGACTATTAGCCTACTGGGACAGTTGACGCTCTCCATGGACCCCGCTTCATCACAAATACGATATAAAATACTATGTACCTGGATAGATGGATATCTCAGTGGTTTTCTGAAAAAGGCTTGATTTCGACAGAAAATCCATGGCACCAAGCCTACTGCTCCCTACTTTCAACCTGCTTGCCTACCGACATGCTCAAACCTATTCCCGTTCGTTACGTCAATTAGTACACTATTATGCTACACCCAGGAACCTTTATACAAAACTACTACACTTCACTTGTGCACATTCGTCAGCATAGCAAAACCTTACCTAACGCTGGCTTCGTCAAAATATTTTTCCGAGCACCAGCACAACCTCCCAATGTGATGACAATTCTATACGACAATAAAATAAATAAATAAATGTTTTACTTACGAATTCATCAAAGCACACCAATTCAAGCATGATCAAAGGTAAAACTATAGAGCAGCATCATTCTTACTTTGTTCAATACCTCACCCGCACCGTGCCTGTACGATCATACCTATTGTACATAGCTAAACTTACCTAAATTGGCGTGTCTCGCTCAATCAATAATAAACCATTAATTTATTTAGTTGCTTATAAGAATATTGGCGAAGTACCTCACATTGGTCTATGTACCGCCGTAGTCTGGAAATTAAGAAAAAGCAGGCTAGACAGATAAGCAGAATTTGCACTAATCAGAGGGAAGAGATTATGAGGCCCAGCTGAAGTGGAGGCTTTACTAAAGCACGTGCGAAAAGGTTAAGGACACAAACGCGAAAAATTTTCAGGTGAAGCAAAATACAAGGGTACCTTGGATGCAAAGTGTGTTATACCTGACAAAACTGGTGATTTTATATTCAATTTATCTAAATGCAGACAGGTAATAACGGAGGCAGGTCAGGCTGGGCTTGCATAAGGTGGCGAGCAGTGATTTAGAGGTCAGAGTATGTTAAGAATAAGCATAGAGCACTTAGGCAATTAAGGAAATATGCATGATGACATGGCTTGGAGGAGCGAGAAATAGCAGCAAGCCAAGTTATGGGTAGAACCACATGGATGGTTCCAATGTAAACTAAGCCTTTAATGCTGGTTGGGATAATGGAGGTAAGGAAGCGTCAAAGAGGGAACAGACCATGCACGACAAAAGCAGCAGGCATGCAAAAGATAATCCAGGTGAGGCTAGATTTTATAGGTTTCCAAACAAATAGGTGTATGCTCGCATTAAAATGACATTATAGCAAAAAGGAGTAGGAACATCAATCCAATGTTTATCCTCGAATACGCGCGGCATGCGTGCACCGATATGACCATTAAAAAGCACAACATGTGATCAGTTAATTTACAATGGAATAATGGGATTGCCACTTTTGTGGATATATGAAACTTCCTATGGGTGCATGTTGGCTGAAGCGACTGCCGCCGAGAGGGTGTACTCCATCGATGTCGAACACATGGTGCTGTAGCACATGCGGCCGCGATTGCTTCAGCCAGGTAGGCCAAGTGAGCTATTAGCCAGGCCACTCGGGGCCAGCATCGAAACAACGACGTGCCCTACTAAGAACGTAAGCAGAACCGGCGCATCATTAGTAGGCCAGCTGCGTTCGAGTTACTAACTGCGTGCTTGCGTGCTGAGTTGCTGCATGTAAGGTGTTGGGTTTGCTAGGTGTCTCAGTGCATACCTTATATTAGCGCAGAGGTAACCAGACTAATCTTCTAATAAATATAGGTATATTTCTAGATAAGCGCTAGATGCTGTTCCTGCGTGGGATCAGACCAAATTGTACATAACATCCATGCTCATGCATGGAGAAGAAATATCGTTAAGAACTGCTTTTGATCGTGTTTATCTTTCCGAACAGTAAGCAGGGATTAATACAAACATTTCGTAGGCTTCGACATTTTTGAGGGCAGTAGTTTGGGTCTCCGTAGCTTATGTACGAATTCTGCGCTTTTCACCGGCTACCGCTGCCAAACCTTGAGGTGCCTGATTCCATTAGTAAACGATCAATCTATTATGCCAATGGATTGTGTTATTTTCGATGGAAAATACACCACTAGAGGAAATTTGATCCATTTTCTTTGGTCACATCACCGCATTTCGAGCATGCATTAGTAGCGGGCTCATGGAAATGAATAAGCAAGCCGAAATTAGATCGTAAAAGTGGAGGGTGGAAACAAAGGAAAAAACAGTAGTGGATAACAATTTAGCCTTTCTTAGAAAAGCGTGAGCTTAATGCTAACTAACTGCCACCTTGACCTTGACCTTGACGCGTTGCTTCGATATTTGGACGTGCTTTACTTTAAGGTTTTAAAATCATATATAGTGCAAAACAATGTTCCTGGAACACGAAGTATGAAGCTGCGCTATTCCATAACGATTAGCAAAATTGGAATGAAAGGCAAAGCTTCCCGAGCCAAAATCCGGGAAGAACGTAGGAGTACCAATTCAAATACCGCAGTTTTTATCGAGCACAGCTCTGTCTCATGCACCGCAAATGTGCTTAAGGCACCCAAAATGTCTGCTGCAAAAGACAACCTGAATAAACCGCGCCCCTGCATTGTTCTTTTTATAGACCCACTAAAAGATGCACTTAACCAATTCAGCGCACTCTCAGCTGAAATAGCTGCTCTTAAATTGGAAATGACCGTTACCAAAGCAGACCTAGCAAAAATTATGCCATCGGCTCAACTTGCAGGCATAAGGAAATAGTGACAACGCTGATGAGCCCAAAGATACCGGCGCCCTTCTTACTACCATCACTACTGAGATAAACGGTCGCGCCCGTCGCAACCCATCCGTGCTCATCTTCAAGTTTCCTGACAAACTTACTTTGTAGAAAGTTACCTGCTTACTTACAGCCACGTGTACCCCCTCCTGATACGTGCTTGAGTAAAGGGCTCAAAAACTCGAAGATCAGTCGTAATTGTCCTATTCTTACCGCCTTTAAAACTCGAGAAGTATCTACACACTTCACAGTAAAGTGGTCTACCTCACGAGCAAACGCAAACTTTGGGACTATTCTTATAAAGCATGATCCAACGCAGCTGCAAATAGCTTGCCTACCGGATAATAATGCCAAAGCAAAGACAACCGCCACCTGATTCATCAACGATTTCCAGAGCTACCGCTTGCGCTACGGCAAGCACTAACGTAGATCTAGACATGACCCCCAGCGCCACGCGTCCACGACAGCGTTACATACCGACTCAAGTCCCACAGCCCTAAGAGGTAAAAAGTCAAGTAATGTTCCGGATTCTTTCCAGCTAATGTCACCAGAGGCTGGGTCAATGAACATCTAACTGCATTACGCCTCCAAAATGAGTGACGCAGCTTCCAAACCGACCAATTTAGTCTTCCCGCTGATTAACTTGCTTCCCTCCCCCTCGTGCAAAGCCGAAAACACCCTCACAACACAACAGACTTCGAACAAATGTCAACAGCCAAAACGCGGCACACCTCGTATTACGAAACCCTTCCGTCTGACAAAACGCCTTAACAATGACAATCGCACCCCAGCAATGTCCTCGTGGCATAAGCGGATAGCTGACAAGCGCCAATCAACATCTGTACCAATGGATCGCATGAGGCGGAAATCATTCCGATCACAAACGCTGCCCTTCATGCAGGTTTTGTCCCAACCCGTCCAATCCCTGCGCAAGCCGTACCTATTTGAGACGCAAATTGTACTACCAAGCCCCAGGACTATAACAACTGCCGCGTTCTTCACAAACTGAGGAGGTTCTCCAAGTCACCACAACAAAATAGAACTATGAGCAGCCCGCGCAGCATCAACGCAATGATTCCCCTAATAACTAACAAGGCTAGCTATCCGTCTGGTACGCTATCGCCCAGTCGGCCCTACAAAAAGCGCTATCCCCTCCAAACATCAAGTGCACAACCTTGCAACCAATCCCCGCAACCACTCGAAACACAAGGGAACAAAGCACCCACCCAAGGATGACGCCCCACTGAAAATATTTACCGCCCCACCAACACTACCCGAGCTCCCGACTATACGCTCTACTGAAGGAAAAATATATCCGGATGCCAAATATTACAACTGGGCCGTGCCCTCTATGGCCCCGTTTTATGGGATGCGGCAGGACACGACCCACCTCGCCCATTCCAATACGAGTTCTCGCCAACCCTCCAGTACTTCCAACAACTCATATGCTCACTGCAACTAACCCCTATGGTTGGTTCTAGCTCTCCGGATAGGTTCTACAGCCAACTATACTACCAAAGCCTCATTAGCGGCCGACTACCATCAGCTACCTATTCAACCACTTCCTGATCACAGTCCAGTAACACCCTCTCCACCTTTTCTTACCACCTCCATGCACCCGGCGCCAGTTGCACTCTACTGTTCAACCTACGTCACACAATCTAACTCCTTTAACCCTCATTGCGTTCAATCATAAAACATGCTGCTCATCAACGCGCGATCTATTACACACAAGCTGCACCTCATTGGCCCATTTAGCCCACTATCATACCCACAGCTGGTTCCAATCGCAGAAACGTGGCACCGCTCAAACGCCATTGACAACCTAATACGTATCCATGGCTACACCACATTTTGTAACGGACGAGACAACTATCGGGGTGGGGGTTATACATCTGGTACAGTCTACCATCTGCCTACTAGAGAGCTTTTATATCTACTCTGATATTTATCAGACTTCCGCCATTTGGTATTTTCCTTGGCAATATCGTTGTCCCTTATTTGTTACTTCTCCCCTTTCCATTACTATTCTCCTTCGTGGCTGACTCTCTAACTTGGTCTCAAATGCTTGCGGTAAAAAGAGGAATATCTACTAGCCGTCGTGTAAACAAAGCGAGTAAAATGGGGGGCAATACAGCGACCAACGTGACCATGCCGTGCTCCGTTAGGGTGATGGAGGTATTTTCTTCTATGCGCCGAGAAATCGCGCAGCTGCAAGAGGAGTTGGCGAGTATGAAAGTGACCTTTAACAGCTTACAGCCAATAGCTGAGCGTTTAGTGGCTATTACAAGCCTAGTTCACCCTGGCAATGTAATGGATGAAAAGTGCTCCGAGACTTCCATGCGCTTCCTCAATGCTATTAGTACTGAGGTCATGGACCGGATAAAATGCCTCACGGAGGTAGTGGTTTATAATGTACCTGACCGTTTAAAAGTTCACACCATCAAGAAGGTACTGATGGATATCTGCGGTCTAGAAGGTAATTTAATCAGTTGCACCAGCCTGAGGAAAAGGGCTATTAAAAACCAATATCCCGTGCTATTCAGGTTTGCTACAGAGCGTTCGGTCCGTAAATTCCTGTCATACCAAAAAGACTTCCGGTCGCGCACAACCTTTGTCCAGTTAAAATTAGTGAACGCACAGACGGTCATGCAAGGCCGTTACGAAAACCATTTTGCATGCAAGCCTACTAATGAGCGGGCTCCTGGAATATCTTCTGATCCTCTGCAGGATTTTGTCACCCCGGAGGCCTCCCACATAGTTGACTCAGATGTCCCAGAGGATGTAGCTC
>OX104064.1:207752739-207971867 GCA_944474145.2 Dicrocoelium dendriticum | reverse complement strand
CCAGACTGCTACACATTCCATTACTCCGCTCCCTAAAGGCAAAGAAGAGACTAGCGCGGTCTTCGTTTCTTCTTAAGTTTGTCTACGCGTGAACAGCATATGGCAGCACGGTTGCCATCCCAGAATAAGAGACATGCCAAAATTTTGCAGGTCTTCAGGAAGGAGATGCAAGAATTCCTATGTTTTGGCAATCTACAAAGCATCTTCCATATCTGCGATTCGCAAGACCACTTCTTTGAAAACTGGCCCTTATATATCTAAGGACGCCCACGATGTAGTGCAAGACATCTAAGCACCTTCAGCTCAAAACTCATCCACATTCATTGTGGTTACCGTTCTAGCACCTAAGAGACTTTAACGGTATCCGTCGCACCCATTTTCCAGGGGTTAAGAATAGCAAACTGAATACAAGATGATCTTATTCTTCACCGACCTCTTCCTTCAATCCTTATTTCTTATCTACATCTTCATCCCTTCTCTTCAGACTTTTATCACATTCAACTTCTTGACCACTGGATCCGTGGAAAAAAGTATTAGGCTTATGACCTCTATGGTACCCCTAGTAAAGGCATGCTACAAGACCTAAGCCTTGCATAGAATGTTGAAAACGTTTTCTGCTGCGGATGCACCTAAGCGTAGCATTAGAATTGTCCAAAATCGTCTAAATGCCGGCTTTAAATGAACCTTTATGTGTCTTCCTAGATGTCGGTTGCCAGCGGGCCCTAATAGAAGCATTTTCATTAAGTCTGAGCACTAGTTACTATACTCAGCAGTTTCCAAACACTATCAGTAGTTAAACCGCAAAATAAAAAATAATTCTTTCTTATTGTTGACAAAGAGCGCACTTTAAAAGTTCTAGGCCCAAGAATCAGACATTTTGCTCTCCACTTACTCTCTCTTGACCCCATATACTTAGCTTTATCTGGTATACATGTGCCTTTCGCTATTGGCAACACTAGTAGACAGGCATAATGAAAATCAGATCCTCTTCTTTAACTGCTTTTGCTCGTAAAACACTCGCATTTCAGATTTCATTTCACTGGCACGAAAGCTAACCAATGACAGAGAGGCCCCTGTCACACTGGCTGGCTGGAGCACCAGAAACTTTCCATCACCACTTTTCTTCTCTTGGCCGCCCGTGTGTCATTTATCTTTTAGCTGGCTCCAAAGCCCACCATGCGTTATGCGTAATGGCGGGTGAACGACCAGCTCCCACTGGTTTTTGTTACTATTCTACTCCTGATTTACCTTATCGCTCTTTGCCTAGGGTGCTAGAACAGCTCTTGCCAGGAAAATCACAAAAAGAAATAGTCGGTGTGACATTAGAGTGCCAGTTAACATTGCCATCTGGATGAACACCGCCGGCACTATCTTCGGAACTTAAAAATGGAGAGAAATAAATCGAAATTCATCAAAGAGCTGCACAATAGTGTGCATCTACACATGAGGCATAACAATACCTCAAGTATAAGCAAGCTCAACCACCAGAAGTAGAGTTGTTAAAGCCCAACCAATGTAGACCAAAACGGATTTCACGCCCAAATGCAATTTAGCTAAATTTTACTAAATTTTCCCATGCTCATTTCTTTATTATTAGTGACAGGCTCCTATAGCTCACTGATGTTAGATACAGAGCCTCATTAATATAGAAAATCGGCTCTAAGGGATAAATCTTGTGATGTTTAGCTAAGTAATGTGTGTATTTTGCAGGCCGAAATCTGTCAACGGATCTGAAAGATCCCCTGAGTTACTCAGGTAGATCTGGCTCATGCGGCCTTGCTGTAAGCTTTAGAAAAGTTTAGAGGCTTAAAAAATGCTAAACTCTATTTTACTGGTTGTTTATGTGACTCAGTATCCCCTGAAAACGGTATGCTGTGGCCTTCTAACCGTGAGTTAATTACAAGCTCCACTGAATTCCCTTGTAGATATAATATTCCTTGCTGGATTTCTAGCGTTTTCGCGCAAGCTCATCCCTTAATTGCATATATTTTTTCATGCTTGCCTGCAAAGTTTACTTTTCGGCCACCTGCGCAGTCCGTAGTTGTCGCAGGGTATTACGGGCTAATTAGAGCATTTCTGGATAGCTATGCCTATCTAGAACATACACCGCTTCCCTACTTTTTATATTTTCTTTTCTTTTTTCTGCTATCTGCTTGCAAAGCAGAAAGCGATTTTTAGCGAAAAATAAAATGGCCTTATTCGTAGACCATCATTTAATTGCGAATAACTCGCAAACTACTGCACGCATGGTGTTGCTTTTACATTCGTCGTATTCAGGCGCTAAAGCTCGTCCAGACAAGTGTAATTTGGTGCTACTTTAAGCGGTATTCTAACTTTAGAAGGGCTTTTTCTTTTATCTGAGAATAACTCAGGTTGGAATTTTGCGCCGTAGAGCAATATCAGCGTAATAAAAGTAGGGCTATATTTTTTTGTTAATGGGTATTTTTCTACTGAAGCACGCAGATTTATTTTCTCTCTTAACAAATTGCTTCTATTTATGTCTGCATTTTTCGGAATTGTTTTTACTTTTCGTATGCCTTATAATTCCTTCATTCATTTCTTCCATGTGCGCAACAACAATTGGGGCAACTGAGTGGCCAATTATTGTGCGATCAATTTAAAGTGAACTTGTGGCAAATTGGATTCTGTTTCAAGGAGAAAAGGCAAACTACACCTCCGCGAAGTATTCACAATGAAATACAAGGAGCTCAATATCGCCCGAAGGAACCAGAAAAATGTCAAGGTGGGCACCTGCGACCCAGTAGCTGTATACTAAACAGTGCCAATGCATTTGCAATTGCTAACGATGAACATATATTTTACCAACTTCCATGCAAGAGCATCGGATAAATGTAAGCATTGATCTGAACCCTTTAGGGTGCAGCCTCTAGCAGGTCTAGAAATATACCTATTTATTTATTTATTTACAAGCTGCACCTCATTGGCCCATTTAGCCTACTATCATACTCACAGCTGGTTCTAATCACAGAAACGTGGCACCTCTCAAACGCCACTGACAACCTAATACGTATCCATGGCTACACCAAATTTTGTAACGGACGAGGCAAGTATCGGGGTGGCGGTTGCCGTATCTATACCCGGGACGACTTTGGTGCGCCTGATTTCGAACTGCTATCTATAGGTGATTCTGAAGACTGCGTCTGGATCCAGGCGACAGGATGTCAACTTGACCTCCTTATCGGTTGCGTATACAACCCTCCACACACTTCTAGCGAAACGGTTAATGAACTCATTGAGCTTTTCATTGAAATCTCCCTAACGCCTCCACGTCATCAGATAGTAAGTGGCGATTTTAATATGCCACTTATCCCCTGGAACGACCAGGCTGCCCCACTCAGATGCAGAAGTTTCGTTGACACCGTCTACGCAAATAACTGGACCCAACACGTTCAACATCACACCAGTCTTTATAACACCCTAGACTTAATTTTTACGCAAGGTGGCTTTGATACAGTCGCTGGCACACTGGATAACCTAAGTGGCGGCGACCACAAGGTGGTCAAACTTATATTTACACTTTCTACTCCACACTGCTTCACTTTTGGTTCTGTCACACAGTTTCGAACGTTCAACCACATTAACAGGGACAGCTTTGCGATACTAGTGAGAGCCGCGAACTAAAAATATTTTTAACCACTAATCTAGACGCAGCATCATACGCCTTAAATCTAAATTTCTTTATCTGCCTAGAGGTTGTCGTCCCACCCACTTGCAGAAGCCGCTTAAAGATGACAGCGAAATCAGCCAAGGCCTACGGTGTACTTAGTAAGATCAACGAATGCGCCATGGATACTGCAAAAATAAGGAATTCCTTATCCTTGATCGCAAGAACGCAATCCTAGCCAACAGGCAAACTGCGCAGGAATCAGCCAAGATAGCTGTGGAAGATGCTGCCCTTAAGTATAATAATAACGCCAAGTCACTCAGGCAACTACTCCGACAAAGAGGCAATCAAAAATCTACGCCTGTTGCCTCACTGAGACTTTCTGACACATCCTTTATTAGCGATGCATCAAAAATATGTGAGACCCTCAATAAGTAATTCTGCAGTTCTTTCACTGATGCTAATGGAACCTTACTCGCTACGCCATCTAAGCTCACTAATGACTCACTTGACACTATTAAGTCTGACTTACGTTCTATCACTCGAATAATTAGCTCAACCAAAATGACCTCACATCCTGCTCCCGGTGATCTACCCTCTACACTGTTGCTACTCAGTAGCCAGGACATCCCCGGTTCTACTTATCAACCTAGTCACGCTGTCCTTGACAAACCGGATTTATCCAACCTCACGGAAACATGCCACCGTTATTCCCAAACACAAAAGAGGCAGTCAGCAGAACATGGAAAACTATCGCCCCATCAGCCACATGCCTATTGTTTCAAGAGTAATGGAACGAATAGACAAAGAAACCATGCTCACCTTCATGCTTACTGGAAACCTCGTTAATTGACAACAACATGCACTTTGGCCGTCTAAATCCTGTCAGACCTGTCAAACTGAGTTCCCCAACCAAGTAACTCAACAGATTGACAAGCAAGCACCAGCCATCATCTACCTAGACTCGACAAATGCCTTTGACAAGTACAACATGCAGAACTCTTGATGAAGCTGGAATCATACGGTTTCTCCGGCAAACTACACACTTGGTTCTCATCATATCTTACATCTCGCTCACGGTCAATAATTGTTGGGGACATTATGTCACTTCCAAAACCAGACAAAAGTGGTGTAATTCAAGGAAGCGTTTTAGGCCCTCTACTACTCCTGTTCTATGTCGATGACATGTTCCAGGTTTTTAAACATGGGATGCTTTACCTCTTTGCCGACGAGATCAAAATTGTCTTTTCATTTCATCCGTCAAACTTCCACGCCGCTCTGTCCCATATACAGTACGACTAACGAGACATAGCTGCTTGGTGCGACACATGCAATTGGACGTTCACACCAGCAAAATGCAATATCCTTACATACAGATGCACCGTGTCAGCCAAGACCTTAATGCTACAAGACACGCCATTGAATAACTGCTTAACAGTGCGGGACTTAAGCGTCCACTACTCCTGTTTGTTTAATTTCGCAGAACAAGTAGTTTATTTAGCAGCAAAAGTGCTCTCTCTCATCGGATATATCTTCAAAATCATGATATTACAATAATCCAGAACTGCTTCCTACAAAACATGTGCCCGGTTGTTACTAGAGTACTGCTCTATAGTACCCACTAACCTAAGAAAATGCGACAGAAAAGCCCTTGAGAAGGTTCAGCGTACCTTCACCAAACACCTCCTGGGGCACGCAAGTCTCAAATCCAATGATCGATGCAACATACTTGAGCTAGACCAATTATGGCCGCGCTGACTGAAAACCAACCTCGCTTTCCTATATTCGCTTATTAACAACCCCAATGGGAGCCCACCAACCCCTGTCTCAGACCAATACAACACTTCGTACCCCCTACGTGAAAGACCCCACTCCATTATCTTACCAAGAAGGTGCAGTAATATTCGCTTCAACTTCTACCTCTACGGATGCACGCAGGTATGGAATAGGTTACCGCTCACAATAAGGGCATTTATGAAAATAAACCAGTTCCACTTCTTTATAAGCAAATACCTCTCTGTCACGCACGTTTCCAAGCTACTGAATGTTAACTGTCCAGAAGACGGGTTGTTTGAAAATTGACCAGACCACTTATAATCGCCTTTTCCTACCTTCCCAGACTATCTCCTTCCGGACTCCTAATATTTCTATCTGACTGCTTCCTCCAACGACCCCTTATGTCTTCCATCACCTAGGTATCAGCCACCAGATACGGGATGCCTCTGCATTCCCTCAAACCTCCCACAGCTGGCTAGCACGAGACATGCGCATCTGGCTAATCGCAGCAACATAACTGCATACCATCTAGGCGGTGAAGCCGGTGTGCGTAGGACCTCAAGTACCAGTTGACGTTGCCTAAATATATCCTTATCGCCAGGCTGACATCGATCGCTCTTACAATTGTTACCCTATGAACCACGACAACATCGTATATTCTCTTTTAATCGCGCTTCATTTAACCATATATTCTTACTACTTTCCTTACTTGTTTTGCTGTTACTTTCGTCACATTATGGACCACCTACCACATATGCTCCACCGACTTACTTTTCAAACGGTAGCCCCGCACTTCTGTGCGTACGACATCGAGTATCTGGCCTTGCTGCATGATCAACCCTTGTGTCGTCCTATCCTTCACTTTTCTTTTGTGTTCTGGCTCATTCCGTCTTACCAACCACCCAGTACTGATACCCCACCGACTCACCTTTCACACTGTAGCTCCACCCATTTGTGCGTAGGATCTCAAGTACCAAGAGACGTTGCCTATTTATATCCTTATCGCCAATCTGACATCTTTCTCTCCCAAAATTGTTACCGTATAAATAACGAAAGTATAGAATATTCTCTTTTCATCGCGCTTCCATTTTCCTACATCCCTACTACTTCTCGCAAGTTTGGCTCTGAATTTCCTCTCCCATTACGAACCACCTACCAACGATGTTCCACCGAGGCATTTTCCACACTGCAGCTGCGCACTTTGGTGCGTAAGTCCTCAAGGATCTGGCCACGGTGTCTGACCGTCCCTGTCTCGTCCTAATCTTTCACTTATCTCTTTTGCTTTTGCTTCTTCCGTCTTACAAAGCACCAAGCACAGGTGCTCCACCGAATTACCCTCCACAATGTAGAGCCGCAATCTCGTGCGTAAAACCTCAAGTAACAGGCCAGGTTGCCCAAGTACATACTTATTGATAAGCTGAAATCGTTCTATCTTATAATTGTTACCATATGAACCAAAACACTACTGAATATTCTCTGTTAATCCCGCTTCCAATTATCGCATATTGCTACTACTAATATTACCTGTTTGGCTTTGGATATTCCCTCCTCCTATACAAATCTTATCTGCGGTCCTCCAAAGACTTATCTTTCACGCTGTAGCTCGGCACTATCGTGCGTAAGACTACAAGTATCTGGCTACGTTGCCTACCTATAACCTTAACTCGTCCTACTTCCTCACTTATCTCTTTGACCGTCGAAATCCACTCCATTTTCGCAACACCTATCTCTGATGCTCCACCGAGTTACCTTCCACATTGTAGCTCCGCAATTTTGTGCATAGGACCGCAAGTAGCAGGCTATGTTTCCTACGTGTGTCCCTATCGTGTGTCGCCCAAAATGATAACTCCTACCTTTCATGTATACTTTAGTTGTTGACCGATGGTACATAATTCTTTCTTGTTTTAATCTTCCTTACAACCGGCTCGACACCCGACCGCCTCGTAAGTTCCCGCGCACGTGTTCGCTCTTGGCTCGCTTCCTCCGTCCGCTTCTTATCGTAGCCTATCCAATACAGTTCCTGTGTCCGACCCCAATTGCCTTCTGATTTCCGCGCTTAATTTCGCGCACCATCTCGGACTAATATTAACTAGTCCTACAAATTGGTAACTTCGATTCGCACGCGCGAATTCAATATTTTCCTTGTTTGTATTTTTGGTGACTTGGTTTTTTCATTTATTTAGGTGTATTCATTTGTCTCTTGCGTAATTTTATTACTTTTACGTGCTTTTGTTCATCCTTTATGTTTTCGACTCACATTTCGTGAGCGCATCTGAGTCGTTCCACAGCGTAAACATGCTTACTTTGGCAATCCCAAGTTTAATGGAATACAGCCTAGAGGTTTGGTTGGCGATATCCGAGATCGAACTGGAAAATAAAGGCATCACAGCGGACTGTCTGAGGTACAATCAGCTTGTCCCACGCCTTCCTTCATAGGTTGTAAGGCTGGTTGTGGACATTCTGCTTTGTCCGTAGAATGAGGCAAAGTAGGAAACGATGGAGCAAGCGATTTTAAAAGGGTTACGGCCCAGCGCACGAGCTTGATTTGAACAACTCAATGGTCTCAAGCTTGGAGATCGCAAGCCATCGGCGTTGCTCCGCGAACTTCAGCGCATCGCTGGTCCCTTATTCTAGAACGATGAAGGGATAAGGGAGCTGTGGCTTGCACGTCTCCCAGAGCCATTGTCGGTAATGCTGTCCAGGTTTATAGATACACCTGAAAGGATTAGCTACCAAGGCAGCCGCTGCGTTCGAACGTTTTCCTCACCAGACGCCCTCTAGCTCCGGTGAAGTATTCGCACCGATGAAAACCGAACCCCATATTTGCTCCCAGTCGTCAGGCCCACCTGACACTAAAGACGAAGAAATTGCGCCACTTAGCAGCAGGATAGCAGCAATAGAGGTTTCGAAGCTGCATGTGCCACGGTCAAATGCTGACCACGTGTTGGCTAGTGTTCAGTGCGGCTCCTCTGTGCCTGCACCAAGTACGTCTCCTTCGGCACGAAAGCGCAGCATTTTCCTGCACGATCTCAGTCAGATAATACCAAACCCGTCGAAGGAGTATGTTAGTATCACCGCCAATACGGCGGAAGAGCTAGACGTTGTCGGGCTCCCTGCATTAGGCACGACCCTGCTGCTTCAGGGAAAGCGAATAGCCCGTATACTAGCACGACCAAGGTATCTGACAGTAAGCAAGCAAAGCGCCTGTTTTACGTTAAGGATGGACGTTGTTCCATCACGTTCCTCATCGACACGGAAGCGGAAGTCAGGGACATTCCAGCAATTGCTACCGGCAAACACTCGGAGCCTAGGTACAATTTGTGTGCGGCCAATGGTTCCACGATGGCTTCCTTCGGTCAGCGCATGCGGAACCTGGACACCAATCTTCGCTGAGATTTTCAGTGGGTCTTCAAGGTTGCGTCTGTATCCTTTGCAAGTACCGGTATCGACCTCCTCCGACATTTTGGGTTGCTTGTTGATGCTGGTCGCCACAGGCTTTTAGACGACCGTACTAAACTAGTGGTCGATGTCGTTCTTACGGACGCCCTGACAACCAGTCCCGTTTTTCAAATCGCAAATGCACCATCCCAATATGCGAACCTACTGTCTGACTACCCGCCACTAATACGGCCAGCTGCAATGCTTCCGCCAGTCACGACAATGGTCGCTCATCACACAGTCAGGCGTAGTCAGCCAGTTAGTGCACGACCCAGACGACTTGCCCCTGACAAACTACGTGCAGCACGAGCTGAACCCGACCACATGCTCCAGCTCGGTATCGTCAGACCGTCCAACAACCCATGGGCACATGGTCCCGAAGAATGTCATGGGGAACTGACGTCCTTGCGGCGACTATCGAACCTTGAATACGGTTTCCACGCCTGATCGCTGTCCGATTCCACACATAGTGGATCTCACCGCCAGTCTGGCGGGTAAAATTGTCCTCAGCAAAATCGACTTGGTACTCGCATACAACCAAATTTCGGTAGCCGAAGCGGACATCTCTAAAACTGCCCTGACGACTCCATTTGCTTTGTTCGAGTTTCTGCGCATACCATTTGGTCTAAAGAATGCCGCGCAAACTTTTTAGCGCTTCATCGACCAAGTTTGTCACGGCTTAGACTTCGCTAACGCTCATCTCGACGACATTTTAAGCACGAGCTATTCACGAGAAGAGCACCTGCGACACATAAGAACACTTTTTTAAGCTTTTATCTCCGCAAGGGGTGACGATCAACGCAGAAAGGTCTACGTTTGGGGTCGCCTCAATAAACTCCCTTGACCGTCGGATCTCTTCTGCAGGCGTCGTGCCACTGCAAAATAAAATTTAAGCCATCGTCAACTACCGCGATTCTCCTTCTATCAAGCAGCGCAGGCGTTTTGATGGCCTTGTCAACTTTTACCTACCAGTTCTACCTAACTGCCCCTCGCTGCTGCAACCCCTCACGGACCTTCTCCTAGAAAAACTCAAGAACTTCGAATTTCCTGCCGTAACGCGCGCTGCTTTTAAGTCGCTGAAAGTGGCTATCGCCAACATAGCTTCTATAGCGCATCACGATCCGGCCGCCCCACTGTCCCTTAGTATTGACGCCTCGGACGTGGCAGCTGGCGCTGTTTTGCAGCAACGCGTAGTCGACATGTGGCAACCCTTAGCCTTTTTCTCCAAACGCCTACAACCTACCGAATCTCGCTACAGCACGTTCGGCATGGAGCTACTAACCTTGTATCTAGCGATACGTCACTTTGGATACATCTTAGAAGGCCGCTCCTTTGCCATCTTCACCGACCACAAACCTCTTACTTACGTGCTCAGCTCGACTACCGACTGATACTCTCCTAGAGAGTCGCGCCACCTTGACCATATCGCTCAGTTTACGGCCGCTATACGGCGTGTCTCAGGTGTGCACAACGCCGTCGCCGATGTACTTTCCCGCATCCAAGCTATCTCCGCTGACGCCGGCACTGCCATCGACTTTGCAGCCATGGCCACAGCACAACTCAACGACACTGAGATTGATCTACTACCCAGGTCTCCCTCATTGGACATACGACCCGTTCCTCCGACAACATCAGACGGCACTATACTTAGCGATTTATCTCTGGGCCCACCGCGCACAGTCGTCAACAGCGAGTTTCGGCAGACCGTGTTTGACACGTTGCACGGCTTGTCTCATCCAGGCGTTCGCGCATCGGTTTACCTTGTACCACGTGCGATTCGTTTGGCGCAATGTTAATCGGGACGTCCGTACGTGGACAGCTGCTTGCCTTCCGTTTCAATGCGCGAAGGGGCACAAGCACACGAGAAACCCAGTAGGCACGTCTCCGACGCCAGACGCAAGTTTTAAGCACGTGCACGTTGACCTCGTAGGTCCTCTGCCGCCTTCCAATACATTGTAAATCAACTGACCTGCATCGATCGAATTACTAGGTGGGCTTAGGATGTCCCTATCCCAAATTGCTCCTCGGAAAAGGTAGCGGAAGCTTTCCTGGAGAGCTGGGTAGCTCAATACGGCTGTTCCGCCATCGAGACCACCGATCAAGGGTCACATTTCTCGTCGACATTTGCCACGTTGCTTAAGGCTTTAGGCTGTCACTACGTCCAGACGACGGCGTAGCATACAGCCGCTAACGGCATGGTGGAGCGTTTTCAGCGCTAGTTGAAGGCAGCGCTACGTGCGCACGCATATCCTTCATGGTCTGAAACACTTCCCCTCGTTCTCCTAGGCTTAAGAAACACGGTTAAAACCAACTTTAAATAAATAAATAAATAAATAGGTATATTTCTAGACCTGCTAGAGGCTGCACCCTAAAGGGTTCAGATCAATGCTTACATTTATCCGATGCTCTTGCATGGAAGTTGGTAAAATATATGTTCATCGTTAGCAATTGCAAATGCATTGGCACTGTTTGGTATACAGCTACTGGGTCGCCCACCTTGACATTTTTCTGGTTCCTTCGGGCGATATTGAGCTCCTTGTATTTCATTGTGAATACTTCGCGGAGGTGTAGTTTGCCTTTTCTCCTTGAAACAGAATCCAATTTGCCACTAGTTCACTTTAAATTGATCGCACAATAATTGGCCACTCAGTTGCCCCAATTGTTGTTGCGCACATGGAAGAAATTAATGAAGGAATTATAAGGCATACGAAAAGTAAAAACAAATCCGAAAAATGCAGACATAAATGGAAGCAATTTGTTAAGAGGAAAAATAAATCTGCGTGCTTCAGTAGAAAAATACCCATTAACAAAAAAATATAGCCCTACTTTTATTACGCTGATATTGCTCTAAAGCGCAAAATTCCAACCTGAGTTATTCTCAGATAAAAGAAAAAGCCCTTCTAAAGTTAGAATACCGCTTAAAGTAGCACCAAATTACACTTGTCTGGACGAGCTTTAGCGCCTGAATACGACGAATGTAAAAGCAACACCATGCGTGCAGTAGTTTGCGAGTTATTTGCAATTAAATGATGGTCTACGAATAAGGCCATTTTTATTTTTCGCTAAAAATCGCTTTCTGCTTTGCAAGCAGATAGCAGAAAAAAGAAAAGAAAATATAAAAAGTAGGGAAGCGGTGTATGTTCTAGATAGGCATAGCTATCCAGAAATGCTCTAATTAGCCCGTAATACCCTGCGACAACTACGGACTGCGCAGGTGGCCGAAAAGTAAACTTTGCAGGCAAGCATGAAAAATATATGCAATTAAGGGATGAGCTTGCTCGAAAACGCTAGAAATCCAGCAAGGAATATTATATCTACAAGGGAATTCAGTGGAGCTTGTAATTAACTCACGGTTAGAAGGCCACAGCATACCGTTTTCAGGGGATACTGAGTCACATAAACAACCAGTAAAATAGAGTTTAGCATTTTTTAAGCCTCTAAACTTTTCTAAAGCTTACAGCAAGGCCGCATGAGCCAGATCTACCTGAGTAACTCAGGGGATCTTTCAGATCCGTTGACAGATTTCGGCCTGCAAAATACACACATTACTTAGCTAAACATCACAAGATTTATCCCTTAGAGCCGATTTTCTATATTCATGAGGCTCTGTATCTAACATCAGTGAGCTATAGGAGCCTGTCACTAATAATAAAGAAATGAGCATGGGAAAATTTAGTAAAATTTAGCTAATTGCATTTGGGCGTGAAATCCGTTTTGGTCTGCATTGGTTGGGCTTTAACAACTCTACTTCTGGTGGTTGAGCTTGCTTATACTTGAGGTATTGTTATGCCTCATGTGTAGGTGCACACTATTGTGCAGTTCTTTGATGAATTTCGATTTATTTCTCTCCATTTTTAAGTTCCGAAGATAGTGCCGGCGGTGTTCATCCAGATGGCAATGTTAACTGGCACTCTAATGTCACACCGACTATTTCTTTTGTGGTTTTCCTGGCAAGAGCTGTTCTAGCACCCTAGGCAAAGAGCGATAAGGTAAATCAGGAGTAGAATAGTAACAAAAACCAGTGGGAGCTGGTCGTTCACCCGCCATTACGCATAACGCATGGTAGGCTTTGGAGCCAGCTAAAATATAAATGACACACGGGCGGCCAAGAGAAGAAAAGTGGTGATGGAAAGTTTCTGGTGCTCCAGCCAGCCAGTGTGACAGGGGCCTCTCTGTCATTGGTTAGCTTTCGTGCCAGTGAAATGAAATCTAAAAATGCGAGTGTTTTACGAGCAAAAGCAGTTAAAGAAGAGGATCTGATTTTCATTATGCCTGTCTACTAGTGTTGCCAATAGCGAAAGGCACATGTATACCAGATAAAGCTAAGTATATGGGGTCAAGAGAGAGTAAGTGGAGAGCAAAATGTCTGATTCTTGAGCCTAGAACTGTTAAAGTGCGCTCTTTGTCAACAATAAGAAAGATGATTTTTTTTATTTTGCGGTTTAACCACTGATAGTGTTTGGAGACTGCTGAGTATAGTAACTAGCGCTCAGACTTAATGAAAAAGCTTCTATTAGGGCCCGCTGGCAACCGACATCTAGGAAGACA
Source organism: Dicrocoelium dendriticum (assembly GCA_944474145.2). Classification (NCBI taxonomy): domain Eukaryota; kingdom Metazoa; phylum Platyhelminthes; class Trematoda; order Plagiorchiida; family Dicrocoeliidae; genus Dicrocoelium; species Dicrocoelium dendriticum. Next base: position 207,958,480 of record OX104064.1, on the reverse strand, counting down.
CACAAAGGTTCATTTAAAGCCGGCATTTAGACGATTTTGGACAATTCTAATGCTACGCTTAGGTGCATCCGCAGCAGAAAACGTTTTCAACATTCTATGCAAGGCTTAGGTCTGGTAGCATGCCTTTACTAGGGGTACCATAGAGGTCATAAGCCTAATACTTTTTCCACGGATCCAGTGGTCAAGAAGTTGAATGTGATAAAAGTCTGAAGAGAAGGGATGAAGATGTAGATAAGAAATAAGGATTGAAGGAAGAGGTCGGTGAAGAATAAGATCATCTTGTATTCAGTTTGCTATTCTTAAACCCTGGAAAATGGGTGCGACAGATACCGTTAAAGTCTCTTAGGTGCTAGAACGGTAACCACAGTGGATGTGGATGAGTTTTGAGCTGAAGGTGCTTAGATGTCTTGCACTACATCGTGGGCGTCCTTAAGCTATATCAGGGCCAGTTTCAAAGAAGTGGTCTTGCGAATCGCAGATATGGAAGATGCTTTGTAGATTGCCAAAACATAGGAATTTTTGTATCTCCTTCCTGAAGACCTGCAAATTTTGGATTTCTCTTATTCTGAGAGGCAACCTGTTCCATATGTTCACGTAGACAACTAAGAAGAAACGAGACCGCAGTCTCTTCTTTGCCTTTAGCGGAGTCCAGACACTGCGATTCTTTAAAATGTGAGCTGAAGGCTTCACATAAAATTCTTGGGTCACTAGACGTTTCGTTGGGACTGATCTTTAGAGTAGAAATCTTACGTCCATAGTTAGGTGTTCGAGAGCGCAGCAGCCAACTGAGACTCTTAGCTTTGTTTGCACTATTTAGTGCGGCTATTTCTTGCTTGGTTTGCTGCAGCTTAACTCTGGCAGAAAACTGGTGTGCCATCTCGTTCGCTCTCATGATGTGAGCAAAATTGAAGGTTTTGTAATAGGATCGTCTAAGCTGACGCATTCTGTTATGCATTTTGCTTTGGGTCACACTTTTAGAAGAATGCCTTATTAAATGAGACACGGGAGCTAGAGAGTCGAGACAGGGCAGTATTTCTTCATAAAACAGCTCGGCCGAGCGATCCACAGAATCAGACAAAAAGAATTCATCCCAATTTTTTGATCGGACGAGCACGGCAAAGGTAGTCCAGTTGACGAGGTGCATTGGGCGGTATACTAAGACTGCGTCTGGTTCTGTTGGGTGGGCATTATGTTGCTTTAAGTAAACCGAGCAGTGCACTAATCTGTGATCACTACCCGGAAATTCCCGGCCGACTGCCACTCGCGTTGATGGGATGCCGAGAGTAAATATTAGGTTTACGGTTGCACCCTGCGATTACCTGGACAGCTGGTAGCACCAGCCCCATGTACTACCACTTTTGACTACGGAAGTTACACTTACCGATTGGCTCACCAGATGCGTGAGCTACGTCCACCCGCTCCTCGATCGCAGTGGACACCAGTGTACGTGCCCAAAAAGCTGTCTACGTGTTCACACGTCCTTCTTCGCGCAGCCGGCGTTCGACGGCCCCTTCAGTCGACGTACATAGGACCTTTTAAGGTGCTACATCGTGCGAGTAATGCGTACACTATTGACCGCGGTGGTCCACACGAAGTCGTCACCATCGACCGTCTAAAACCCGCCTTTATGGAAGAAACTACCTGGCCTACTTCGTCTAATTGTGATTCGTGCGACGTCACAACTCACCGCACCAGCTTTCAGCATCCTACTGCCACCAGCTCGGTCTACAGGTCATCCCGACATCTCCCGAATCCAGCCCACCGCCTTATACGACCAATCGTGGTGGTCCGGAGGTGCGTAAGCCGATTCGTCTTTCCGACTTTGTACAGTGTACCTACTTTTAGCTTTGTAGATATTGTATATGTTTGCCCTATTTTCGGTTGATTAACGTTTTGAAAACAAAAATACCAAAAGCCTCCGAAAACTTTTGAAAAATATATTCCCAAACCAAGGAATTTAGACACGCGGATCGTTCGTTTGTTCTTCTGGGCGTTTTATCTGCGTGTTTTTTTCTCGCCCCTAAACGCCCTAAACCCTTCCCTTTAGTCGATTGGCCCACACCAGGAATGTTTTCGAGGATTCTGATGCAAAAGCTAGTCATTTCTCCATGGAACGGTTGTCACTTCTCCGCTGGACGAGTGTCGCTTCTTTGCGGAACGAAGGTCGCTTCTTCGCGGGACGATGGTCGTTTCTCAGCGGCACCAGGGTCATTTTGGCGCGGGGCGGGGTGCGGCTGTGAGAGAGACCACTCCCAAGCGCACCGTTTGGCAGCAGCGGAGGTTGTGGTCCTGTTTGCCTTTTTCTGGGCTAGCCAGATTTTGTAGTCCGGCCAACCCGCTCCGACGGCTCGCCGAAATACACCCTGCCCTGCAAACAATAAATGACAAATCACAAACGGCACAGCGGACTCCGACTTCCCGCGAACGCACATTTTTACTTGGCACGATTTTGCCTTATAAACCTTGATTTAATAGTCCTTTTCGGAAGCGAATGCTTTCTATATATAGCCTTTTAGGGAAGCTCTGTGGCGCGCAAAATTATAACTGACATATTTCGTGTACAATTCATTGGTTGTCAAATTGTACATTATACTTTCTTGTTTCAATCCTCCTTACAACCAGCTCGACACGACCGCCTCGTAAAATCCCGCGCAGGAGTTCGCTCTTGGCTCGCTTCGTCCGTCCGCTTCTCATTGTAGTCCATCGAATACAGTCTTTGTGTCCGACTCCAATTGTCTTCTGATTTCCGCGCTTAATTTCGTGCACCATCTCGGACTAGGATTAAATAGTCCCACAACCACAAAGCTAGCATCGTTATTTCTATAATTGCCATCCTATGAACAAAAACACCATTGAATAGTCTCTGTAAATCTCGCTTCAGTTCATCGCACATCCCTACTAGTTCTCTTACCTGTTTCACTCTGGATTTCTTCTCAAATTATGGATCACCCACCCACGATGCTCTACCGACTTACCTTTCAAATGTAGCTCCGCACTTTGGTGCGTCGGACTACAAGAATCTGGCTATGACGCCTAGGTATAACCTTATCTCGTACTACTTCTTCAATCATCTCTTTGACGCTGCCTTTTCTGTCTACTCATGGACCACCTAACTCTTATGCTCCATCGACATACCTTTCACAATATAGCTCCGCACTTTGGAGGGTAAGACCTCAAGAAGCTGGCCATGCTGCCGGATCATCGCTTGTCTCGTCCTAAGGTTTCAGTTATCCCTTTTGCCCTGGCTCATTTCGTTTTACGAACCACAAAGCACCGATGCTCCACAGACATACCCTCCAAACTGTAGCGCCGCAATTTCCTGCATAGAACCTCAAGTATCAGGCCAAGTATCCCACGTAAATGCTGTCGTAAGGCCGATTTAGTTATTTCTATAACTGGCACTCTATGAACCCAGACACCACTGTATATTCTCTTTTTATCCCGCTTCCATCTATTAAATATTCGTATCATTCCTCTTACCTGTTTGGATCTGGCGTTTCTCCCCTCCATGGCAACTGCCATCTGCGGTCCGTCATCAACGTATCCTTTACAGTGTAGCTCCGCACATTTTGCGCGAGACCTCAAGAACGTAGCTATGATGTCTACCCATAATATTACCTAGTCCTACTTATTTACTTATCGCTTTAATTTTGGCATTCCTCTCCACTTTTGTACCATCTACCTGGGACGCTCAACCGAATCATCTTCAACACTGTTGCTTCGCACGCTTGTGAGTAAGACCTCAAGTAGCAGGCAATGTTTCCTACTTATACCCTTATTCCAAAACAGACATCGTTATTTTGATAACTGCCACCCAAGGAACCAAAACACGAGTGACTATATCTTTACATCTCGCTTCTATGCCTGGCATATTCCTACTAATTCTCTTACTTGTTTGGTCCTGGCTTTCCTCCTCCACTATGGAGTACCTTCCCACGATGTTGCACTGAATAACCTTTCACAATTTAGCTCCGCACGCTTGTGCGTAAGATCTCAAGAATCTGGCTATGATGCCTACCCATAACCTCATCTCGTAATACTTCTTCACTTATCTCTTTGGCTTTCCTGTCCACTTATGGACCACCAACCTTTGGTGCTCCACCGACTTACCTTTCACAGTAGAGCTCCGCACTTTGGGAGGTAAGACCTCATAGATCTGCCTGACCATGGCTTGTCCCGTCCTAAAGCTTCACTTATCACTTATGCTGTGGCTCATTCCGTCTTACGAACCACCAAGCACCGCTACTCCATCGACTTACCTTCCAAGCTGTGGTTGTCTCTCGCTTCCATCTTCTCCTAGGCAACTGCCATATCCGCTCCTCCGGCGACTTACCTTTCAACTGTAGCTCCGCCCTTCTGTACGTAAGACCACAAGTATCTGGCTATGATGCCTACCTATAACTACCTCGTCCTAGTTCTTCAAGTATCTATTTCACCCCGCCTTTCCTGTCCACCTATGGACTACCTACCTCTAATGCTTTACCGACTCATCTTCTACACTGCAGCTCCGAACTTTGCGTAGGAACTCAAGTAGCAGGCAATGTTTCCCACTTATATCCTTATCGCAAAGCAGACATCTCTATTCTATAATTGCCACCCCATGAACCACAATATTCTCTCTACACCTTGCATCCATTCATCGCATATTCCAACTTCTCTTACCTGTTTGGCTCCGGCTTTCCTCTCCTATTAAGGAGCACTTCCTTGCGTGTTCCACCGACTTACCTTTCACACTGTAGCTCTGCACTTTGATGCGTAAGTGATTAAGAATCTGACCATGCTGCCTGACCATCCCTTTTCTCATCCTTATCCTTAGCTTATCAGTTTGACTTTGGCCCATACCGTCTTACGAAACACCAAGCTCCGAGGATCCACCGACTTACGTTGTACACTTTAGCGCCGCATTTTTCTGCGTGGAGCCAAAAGTAACAGGCTAGTTTACCCAACTATAGATTATCGCTAAGCTGGCACCGTTCCTTCTTATAATTGTTAAACTATAAACCTCAACATCATTGAATATTCTCCTATAATCCCGCTTCCATCTATGGCATACTCCTACTGATGACACTCATTACTTATTCCCACCTTACTTTGGAGGCCTAGCTTCAGCCTGCTGACTTACCCGGGTTTGACTGTACGCTCTTCTGTCATCTGACATCGCTCGGACTTCTGTGCTCTATGATCTAGACTCTGCCAACGAAAGTCTATTACCCTCACCGCAAGACCACCGCTGGTCATGATTGAACCTTGTTATCATGTCCCCTTTTTTCCTTAACATGTCCATTTCTGTTGATGCTCTCTGTCAGCACTTAGACTTTACTAATACGACTTTCACCCTACGAGCTGACATTCTGGGCTGGTCTCAACGATCTCGTACCTTCCGACTTCCGTGACCCTAATGAACAGAAACCGTAAGCTCCAACGGTCTGCGCACAGCACCTGGAGCATATCGTTGGCTTTCTTTTTCTTTCTCTTCTCACCCATATAGCCCTTTTTTACACTCTAGCCTGACTTATCTGGTTCTGGCTGTACGGCCTCCTGCCTTCTGACCTCTCTCGAACTTCTGAGTTCTAAATGATCTAGTCTCTGCAGGCGCAATGCTCTGTCTCCCCCGCCTCCAGAGCACTGCTGCTCATGATTCATCACTAGTATATCCGCTGTTATCTTTAACACTTCTATCCTGTTGACGCTCTGTTAACTTTCTGACATTTATAATACGGCTTTCTCTCCATGAGCCGATATCCTCATCTCATCTCCATGGTCTCCTGCTTTCCGAACACTGAGCCCATACTTTTGAACCATCGACTGGTCCAAAGGTCCGTTCGCAACACCTCGAGATTTTTGTAGGCTCTTCCACTTCCCCTTAAGTGTCTCCTTCACGATTACATTCTTTCATTTTCGCACTCTGACTGCCTTCCTTTATCCATTGGACGGATAACACTTCGGGCCTGGCTCCACTCTAGCCTGGTCTGACCAGTCTCCTATTTTCTGACTGTTTCCAGAAATCAGAGACGCACGTGTTCTAGGCTGTGCAGTCACAACACACCCTGTCTCTCAGCCTGAGAGCTTCGTTTGATATGCTAACGGGCTTTTTATATAGCCTCTGTAGTCCCGCAAATTTATTTTCTCGCGACATTCACTACTGTTATCCCCACTTTAATTTGACTGCCCAGCTACATCTTGCTGACTTATCCAGTCTCATCTAAACGCTCTTTTGCTTTCTGACCCCTCCCCAAACACTCCTGCTTCATCTTCAATCTTTCATTCTTTACTGATCCGTGTTCCGCTCGATTCTCGTCGTATTTCGCCACTTACGATATACGTGTATATGCGATATTTAAATAACAATTACATGCATAGTGGTACAATAGTTCAGGCATCGCCGCAATTGGTTGACTGCATTCCAGATGCATTCCTTTCTTCTGTCTGTGTGGCTGTCTCTGTTCGTTTCCTTTTTCTCCCGAGTCTGTCACAGGTACGGCGACACGCACCCAAGGAATTGTCCTCCGTTTCGACAACAATCCAAGGCACACAGTTCCTCTACCTGGACATGAGCGGAAAATTATCAACTTTTTTACAACTTACTAACTGGACAAATCAATCAATTCTTCCGCGGCATGAACCACTGAGTCCAATTTATCTAACAATACCTATTCCACATATCTCTTGACTGGAGGACTTTCGACTACGGAAGGCACATTCTCCTGCCAAGACAAAGCTTGAACAATCGGTCATTCTAAGCTCTTCAATCCGCTTTGACCGCTCAAATGGCCGTGGTTACCACAATCTCTAATCAATTTCACTACATACCCCGGGGGATCTGCGATTCTTTCTTCGGAACCTATCCTGTCCTCCAAGACTTCAACATATTTCAACGTATATTCTTCGAGACTTCACGTGGTTCTGCAGATGATCAACACATCATATCCAGAAAGAATGCTTAGTTCCTGACCTACCGATCTGGAACAGGAGAGGACCCAGGCACGCAATGGCCGCTCCATTGCGCATCAGTCAGCAGAAAAATGGGACGCAACTTGACTGCGAATAACGGAGCAAAAGAACGTTCAACAAGAAACATAGCCAGTTACAACTTGCCATTCAATGGATTGGCGGCAGTGTTTCAGGACGTGGTGGGTTTTCGCCTGGCAAGCGTTCTCCCTATAAAAAGCCACAAATGTCCGTTTAACAACACTGCAACGTGGCGAATGTGACTCGCCACCGAATAAAGTCACAGCCCATAACTTCACACTGGCAGCTCAATTAGAATCATCATACTGGATAGCTTGCTCTTCAATTATCTTCCAATGGATCACTCAGGATTCTTTATCTATTATTACTCGAGGTATGACTGCGATATATGGCAGAGCGTTTATGTCCAAACAAATCGTTCTTTCGCATGTTCACCATCGCACAGTTCCGAGCATGGACATATGAACAATTTTCTACTGTCACTACAGTTCCCATAAAATGTCTGTACAGCTGTACATACCTGATCATGCCTCAACTGGCGTGCCTCGCATAGTCGAGAATAAATATTTATTTATTTATTTATTACTGCTCTTCTTACATGTTTGGCTCTGGCTTTCTTCTCCTGCTAGGCAACTCTAATATACTGTCCGCCAACGACTTATCTTTCGCCCTGCAGCTCCGCACTTTGGTGCGAAATACCTGAAATATCTTGCTATGATATCTACCTATATCATACCTTGTTCTACCTCCTCACTTATCTTTTTGCTCCTGGATTTCCTCTCCGCTTGAGGACCACTTACCTCTGCTGCTCCACCGACTCATCTTCCACAATCTTGCTCAGCACTTTTGTGCGTAAGAAATCAAGTAGCAGGCTGTTTCCCACTTATAGCCTTAGCACAAAGGCGACCTAGTTATTTCCTATAATTGTTGCATTATGAGCCAAAACTTCTTTGAATATTCTCTTTTAATCCAGCTTCCAGTTATCGCATATCCCTAATACCTCTCTTGCCTGTTTCGCTCTGGCTTTCCTGTCCTCCTGCGTAACCTTAATACACGGTCCTCGGACGAATTATTTTTCACACTGTTTCTCTGCGCAACTGTACGTACGACCTCAATTATATGGCTATGATGCCTACCTATAACCTTACCTCATAATACTACTTCACTTACATCTTTGACCCTGGATTTCCTGTCCACTTATGGACTACCCACCTCTGATGCTCAACCGACTAACCTTTCACGCTATAGCTCCGCACTTTGGTGTGTAAGTCTTCAAGTATCTAGCCACGCCACCTGGACATCCCTATTCTCGTCCTCAGCCTTCACTTATCTCTTCTACTCTGGCTCATTCCGTCATACGAACCACCAAGCACCTATGCTCCACCGACTTACCTTCCACACTCTAGAGCCGGAATCTCGTGCGTAGAACCTAAAGCAATAGGCCAGGTTACTCAAGTATATACCTATTTCTAAGCTAACATCGTGCTTTTTTATATTTGTTACCCTATGAACCAAAACATTATTGAATATTCTCTTTTACTCCCGCTTTTATCTGTCGCAAATGCCTACCACTTCTTTTACCGGTTTGGCTCTGGCATTCCTCCCAGCCTTGGCAACTCCTATCTACAGTTCTCCAAAGACTTATCCTTCGCATTGTAGCTCCGCACTGTTATGCGCAAGACCTCATTTATCTGGCTTTGCTGCTTATCTATAACTTATCTCGTCCTACTTAGTAACTTAACTCTTTGACCCTAGTTTTCCTCTCCACTTGTTTACCCCCGGCCTTTGTTGCTCCCCCGACTCACCTTCCGCACTGTAGCTCCGTACTTTTGTGCGTAGAACTTCAACTAGCAGGCTATGTTTCCTACTTATATCCTTATCGAAAATGTGACCTAGTTATTTCATTGCATATTCCTACAATTTTTCTTACCTGTTTGGCTCCGGCTTTCCTCTCCCATTATGGACCACCTACCTAAGTGTTCCACCGAATTACCTTTCGCGCTGTAGCTCCGCATTTTGGTGCGTAGGACCTCCAATAGCAGACTACGTTTCCCACTTATATCCTTATCGCAAAGCTGATATAGTAGTTTCTTCATCATAATTAACCTGACTCCCAGTATCGCCCTCTCCTGTCGTCTATTTGACTTGTTTGCCGCACTGTAGTTGTCCCTGTCTTTTTCCGCTGTTCCAGTCCCCTTAGGGCTGGATTTGCAACCGTAATCTCGCTACAGCTGTAGTATATAAATCCAATTCTCGTCAGAACTTTGACACTCCGTCTCACGCATTCGCCTAGCTGTTTCCCTGGCATTCGATTACTGAACATCTTACGTTATTATTTTCATGGGTTTCAATCCAGGCGTGGTAAATCCACTGGCTCTCATACATGTGCGAACGATGGGCTCTACCACTGTCAACCCATCGTTCAACCTATATCTTAAGCGCAGTTTGAACTTTATTTGTTCTTCAGATTCCCCTAACTCATTTACCGGTTAACGCCTGATACTCCCGGTTTCCACACAGGACGGCTTTTGCGTACGCTAGTTCACTTCGGACAGCATTTGTCTCTCAAATTCAGCAAATACCGGGGCTCGTGCATGCACACGAAACTACGGATATGATATATAACATATTCAGTTATTCCATTGCTTTCAACCAGCACAACCTTAACATAAATTTTATATTTATACAATAACATAGTCCTGTTCAATTTCCTTGGCAGTTTGCTCAGTCAGATTTTCTTTTCTCTCTTGTTCTAAATGAAAACATTACCTGCACGGAACACCTCAGAAGACGTACCTGCGATCCTCACCTGGACACGGCAGCAACACAGAACAAAGAAATCACTCGCACTTCGCAATCCTGATACACTAAAGGAACCCAGAAAACAAATCAAATCAATACAGGTCACCTGAGTTATCCGACTTTAACAGCTCCAACCACTTGCGGTCGACTCCGAAGGAGACTACACAAGCATGGGAAACGGATTGGCGATACCTGGCTGCGAATATCCGCAAAGTTAATTGGTCAGATGCAATCTTGTCGATGACATATTATAAATCAGCAATGTTCAGGACGTCTTGGGTTTTCCCCTGGCAAGCGTTTCCCCTACAGAGAGCCACAAATGTCTGTATAACAACACTGTGACGTGGCGGATGTGACTCGCTACTCAATAAAGTCACCGCCCCAACCACACTATGGCAAGTTAACGGTTACCACATTTACGAATGCTGTGCATATATCTGCGCTCGCACGAACACGCCTACACATTTGCTCAGTGACATGCCAATATGCTTAAATATTTTTGCAGCTTCGTCCTCATGCTTCACTGACCTGACTCGCCCTGTGCACAAAACTTCCTCGGACTAGTTCCCCATCAACATACTCCAAATTAGTGATCTGCTTCTTACCTCTACATCTTGCATTCTGTGGACATGGACTTCGTACAACCTTTGGGCCATATGGGCTCACACTACTGACTTCATCTGTACTACTCCCGCTCTTGATGCTGCTAAGTATGCTATCATGTACAATATTACGGTAAGTTGATCATGCCCAAAAGGCATGCCTTACTTTGTTGAGAATAAAATATTTATTTATTTATCTCACCTTCAACTGCAGACTTAAGTTATATAAATCGACGCCCTTGTTTTCAACTCAGAACGCGGCATGCATGTCCAGTACTCTTTTGAATATGGTATGATTCTTCTACGTGCTACATCCCGCAACTTCCCTGTTGGTCACCTCTGTCCATCTGACTTACCTGTGACACCTTAGAGCACTACCTTCGGGAGGCTCACTTAGTCAGATAAGCCACCGCTGTTCCATTTTATTTTACAGATAGCTCAATTGCTTTGCTGGCACCTTCACGGTTCCAGTGCTGCAGCTTATGGTCCAATTACTTACCGCTCCAATGAGATAGGCTTTTTGACTTTACTGTGTACTGAATCTTCTTTCGTTTGATGCACTACTACATATCTCATGACACCTAGTTTCTGCACACGGATTTTCTATTCTCATCCCTAATATTAGCAAACACATACAAACAGAGGACGCCATAATTTATAGCTATACATTTAAAACGAGGTAAAAGGTTTATCAAGACATGAAATCTCCTTACTCTTTACTCCTTTCTTTAAGTTTGACGTCCTGCTTTTCTGTGACCTTTTCTTCCTTGTCCCCCCGCGAGACCTGCATCAAAGATGCTGGATAAAATTACGTGAAGCGTAGTATCCATAACATGACCTATAGACACGTATGGATAGCTTATGCCACCACCTAGGTATTTCTGTCTCCTTGGTATGCATCACCTAGCGGTTTGAACGACTGCGTTCAAATAATTTTCCCCTTCGGTACATCACCTTAAGAAATCTTTATCTACTTGCAAGTGTTCAATATACTTGCGATGTCACGGCGTTATGTTTCCTCCCCTCGCCAGTGGATTATTTATTGTATCAGATCTCTCATATGCTTGGCGCCAGCATCCAAAGGATACGTTACCCACCTCGCCAGGTTGGTCTGCCATCAAGTCCAGGATTATCTATTATGAAAGCTTCTTGAACCGTACCTTCCACTGGCTTGAACAATTGAGTTAAACTCATTATTACCTCCGGAACATCACATAAATAGCTTCATCCCCTTGCAAATTATCAACATACTTTCAATGACAAGACGTGACGCTCCCTCTACCTCACCAGTGAATAATTTCTCCTGAGAGCCTTTTGATCCTTATGCTTTGTGGGTCTGAACAATTTGGATCAAATCCTTATGGCTTTCGGCACATCCGAAAAAGCTCATCTCCCTGCAAGTGTTCAAGTTACTTGCGACGTCATGCGTTATGCTCCGTCCACCTCGCCAGTAAATTACTTCTTTCCGCTACCTCACCCACCTTGCCAGTGTAGTATGCCGCTTTTATACCTTCCGGATGTATGTCTGTGGTCTGTACTACTTCGCTCTGCCATACTTGTTTCCAAAGACCACAGCAAGCTCCTCGAACGTTCAAAACATCCTCTCTATGCAATCGTCCCACTTGATGCGATGGTTACCTACCGTGGAGATTCCAGCGACACGCACTGCTTATGATTTGCGCTCCATACTCACCTGAATAACGCAGCACCGCAATTGACACAGCTTATCTCCGAACAGTACCGCTGTCCACAACCGTGCCTGATGAATCCCGACTAAGCCTTCCTCTGAGCTAACGGAAAACCTGTTGTCCCATTACTGCGAGTAACTGCTCGGAAAATCGGTCCTATAAAAGCGTTAGTATTTCAAGGTTATCTACATTGTGGTCAACGGCAGCGTTCCAGGACGTAGTGGGTTATCGCTTGGCAAGCGTTTTCCACATAACAAGCCACAAATATCTGTTTAAGGACACTGCGACGTGGCAGGTTGACCCGCCACTGAATTAAAGTCACCCCCCACTGCTTCACACGAAGAATAACCTCAATTAACCATAATTGCGAGCACGTGTTTATCAAACACTATCGGACTCCTACGCTTGTGGAAAAACGGTGCTCAATCTCCGGAACCATTTGAACCCTCACCCAGTATTTCCATAACAGAAACATTTAGTGGTTGTACAGCGCTTCAGCGCCAACTTCTTCGTTGGCCCCAATGAGCAACCACTTCATCCCTTCACTATTCCCGTAAAATCACGTACAATTTTCAAGCCGTGCATTTGCCCAACCCATAGTTCTGTTGTATGGTATACCTCAGCTTTTAGTGTTTTTATGGCTCCGTCAACCAAATGATCATGTCTGTTGTTTGCTAACAGTTTTGCGTTTTTGGCTTATTTCTAAAAGTTTAATCACTGACATTTTATGCTTATTTCAAATATTTTGCTAAACAACCCATTTCCTACGCTTATTCAGCGTAGCTTTATGTCAGCCTTTTTTATGCTTTGTACAATGTATGCTATTTTTATTATCCTTTAGGTGATTGGCTGTTAGCGAACATTATTGTTATGGCTGTGCTTGATATGCATGTTGACAAGTTGCCCACGTGCCTTTGACCCAGTACCTCGTCTATACTGGCTCCAGAAGATGGTTGAACGTTGCTGGAGGGAAGGTAGTGCACGATCTTAGAATTTGTGCTAGGCTTAAAGTGTGGTTCCATCCAACGTGGGGAGGTGTACGGTCTAGTCATCACCTTGCGTGCACCTGGTTCCCCACATGCAGCGTGTTTGTACGGGTCTGTAAAGGAGAAGCGGCCTTACCTGTTGAGGAAACAAAGCTTCCGTCAACCTGCCACCCGTGCGTATTCCTTCGGGTTAACGCTGGATATAGGGGAGCCGGATGGAACAATGGGTGCCAGAGTGCAATCCAACCATGGTCCCTCCTTAGGCGCGGGAGCCCCGTGACTGTCATATGGAGTCCACAATGCCAGGCAAATCCGGCACCTGGTGCCGCCAACCATGCGTGGGCATCCGTGTTTATTGGTTCTATAGATGCTTTCCTGCACTCTTGCTAGTACCGCCATTAGTATGAGATACTCAATGTTTGTGGACATGCAGCGGTTTTCCTGCTAAGCATTATTATTAATTATGTATTGCACACGAGTTGCCCATGACTTGTCACACAAATTATTTGTGCTTCCAATTGTGGAAATCTACTACAGCAACCAGACTCTTCAGGCTATGAGTTATTTACATACCGCATCGCTAAATAAGTGTAGCCGTTCGTTTGAGTGTAAGCAATAAAAAATGTAATATGAAGTGCTAGCCAAAAGGCACAGGTACATTATTATGCAGCCTATATACTGAGTATTCATGTTTCCTTGCACCGTATCCATGTGCCGCTGAAGCCATGTCAAGCAGTTGTTGGCAACTGTAGCGCATTAATACAAGAGTTCATGGATAACTAAGCCCGGAACTTTAGAGCTTTGTGCTAAGTAACGAAGCATAGTGCAAGCAACCGGTAAACGTCGCCATATGTTACAGTCTGCGACTTAAAATTATGTGACCTATGGGTAGTATAGCATCCCAGTAATTCGTCCCAGGTGGTGATCTGTTTCCTGCACTCTGAAGCTGCAAACAGATGTCTGGTACTGAGCAACTTTAACCTTTGAATATTTCCTGCAACTCAGGGTTAGACACTACCCGTGATAATGCTTTTATGCTTTCAAGACAATTTGCATATCGCCAGTTCATGTACCTCAGTTATAAGTACTTGGACACCACACTGCCCTCCAGCGTGAGCCCTTTATTGTCAAGCAACTGGACTTCATGTGTGACTTTTCTTTCGGATCTACGCTGGGTGTGGAGTCACCAATTACTCCTGTGTAAGTAATCAGAAAGTTGATTTTACGTACTCTTTGCTGGCGAGTGTTACACCAAGACGGCGGGACTGGCTGTAGTGGCACACAATATTCCAATAAGCGATCGCTTCGGCTGTCTGGAAATTGTTAACAGGCTTCAACGCGTTCCGTAATATAGTAGATAGCTTCCACAATCGAACTTCATGCTTCTCAATGCTATCGGCTGCGTTCCATTTCACAATGACCCGTTTATGCACCATTTACTCACCATACCCCAACGCTATAGGAACCGCATCTCCATGATATTCATTCCAGCCTCATTAGCCACGTTCGGAAAATTACGCTTCCGGATAAATGGTGGGCTCATTGAAAGAGATAAAACAGATATCATCAGAAATGCCGAAACAAGTGATCTATGAAGATTAACAATAAACTTAAATCAAAAATTAAAAAGTGAAACCTTAAAAGCGGTTGGCAACTCAACCTATTTGGTCGGAAACCGTAAGTGCAACGTATAACAAACATATTTATTTAGCGGATGACCTTGAGCGCTAAGCTCAATCTTTAAAAGTGTAACGCAAATGAAAGCACATTGGTACGTTTAAACCATACGGTATTTTTAGTGCCCGCGTAATTCCCTTTCTTATCTTGATGTGTATCTTATTCATGCCGAAACAAACGGTAAAACCATCGCCGCGTCGCCTTTGCCAAAGCTACTTGTTTTATCTACGCTTGTACCGAGAAACGCATGCTCCTTTCGTATCGCTGAATACACGCGTTTCCGCTCCGTTCGTTCGTTCTGGTATTCGCCTCATCGGAGCATCGTCGTCGTATATGCGTTTACATCCGCAGTCCTTGTCGGTACCACGAACCTGCGCTACGGAACATATTACAAAAGCAGCTGAAGGTAAAAACACGTTATCTGGCAAAATATTGTTAAAAAGTTAAAGTATTAAAAAGTTAAAGTATTGTTAAAAATACTAAATAAACTAATCACAACATCGCTTGACCTTTGTATATCATAATAGCAAAGTAGCGCATTATTTGCGATGTCGCCCCTTTTCTGGAGCCACTGCCAATACCGTAGCCAAAACTCTTGAAACAAATGTAGGTTTTCTTTAAAAATAGTGGCTTATTTTAAAGGGTTGCTTGCAGCTATAGAGTAATAAACGGGGCTGCGTATGGAGAAAAATACAGTGGCCGCAAAACACACTTTCCAACGTACGTAATAATATATGGGCAAATATGGAAAAATATACATGGAAACGCTCGAAAGCCACTGTAGAATATTTTGCCTGCGCGAAATTACGTGACTTTTTGTAAGTATACCATGGCCAAAAGACCTCATTGTGTCATTCCCAGAGGCCAGTTGGTCGAAGAAACTACTGTATAGGTAATATCTATAAAGTATTTCTTTTTAAGCATGTTGTGCATGTTAGCCATAGAGTATGTTAGTCTAGTCTACATGGATAAGCCAGGACAGCTCGGTGTCCATTTAACTCGAATGTGTCTGTAAACCCCATCAAGTTAACAGACAAATTTCACAAGATTAATCAAGTTTTGCCCGTTTTATGCATCCGTATAGAAGATGACTCACTGCCGATAGGCTACACTAGTCTATCGTCAAGACTAAAGCAATGAGCATCCGAAAAAGGTCAAAGTGCTTCCAAAGGTGTACTTCGCTAGAGACTGTATGCGTAGGGTCTCAAGCACCTTATTTTCAAAGTTTAACGTTTCTTAGACATGAAGCATTATTGTGCAGCGTACGTTGGGACGCTTTTAATGCTCAACTGTTTGCCCTTTAGGTGCTTTCTCTCCAATTCTGGAGGTCCAGTTTGGGTGACCTAGATGCAAAATAAACGCTTAACGTCACAGAAGCTATCGCGTGGGTGTACTTTCTGGTGAGAGCTATTCTAGTTTGTCAGACAGCGTACCCGAATACTAGTAATAGTCAGTAACAGCAAAGCACGCAGGAAATCGGAGCTGGTTTTCCACTTACCTCTACGCATGACACAGGATGGGCGATGGAGCCAAGTGAAAGCTAAAGTTTTAACTGTTGTTCAAGATAACGCAACAGATGGTTCTAAGTAGCCGGCCTCTCAGATAGTCGGTTTGACAGGGGTCTCTGTCACCTGACTTGCATTTGTGCCAATGTCAGAGGATATAACGTATTAAGTGTTACGTTGGTATAAATTGCGATCAAAAATGGAGCTGGTTAGCCATGCCGCCAGTCTGCCAACGTTTCCGATTAGGATTATTGAATGTACAACTCAGATAGAAGCTAAAAGATATGGGCCAAGAAAAGATAATTTGGAGTGCGAAATGACTGGTTTAGTAGCCCGTGGCTCAACTGAGAGGCACAATTATTACGTTTAGTTCAGAACCTTCGTGTCAAACTAGTATTATCAACTTTTTCATAGTGACAGGTAAGAATTATCAATGCTTATACTAACTGCGCCATCGCGTTGCTAACATCCAAGACGAGGATATGGGCTAGTGCGGGTCCCCTAGTTGCCAGGTCTGTAATGTTATAAA
Organism: Dicrocoelium dendriticum; assembly: GCA_944474145.2. Classification (NCBI taxonomy): domain Eukaryota; kingdom Metazoa; phylum Platyhelminthes; class Trematoda; order Plagiorchiida; family Dicrocoeliidae; genus Dicrocoelium; species Dicrocoelium dendriticum. The sequence goes on along the minus strand of OX104064.1, from coordinate 207,941,722 downwards.
TAGCAACTATATTCTTAGAGCCACAGTTTGAACAAATGGGGCAGTACTAATAGCTGATTAATGGAGGGAGTTGGATATGGTGGTAATCCTATTGCTAAAAAACGCGTGACCTTTTCAGGCTAGAAGTACATATACTTGGAACAAATGCTAGTACCAACTAACGTGGTCATCAAGGTTAGTACTGTTGCATTAACGAGCTGTTTCAGAACTGAAGAATCTGTGTGGGCGAACAGTTATCACAACTTTATATTACTCCCTGCAACTCGCGCAGTTGTTTATTCCCACTGTCAAGACCAAAGTTGAGCAAATTTGGTTGTCATAGTTGCCTGTACATAGTTGGTCAGGCCTTGTTGTAGTGCACCGTACAACACCGAGAAGAAATTTTATTTGTCTTTGCAGGCAAATATGTGTGGGATTTTAATAGTAGAGTTGAGTTAAATGATACCGATGGGTTCGGTTGAGCTCCCGTACCCCCGTAGGTGGCTTTTCCCAAAACTTGTCGCAGTTTATGGGTCCTGAATCTCTGCTTGCCTCCTCAAAAGTCACCTCCAATTCTGATGGGTCACATAGTCTCTGTACTGTCAAATCCAGCCTCGTCTGAGCTGGTTCCCCGGTTTCCTGACAGCTGCTACGCGACTGAGGCATAATGACACATGCTTGACACTTAAATTTATCTTGTATCTTCCCCAGCATTGTTTGTTGTTTCAGTTCACATTTTTCTTTAAAGTCATCACAGTCCGATGACGCGCTTATTTGCTTGAGTCATTTATCCAACCATTACCTCACTTAGTATGCTTGTGGTCCGCCTGCTGTGCCCGCCTCGCATTGCCTCATCTGTTTTCCTACATCTAATAGATCATTGAGGCTTAGCAGCCTGGCTCACATCAGACTTACCTTTGTTTTTTATCCTTTGCCTGTATAACGCTCTTTCACGTTACCTTTCCAAGCGCTAACATTATGAGCCTATGGTAACCGGTCTGATTACCCTATTCATGATCCAGCCGCAACCTGACATATTGATCTGTGCAGGAAGCCTGATTTTCTTAATATGATCTGCTTCTAATACCTTCTGATTAATCTGAAACTATTGAAATATTGTTGTGGCTGTGTTTATGTCCTCTTATTGGTTTTATCCGTTCCAGTACCAATTATTTTGTACCAGGTGCATAAATTCCCAACACTGGAACACCATTTTCTACACGTTTGCGTCGCGCTGGTTTCGCTGGCTGCTGCCTCTGCTTGCGCTGCTGCCTTTTGTTTCCATTAGTCGGAATTAAACTTCGAAACGCTAGTTAGCATCGGAATAAGAGTGACTGAAGGAAGAACTATAACGCAACTGTGCTAGATTGTCCTTCTGTTTTGAAGTTTTCCTAGGCTTGTCTTTTATCTCCGCACGCGCACTTATTAGGCAACGGCTCTTTACATGCATTGGTGCCCCGTATTATTTTGTAAGCACGTTATTTTTCTTTATGTTTGCTCAACCATTTTATGAACAGGTACCCGCAAACGCCGCTACCTTTTCTTTGCCATTCTTCTATGTTTCAAACTCATGTGTCTGGTTTATTCAAGTGGAATCTATCTTTCGTTTCCCTAAGACTACCTCGCAGTATACAACGTTTTCTTTTCCTACTGCTTATTTACCCACACACTCGGCTTCAGAAACCATCGATATTATCCACCCTACGCCCGCGGACTCACCTTTTGAAAAGCTTAAAGCAGCTATCATAAAACGCACAAACTCATCAGACGCTCTCTATCTCCAACGGCTGTAAACTGGCGTCGAGCTTGATGATCAGTTACCGTTTCAGCCCCTACGACATATGCGAGCACTTAGCGGTTCCTCAACCTTGAATGGTTTCATTCTTTACCAACTAAGGATTAGGTTTCTTCCAGAGAACATCACGGCATTACTAGCTGTTTTGGCTGAGGATCATCTACTGAATAAGCTGTTGTAAGCGGCCGGGAAAGTAAAAGAAATTTTTATTTAAACGCTGTGAATAATGTGGCTGTAAAACACTAAAATCCATAATTGAAAGGCTCTCAAGCTTGGTGCTTAGTATTTCTCATCTTAGCCGCCATCAAATAGCGTACAAAATTCCACTTCCACAAGCAGGGCTCGCAGGAACTCATTCAATGGCGCATCGCAATTTCACTGCCACTTCCATTACTGCCTTGGCAATGCCGCACGCAACTGCCGCCCAGAATGTATCCACTCAAAGTATTCCGCTACTACCAAATGGGGATCATCAAAGCCAGCCAGTAATGGCGACGTCTGCCGCTGGCCAAGCTATTAAGCGCTTCATGAACGTGTTTGTTTCCACAACCAACCACCCTTTGGTTGTCGCGGGCGCATAGGTAAGCGTTACACACCGTTCCTTGGAAAACGCTCGTTGCGGCCGGCTTTAAGGACACTACAGGCTGCTAACTAAACGGAGCTCGCGACTTATTGCCAGTAGCTTCTCACGCTGACTTGCGCCACGTCGTAGCTTTCTTTTCATTCTTACATTCGCCGACTTGCCGAAGCTGATCATCGGTTGCGAAGTTCTTAGCAGGTTTGGCCTTTTAGTAGTTCTACTTTGTGATAAGTAGCCTGCTGATAACCATTCGTTAAATGTTTCCTACAAGCTTACTGCAGTTAAGTCCATCAGAATACAAGGTTGTAGCGCACCAAATGGCAACTATCATTCTTTATGTACCCCTTCAAAGCTGACCATTAGTACACTATTTTTTTCTTGTTTTAAACTCGCTTTCATTACCTCTTTGTTTATCTATATCCGGCTAGACACTTGACAGTCTTTTAAGTTCCCGCGCTAAGGTGTTGCTCTGTTCTCGAGTCATCTTACACGTTTTCTTGTAGCCCATCGAATACGTTCCTCTGCGTCCGACCCTAAATGCCTTCTGGCATCCACGCTTTCATTAGCGCACCGTCTCGGACTACATAAAGTTATTCTAGCCTGCTAAGCTGCACCCTAAAAGGTTCAGATCAAGGCTTACATTAATCAGATGCTCTTGCATGGAAGTAGCCAAAATATAAATATATGTCCATCGTTAGAAATTACAAATGCATTGGCACTTTACTAGTCGTACAAATAAGTGACCCCGATTCGCAAACGCGAAATCGAACATTTTTCGTCGTTTCTAGTTTTTGGTGAGTTTGTTCCGACTTCTCGTTTACTTACGTATACTCCTAGGTGTTTTGCATATTTTAGTACTTTCGTGGTTTTTTCTTCCTTGATACTTCTGATTCACATTTCCACAGTGGCATCAAACTCGTTTCGCGGTGTAAACAGGCTTACTTTACTGTTCCAGATTTCATGGAACATTGCCAAAATGTTTACTTTACGTTATTCGTGATGTAACTTGAAAATCAGAGCATTAAGGTACAATAGACTCGTCTGACGTCCTTTTTCGTTGGTTATGACTCTGGTTGATGACCTCCTACTCTGCACACTGAATGAAGCAAAGAATGAAACGATGCAGCAATCGATTCTAAAAGAGTTATAGCCCAACGCGCGAGCTCGATTTGAACAGTTTAATGGTCTTAATCTAGGAGCTCGCAATACGTCGACGATGCTCCGCGAAATTAAGCACATCGCCGGTCCCTTGAGCGAAGATGGGATAAAGAAACTGTGGTCTGCAGTCTCCCAGGGCCATTGTCGTTTACGCCGTCCATATTTCTGGATATTCTCCTGAAAGTACTAACTACCAAGGCAGACTCTCTTTTCTTACGTCTTTCACAGCAAACGACCAGTAACACCGGTGAGGTACTTTCACCAATGAAAATTTATTCTCATCTTTGCTCCAAGTCGTCAGGCCGATCTGACCCTCAACAGGAGGAAATCGCGCTGCTCCTCAGCAGGGTAGCAGCAATGGAGGCTTCAAAGCAGCGTGTGGCACGGTCTGATGCAGAACTTGTTTAGGCCACGGTTCATTGCAGCTCTTCTGTGCCTGCACAATACAAGATCCGTCAAAGAATCCTTTTGGTATCAACGCCAGTGACGCGAAAGAGCTAGACGTTATCGGGCTCGCTGCATTAAACAAGACACCACCGCCCCAGGGAAAGCGAATAGCCTACCTACTAGCAGGACCAACGTCTCTGTCGATAACCTGACAACTCGCCTGTTTTACCTTACGGATGGACGTTCTTCCATAACGCTCCTCATCGAAACGGAAGTGGGAAGCAACGACAACACTGCGAACGCGAACGACAAGCACTCCAAGCCTAAGTACAATCGGCGTGTAGCCAACGGATCCCCGATAGCTTCATTCGGTCAGGGCATTATGAATCTAAACCTCAAACTTTGCCGGGATTTTGAGTTGGTCTTCACGATTGCGTCTGTACCCTTCGCAGTTTACGGTATCGACTTCCTCCGAGATTTCGGGTTGCTGGTTGATGCTGGCCGCTACAGGCTATTAGGCTACTGTACAAACCTAGTCGTTGATGGTGTCCTTTCGAATGCTCTGCTAATCAGCCCGGTTTTTCTGATCACAGACGCACCGTTCGACTACTTTGGCCTCCTCTCCGAATACCCGCAATTGATTCGACCGGCAGCAGAGCTTCCACCACCAACGACAGAGGTCGCTCACTACATAGTCGCGCGCGGTCAACCAGTTAGCGCACGACCAAGAAGGCTTGTTGCTTATAAACTACGTGGAGCAAGAGCTGCATTCGACACAAGCTAACTCTCGGTATCTTCAGACCGTCCAGTAGCCCATAAGCGTTGCCCCTTCACATGGCCCCGAGGGTCACGGAGGACTACCATCCTTGCGGGGACCATGGAACCATGAATACGGTCACCACGCCTGGTCGCTATTAGATTCTACTCATCGCGGATCTCACCAGCAGACTGGCTGGTAAAATCAGTTTCAGCAAAGTGCACTTGGTACGCGCATACAAGCCAATTCCAGTAGCCGAGGCGGACGTAGCTAAAACTGCCGGGCCAACTCCATTTTGTTTGGTAGCATCCCTGCGCATACAAGGAGACCGCACAAACTTTAAAGCTTTTATTCGACTAAGGTTTACGCAACTAGACTGCTTAGGTTTATCAGCAGGACATTTTACTTTCAAGCTCTTTAAGTCAAGGGCACATGCGCCAACTACCAACACTGTTTGTCGTTGGTCTCAACACCGGGTGATGAACAGCGCAGAAAATATTTGTTCTGTGTCGACAGCCAATTTCCTTGGCCAAAGTACCTTCTCTGTAGGCGTCAAGCAACTGCAAAGTAAAATTCAATCCATCAACGACTACCAAAGTCCTTGTACTTTAAACAGCCGGGGCGCTTTTAAGGGCTCGTCAACTTCTACCGACGGTTCATACCAAATTGCGCGTCGCTGATGCAAAACCGCATCGAGCGGTTCCGAGGGAAACGCAAGCAGTTCGAATGTCTTGCCGCAGCACCGGCTGCTACTAAATAATAGATAATAAATAAATGGATTTATTTCTAGACTGGCTAGAGGCTGCACCCTTAAGGGTTTAGATCAATCTTTACATTAATCCTATGTTCTTTCATGGTGATTAGGCAAAATACGAGTATATGTTCCTAGTTGGCAACTACAAATGCATTGGCATTGTTTGGTTTACAGCTGGTGGGTTGAAGGCGCCCACCTTGAAATTTTTCTGGTTCCGGGCGATATTGGGCTCCTGGTTCTTTGGTTGTGAAGGTTGCGCAGAGCTGTAGTTGTGCCGTTTTTCTTTGGAACTGGATCCAATTCAGCACAACCTCAAATTAAATTTATTGGACTTTGTTGGCTCGCTTAGTCGCCACAATTATTGGTGCGCACATGGAAGAAATGAGAGTAGCGGAATTATAAGGGATACGCAAGTTAAAAATAATTTCGAGAATTGCAAATGCAAATAAATAGGATTTGTTAAGCGACGTACTAAGGCGGCGTGCTACAATAGCAAAATGCAAATTAACAAAAAATTATAACCAAACTTTTCTAGCGCTGATATTGCTTTCTTTCATGAAATTTCAACTTGAGTAAATCTCAGCTAATAAGAAAAACCTTTTCTAAGGCTAGAATACTGTGTAAAGTATCACAAAAATAGGCTGCCCATAACAAGTTTTAACCGCTGATTACGTTGAAAGTAAAAAAGATGCAATGCATGCAGTAGTTTGCAAGTTATTTGTACTTGAATGGTGGTCTACGAGTAAGGCCATTGTTGTTTTCCAGTATAAGTGGTTTTCTGACTTGCAAGCAGATGGCAGAAAAAGAAAAGAAAATTTAAAATGTAGCGAAGCGGTATACGTTCTAAATAGCCATAGCTATCTAGAAATGCACTAAATAGCCTGTAATACCCTGCAATAACTAAAGAATTCGTAGGTGGTCGAAAGGTTCACTTGTAGCTATAAATGGCAAATATACGCAAAGAAGCTATAGTTCTGCGCGAAAACACTAGAAATCCAGTAAGGAATATTATGTCTGCATAGGAGTTCAACAGAGCTTATAACTAACCCACGGTTAGAAAGCCACAGCATAACATTTTCAGTGGGTACGGAGCCACATAAACCACTAAGAATATAGAGTTTAGTATTTTTAAGTCTCTAAGTGGTTCTGAAGTTTATATCAAGACCGCATGAGCCAGGTCTACCTGGGTAACGCACAAGACCTTTCGGATCTGTTGACACAACTGGCCTGGAAAATACACACGTTTCCTAGCTAAACATCGAAAGCTTTACTTCTTAGAGCCGGTTTTCTATATTCAGGAGGCTATGTATCCAACCTCAATGAGCTAGAGGAGCCTGTCACTAATAATAAAGAAAGGAGTATGAGAACATTTAGTAAAATGTAGCAAAATGCTTTTGGGCGTAAAATCCATTTCGGTCTGCATTGGTGTGGCATGACCAACTCTAGTTATGGGGATTAAGCTTGCCCGAACATGAGGGATTGGTATGCCTCATGCGTTGATTCAAACTATTGGGCAGCTCATTGGTTAATTTCGAGCTATTTCTCTCCATTGTTAAGTTCAGAAGCAAGTTCCAGCGGTGTTCATCCAAGTAGCAATGTTAACTAGTACTATGCCGTCACACCGGTTATTACCTTCGTGGTTTTGCTGGCAACAGCTGTTCTCGCATCCTAAGCAAAGAGTGATAAGGTAAATCAATCGTAGGATAGTAACAAAACTAGTGAAAGCTGGTCGTTCAGACGCTATTACGCATAAAGCATGGTAGGCTATGGAGCCAGCTAAAAGATAAATAACACATGGGCGGCCAAGATAAGAACAGTGGGGATGAAAAGTTTCTGGTGGTCCAGCCAGCCAGTGTGACAGGGGCCTCTCGCCGTTGGTTAGCTTTCGTGCCAGTGAAATGGAATCTGGAACTGAGAGTGTTTTACCGGCAAAAGCAGTTGCAGAAGAGATCTGGTTTTAATTATGCCTGTGAACTAGTGTTGCTAATAGTGAAAGGCAGATGCATACCAGACGAAGCTCAGCATATGGGGCCAAGAGAGGATAAGTGGAGAGCAAATTTTATGATTCATGTGACTTATAGTTTTGAAGTGTTCTCTTTGTCGACAATATGAAAGTTTTATATATAGAATTATACATATATATATATTATTTTGCTGCTTACAAACTGATAGTAGTTGGAAACGGCGGAGTACACTAGATAGTGCTTAAGCTTAATGAAAACGCATCAATAATGCCCAACTAGCAACGGACATCTGCAACGATACAAAAAGTTTCATTTCAAGTCGGTTTTAGACAATTCTGATGCCAATCTTAGGTGTTCCCGCAGCACAAAACGCTTTCAAGATCTTATGCAAGGCTAAGGTCTGGTAGGATGCTTTTATTAGGTGTACCTCAAAGGTCATAAGCCTAATAATTTTCCACAGCCCCAGTGGTCTAAGAAGTTGGAAAGTGATAAGTGTACGGCTGAAGACAAGGAATGAAAATGCAGATAAGAGGTAAGGATTGAAATGCGCCTGCATGGATGGCTTCGACATTGCTCTGCAATATCCTATATAAGAATAACTACGGGTTTGCGAGCCTGCCAGTCAGTATGCTAGGGTTACTGTTTGTTGAAATTAGAAACATTGACGAAGTGCCCATGGAAAAAGGGAAACCGGAGGGTTGTAGATACCAATTGGTCCATGCAGCCGTTGGATCCGCGTGTCAGTGAGAGGCCGAAGCACGTCAGGAACTAATCGGTAATGGCTAAGTGCCTCTTGCATTCAGAATTCTAATGTTAGTACCTGTAAGGTGCGTGCGAACGATCCGACTGAGACCTCCTGGGTCTTGTGATTGCGGTAGTGGATAAGTTAAAAGAACAAGGGTCAGTGATAGAGGCCATTCATTGGGGTTATCCTCTATTATCCCTTACTGGATGCTGTTGTGGCGGCGTCTACGCCTTCCATTGTGTAGTCATAAGGCGGAATTTTCCGTAGGAAAGCCCAAGTAGGTCAGGAAGAGATAGTTGAAGACAAAAGTCATGTTGTACTCTGATTGCTATTCTTAAAACCTAGAAAATGGGTGCGACGGATACCGGCAAATCTCTTAGGTGATAACACGGTAAGGACAATGAATGTGGATGAGTTGTGAGCTCAAGGTGCTTGGATGTCATGCACTACATCGCGGGCGTCCTCAAGCTACACCAGGGCAAGTTTCGAAGAAGTGGTCTTGCAAATCGCAGACATGGAAGATGCTTTCTATATTGTCATAACATAAGAATCCTTTTATCTTTTTCCTGAACGCATGCAAGTTATGGAGTTTTCTTGTTCTGCAAGGCAACCTGTTCCATATGTTCACGAACACAACAAAGAAGAACCGAGATCGCATTATGTTCTTTGGCTTTAGCGGGGTAATGTAATGGCCTTTGTTTCGGAGCTTAGATTTAGATGCGCTCCTTAGTATAAACCAAGTGCTATAACCGTGCAGCTTTCTATGAACAAGCTTATGTAAGAACCACAGTTTAAGAAAAACACGCCTTTGCAATAGGGGCTGAATTTTCAGGTGTTCGCACCTTTGTCGGTAACTCAGGGCTTGCTATGATGGAGCCAACTTCTTTTTATAGCGCCGCTGAGCATCTTCAAGCCGAAAACGGTCCGACTTTCGTAGGTTGCTGCATATAAAAGAGCAATATTCCAGATGTGGCCTGCCGTGGACCTTATAGAATTCTAGCCTTGCATCTGCGGCTTTTATGTAACGGCGTATGTGGAACGATAATCCCCTACCCTTGCCACTTGATGATGGAATTACTCTGCAAAGTTGTGGCTGATGGAGTAGCGCAAGCCCAGATGTGTTTTCGTGGCATTCTGTTTGATGGTGACGCCGTTCATTGTTAGGGACCCATCGGGTATAGAAAATTTGTGGGTAGTGACATTAGGTTTCTGTGCGCAGAAGGTCTTTTGCCAGTATTAGCACTACTGTTCAAGTGTTTTAAGATCCTAACAGATACTATTATTTGCGGATAATCCATTACCAGGTGGAAGGATGTAGACAAGTTTTACGTCGTCAGCAAACATAAAGGAGCGACCTTGCTGTAAACCCTTGCAGAGGTCATTGCTATAAATCGAAAATAGGGTAGGACCACGTACGCTCCCCTGCACCACGCCAATGGGGACGAAGGTCGGTGTGGATATAGTTTGCTCAATCCTAACATATTGCATAAGTCCTGTTAGAAAGGAACCCAGACAGTCTAATGGAGAATTGACTACCACGTAAACCTCAACCTTATGCATTTGGTGCATGCGTGGTAACCTGTAAAATGCCAGTTCCATATCAAGGAAAAAATGACAACTGAAAGATTAGAGTAAATGGTCTCGGTAACTAAATTAAGGAAGTCCAGCTGACGGGTTGCACAAGAATGAGCACATGGAAATCCGTGCTGGGATTCATTTATGTATTCGCCTTCCTAAAGGTGAGTCAGGAAAACATTTCTAATCAGCTCATCTATCAAGAGCGAGCTAATAGAAATATGGTCAATAGGGCGATAATTACCATCTTCCTGTAGGTTTCCACGCTATGCCATGGCATAATGACGGAATGTTTCTAAGCTGTCGGACACTGACCAGCTTGCATTGCTAACATAAAGTGATTCAAAAGAATAATAGGGATATCTTCACCAATATGCATAAGTAGACTGGGCGGTATTCCGTCTGGACCAGGGTTCCAGGATAAATTGGTAATTGAAATCGCAGAATGGACACTATTTATGTCAAACCATACAGAGGACAGGGACTGGCTACACGGAACTAACAGGGCCTGAAAGGTTGGACCTATTATTAAACACTGCGATTCTCTAGAACGTGCGCTGAAGACTGCATAGAATAAGCTTCCGTCATTAGAAGTGTCGTTTGGACTAATCTTCAGGGTATAGATTTGTCGTTCATAGGTAGGGATCCGAAAGCGCAGCAGCCTGATACTTACCTTCTTCGTAAAACATAGTGCGGCTTTATCTTGATTGATCTGTTGTTGCTTAGCTCTGGCAGAAAGCTGAGGTGCAATCTCATGCAAACTCATGGGGTGAGCGACGTTAAAGGCTTTGTTATAGGATCGTCTAAGCTGTCGCATTCTGTTTTTCATTCCGCTTTGGTCACGCATTTAGTCTATTGCCTTATTATATGTGACATGGGGGTTGGAGAGTCGAGACAGTAAACTAGTGCCTCATAAAACAGCTCGGCCGAGCCATCCACAGAATCAGGCATAAAGAAATAATCCCTATTTCTTGATCGGACGAGTACGGCAAACGTTGTCCATTTAACGAGTTGCATCGCGGGTATACTATGACAGGATCTGTTTCTGTTGGGTAGGCATTATGATGCTTTATGTAACCCGAGCAATGCAGTACTCTGTGCTGACTACCTGGAAACTCCTGGCCGACAGACGCTCGTGTTGATGGGATGACTAGAGCAAATATTAGGTCAAGGATATGTTTCGCCCTAGTTGAAGCAGATACATGTTGCTTCCAGCCGCCTAAATTGATACATACTGGTAGGCCAGCTTACTTCGTTGTTTCAACAGGTGAGCATCAGTTTAACTCAGGCAGGTTGATATCTCCTGCAATCAGTTTGTATTCGCAGGAAAAATTTGATGCTTGCGCATAAGTAACCATCAGTGCGTTGTCACCCTTAACTGAGGTATCAAGTGGTCTATAAACACCCCCAAATAATACTGCCGATTCCAGGATATCAACCGTTATCCATACTGAATCCGTCGTCTCAGCCGCGCTCATGATTTCGGATATTTTTACTGGGTAAATATTTTTGACATAAATAGCGCACCCGCCCCCCGTTTATGCACACGAGGTTGCAGAAACAGCTGATAGTCGGGAAGTGAGTAGTCCTCATTTAAAGCATAAGTGGGAAACCATGTTTCCGTGACAAATATTGCATCAGGGTCGGCGAAGATAGTGTCAGGACGCGAGATATGCATTTTATCGCTTAGGGACGTGGCATGCATAGGTAGAAACGCGAAAAAACGCTTGGGGTCCACCAGCTGTACGGACGACGAGATGAAGCCATTGATAGTTACTTCGCTATCTGCAGTAGTTGTAGGAAGTGAGTAAGAAGACATTGCAGTTGGTAGTTGGGCGACGAGAAGTTTGTTGACGGTATGAAACTAAATAAATAAATAAATAGAACTTTTATCCCCGACAAGGCGAGGCACACCTTTACAGGCATGCTCATTTTGACAAAACAATACGTGATCAACAATTTGCAAAAATCCGATATGTTTGCCATAACCATGCTTGTTTGTGCAGAGGGAATGTAAGTATGTAATTGTGTGTGCGTTTATGTAGCTGTGTAATTTGCGCTTGTAACTGCTGCTCCATTCTTGAATGTTTGCTATCGTCAGCAATGCGCGAGTAGAAGATTTGTGTCCGTGGGTTGGAAAGGATTATCCAGATATCCACTGGGCAGTGACTTTATTTTGTGGCAAGCCACGACCGCCACGTCACAGTGTTTTTAAGCAGGCATTTGTGGCTTTTTATAGGGAGAACGCTTGCCAGGCGAAAACCCACCACCTCCTGGAACACTGCCTCCGAACTATTAGCTGGAACGGGTTAAACCCGAACCACCCAGCTGGCACCACGAGGAGGTTGTTCGGCTAGGCAGCCAACTGTCGCGGCTTATTCACACCCGGTCTAAAAAATGCGCAAGTTGCGGGGTAGGAAGCAATGGACTATTTGGCCTTTGTATTAGGACCGGTTGCATTAGTCTGCGGTTTGTAGCAATTACACAACAACCTGGAGCGGAGCTGTGTAGATTGCCAAATGTAGTGCTCGCCGTAGGTGAATTGGTTGCGGTGGTGGTACGCGGTGCCGTTTCAAAAGTATCTGGGGTATGGTTCGGTAGAGCCCGGCTTGGTGAGTCGAAATACAATTGCGTTACTTTGATATCATTGCGAAGTTGTTCGTTATTCAATATTATAGTGCACAAGATTTCGCTATGGTCTGTTCTCCTTTTGCTTGGGCCTGGGACATTACTGATCCCTTTGGCCATACTCTCAAATTGTACCGAAGGTTCCGCCTTGCTGTTAACTCTAAGGATTGTGCCCTAAAGCTCGCCCGTCGACGTGCCATCCAGGACATTAAATGCAAATACGCTGAACTCCACATTGTCCCAACCCGGCTGCGGCGTCTTCTAGTCTACGGAGCTTGATATATTTAAGGCACGTGTGGGTGACAAATTCACCGTAAATAAATGAATAAATAGTTTATCAGCAAATTCATAGACACATCAAATCAAGCATAACCAAGGTTGACAGGCAGTTGTGTATCATAACGATACTTTGGGTTTAATCGTGCGTAGTGTAAACGGTCATGGCACTATACGTGCAGTGAAACGGTGCAGGTAGACGGAGAGTATCATATACTTGCACGTGCCGGGAAAGTTTGAAATATGAGTCTAGTCGACTTGCCAGTATGTAGCTGTGAGCAGTGACTATTCAGTGGCGAGTCACCTTCACCACGTTGCAGTGTTGTTAGACAGATATTTGTGGCTTGTATGGGGAATACTTTTGCCAGGCGAGAACCCATTGCGTCCTGCAACACCGCCGTAAAGCAGTTTGGATACTAATGTATAACGGTGTTCCCTCTGCAAGCCTGTTTGGCGGTAAGAGCCTTCGTAATTTTAGACACAAGGCTGTCTAAGCGGTTATACGTCGCTCATTGTTTCTTGCTGGATGCACTGGGTTCTCTTTAACTAAAACCTGTTTTGATGTCAGGATTCGTCGCAGCCCAACTTAAGCTCCTTTTCAGCTGCCCGAACGTAAGCTAGCTTAGCATTGTTGCACTGCGAAGTTGTTCACGGTTAGCTATGAGAGTACTCCATACTGCCTAATCCTTTGCGTTTAGTTTGATGGGAGCCGCAAATTTGGTTACACGCATAGTCCGTCTTTGAACCTGTAATGCATTCTCTGCAATGCCATTAACCGCAATGATTGCACGCCTAAATGCGTCCACCGATATATCGTCTGGGACACCGAACACTAGTGCGCTGCACAATACATTCCCGCACGCAGCATTATGTGGTGCTACGGTCTCCGCCTTTCTTATTTTCAAAGTTGGTGTCGTTGAGCCCAGCGGCACAGGTGAACTCGGTGTTGTGGGCCATATACGGGGTCTTTTGGCTCGGGGCGCCAGTGGCTCTATCCTCTGAGTGTAGGTTATGCTGGGCTCGCGTCGATCAGCGTAAAAATTTCCTAACCCGTCCGATCTAACCGAGCTGTTTAAAGTTTGCCTTAGAGTTTCGGCAAACATTGGCCCTATCGGTTTAGCTGCTCGAGTTGTATCAGTAGCTGAGCACAGTATTACTGAGGGTTTTCGTATATTGTTCTCGGGTTGCCTGGTTTGATCTATGTATGATGTGACTTTATGGATAGTACTGGTCCCACGGTATGCAGGTTCTTTCAAGCAAGCCAGCCATCCAGTATCCATATCAGACGAAATGTCCAGATCCACAGTACGTGAGCCACTTAGATTAATAAGCGTCGTACAGTTGTCACAATTCGCCTGAACACATCTGTTCTTTGCGGAACTCTCTCCTAGACTATCGTAACGTCGTTGCAAAGCCCTTCTTGCTGGTACTAACCTTAAGTCAAGGAACGTCGCGCGGGTTCTAAATTCCCTTTGATAAGAGAGAAACTTGAGAGCCGAGCTCTCATTATGGAACATGACTAAGAGAGGGCATTGTTTTTATAACCTTTTTTCTTAGCCTTGTACAGCTCAAAAGATTGTGTTCCAAACCATACACTTTCACCTATATTTTATGAATGGTTGGCAGTTTCAGGCGGTCTTGAACAGTATGCACCACTACCTCATTGAGACAGTTTAGCCCGATCCATCACTTCGGTGCAAATCGTGTTAATGAACTTCCCAGCCAACTCCGCTTGCTTAGCTTCCATACGGTCTTTGGGGTGCATCGTAGTCGCTATGGCTGCTAGTCTAACAGTAAAAGCTTCTATTATGTTGAGGACCATTTTGAGCTTCATCACGTCGTTTTGAAGATTGGCCATTTGGGAACTCAAACCAAGGATGTCCGTTAACTTAACGGTGCATGGTATAGTTGTGCCAGATAAGCTCCTGCTGCTAGTTTTAGAATTGGCCGCAGTACACCTCAATGATCTCAAACCCTTGATAGAGTCGTTAAGAGGACGTTCATTGACCCTGTCCAAAGGAAGAAGTGAGGGAAAAGAAAAGATAACGGCAGAAAAACGGTAAGTTTAACGTAAAAGAATACGTGAAAACCACGATAAAATGTACTCTAGAGACACCAAACGCCAACATAGCTTTCATAAAATATCACGATCCGGCTGCCCAACTCTACCGCAGAAATTACGCCTCGGACAGTGCTGTCGGCGCTGGTTTAGCGCAACCAGCCGCCGACAGGTGTCCGCCCTTAGCGCATTTCTCCCTATGCCTAGAACCTACCAAAACTTGCTACAGTGCGTTCGGTAGAGAACCACTAGCCATATATCCAGCGATACCTTATGTTCGACCCATCTTAAAAAGCAGCATTATTGCCCTCTTCACCGACCCCAAACCATGATTTACACGCTCGGCTACACTACCGACCGATACTCTCCCAGTGTGTTGCACCACCCGAACTATTTCGCTCAATTTATGACCGACCTACTGCGTGTCTCGGGTGTGCACAACGCCGTCGCCGATGCACGTTCCCGAATCCAAGTTATCTCCGCTGACTCCGGCACTGCTGCCGTCTTGGTGACCATGGCCACAGCGCAACTCAACAATCTTGAGGTTGATCTAGTACGCAGGTCTCCCTCACTGGATATAAGAGCCGTGCCGCTGACCTCATCAGACGAAACCATAGGCTTCGATTTCACTCCGTGCACGCCGCGCCATTCGTCCCATGTGAGTTTCAGCAGACCGCGTCCGCCATATTGAAATAAATAAATAAATATATTTTTCTCGACAAAGCGTGGCACGCCTTTTAGACGTGAGCAACATGTTGCGTTATTGTACATAATAGCATTTAATCAAAATCAATAGCGCGTGTAGTACCGACGTGGTCAGTAGTGTGTGTCCACATGACCCAAATAATATGTGAAGTCTACCTTTGCAGAATGCTAGACGTAAAGCTCAGAATTAGATCCTTATCGTTGAGTATGTTGCTGATGAACTAATCCAATGAGGTAGTGTACACCGTGCGGGTTAGATGAGTGAAGTTTGCGGAAAAAGCTGCAAAAAATAATTTAAATATATGTAATTTAAATGTAGGTTAGCGTTCCTACCTTCTGGCGTCCTTTCTTTATGAAAACTTTCTCAGCTCACTTCTAGCCACAAACTAACCTAGTCAGCACACAAACGCCTGTTAGTCCCTCTTTTTTAGATGTTTCATTAACCTCTACTTGCTGAAACGCCTGTGACACATGCTCAAGTAGGAGTCCTTGCTCTCTCTGGCTCAGCATACCACAGTAACATTTAATTAGCAACCTCAAATGAATTGTCTTCGCTGTTCCGCGCTTACGCCTTACAGGATTGTGTCCTCCGATGCCTTACTGCATGCTTGCATTCCGCCTGCTTGCTCTTCATCCTTCTCAATGAGGCTGGACCTAAGTGTGGCGCGATGGCTTGTGTGTCACAGCGATCCACTCAGCTATGCTAGATGGCGCATTCTTTCCATTCTGAACCACTCATACCAGGTTGGTCAATGATTAGAGGCCAAACTCTGCCCCTGGTCCTCTAAGTTGGGGGTTGGAATGAGTTGGCGCCTTATTTCTTAAAACGTACGCTTTGTAGCCCAAAGCCAAACCCGTTGCCTTGCAGGCGAGTTTAGAACCAAAGGCTCTGGTTGAGAAACATAATCGTTCTCCTGTCTAGGCCTGGGGAACCCGACAGTATCCTGCCCACGCAATACAATGGATTACCCTTCAAACAGTTCCGTGATGCGCTGACCACCGTAGAAACTGATCAACCGTCCACTGTCTGCTGCATCGAGCAGAGTGGATAAGAGTTTACATGCTACTGCTGAAGCATTTTTATCTTCTTCGTCCGACTCTTATGATTTTTCTTTCTTACCGTTCCGTCCCAGATTCAATTTCATCTCCCTGTTTTCTACCCTCCAATTCTTGGCACACCATCACCTCGCTTTGCTAAGCTTTCGCCTTCTAGTTTCAACTCACCTGTGAATACGCAGCGTCATACTTGTCCTGTCGACAAGCACATGTCCACCCAAGCGGCCAAGTCCAGTTCATCGACTTTTATTTTGAGCCCTCGATCAAACGTCAGCTTGGCAGGACTCAATGTACGCACGTTGCTGCAGATCGGTCAACAGGCGGCAATTGCCCAAATTTTAGAGACCCTCTCGATTGATATCTGATGCTTATGGGAGACCCGCCTGCAAGACTAATGCTCTGTGCTCCCTGCGATCCCTTCAGGTGACACCTGCAGCACCTTCTCATTGTGCATATGCAGTGACGTTGCAGCTTCGAGCACCAGCCAATACGGTGTTGGAATTGCCCTGGGTTCCCGGGTTGAAGCTGACTTGGTTGACTGGATTCCAGCCAGCAGCCGGTTGTATGCGGTCTGATTGGATAGCTTGTTCAAAGCTTCGAAGTCGCACAAGGCTAACTGCTGTCTATTCATCATCGCTGCATATGCACCATAATCTGTTGCAATGATTCGGTAAAAGATGACTTCTATCGCCAACGGAACTAGCTCCGCCACAGCCGAAGCACGGACACTATTGTGTTGGCTGGGGATCTGAACGCTCATGTTGGAAACGTATCCATTGATGAATTGCATCTGGGCTGCTCAAATGGTGCAGGCTCTCGTAATGCTAACGGTGAGCGGTTAGTTTATTAATGTGAAGATGCTCTCTTGTCCCTTATGAGCAGTACGTTCCGTCAAAGAAACCGCCTGAAGGTGACTTGGTGCTCACTGGCCTCGAACCAGCTATGAACGCAAATCGATCACATGGTGATAAGTTTCCGCGGGAGAGTTTGCGTTTAGAACTGTCGCTCGATTTGGAGCACAGATGTAGCCCCGATCATGCGCTCGCATACGTTGACCTGCAAAGGGATTTTGGCGGACGCCCAGGACGACGTTGTTAACGCAATGACACCAGCCAACCGATGAAGCCACTTGTCCTGATTGCCTATCAAAGTACGCTGTCATGCGAGTTGAGTAAGAGTTCATTGATTGCAGTTGACGCTCACTGGTCTCATATACATCAGTCCATACTAGCAGCAGGAAAATCCTCATGCGGTTAGTCTAATCTCCAAGGTGGACACTTGGTCCCTTCGCAGACTCTGGAACTTATCAGTGCTCGCCGGCACCTTCCGACTGGAAGCGAACATAGTGAAACTCGCAAAGGGCTCCGGGCAAAACCCCATCCTATCCTGAAGACAGACCGCAAATCCTAGTGCCCTCACGGTGAAGCAGAGCTGCGAATGGCCGCTGTCCGCGGTAACCATCGAAAGTTATTCCGGCTGATACAGGAAACGAGCAGCAGACCAGGTGTTAGTGAAATTATACGTGACGAGCGTGAATAGCCTATCCATAATGTCAAAACGCTTGGGGCGTTGGGCTTAGCTCTTTGAAATGCAATTTGATCGATCAGAATTGTTAGCTTTTGCGCCGGCAAGTGCTGGTCTCACACCCTATGGATCCACACTCTCGCCAAAAAGTCAGACGTTAGGTCGAAGTGTTCAAGTTCCCTAAAGTCGCTGTATCAGTTGACACACCTCCAGCCCCCTTCAACTTCGGGAGACCTGTTCTTGTGGATGGGTTATGCAAGTTACTAGTGTAACAGTGGGAGCAGGAAACTGTCCCAACCGACTGGAGCCGCTCCGTCTTAGTCTCAATTTTCAAGGAGGCTCGCGATCGGATTGCGGCAACCATAAAGCAATTAGCCTGATCTCCATCGCCTTAAAATTGTTTGTCTCTGTCATTCTTCCCAGGACTACTGGCCCTTGTGAAAGCCATATTTGTAAAGAGCAAGCCGGGTTTCGTCGCGGTCGCGGCTGAATCGACTACATCTTCACTTTGCGTCAGTGGTTGAAGCACCGTCAAGTATATTGGCGGTCCGCCGATGTCGTGATTTTTGGTATCATATTTGCATTCGATTCATTGGGTAGACATGCACTTTGGGACCGTTTACTCAGTGACGGTGTATCCAAGCAACCTGTTATTATTTTCTGCTAATTATACGCGCGTGGCTCAGGCACAGTAAGGACATACTTCAAGCAACAGAAGGGTAGTAGGGGGAGTTGAATGGTATAGGTAGAAACTTCGTCACATCTAGATTCAAGCAGACAGCCGCCACACGCCCGGAAAAGCACTGTACGCACGTTATATCCTTTCGGGAATCATCAGCAGTGCGCATTCCATCGGACCCTTGGTAGGGCTCGAAACCGCAACTCGACTGTTGCCAGTACGCAGAACAAACTGCTTATAATGCCATAAGATAATTGGCGGTTTAAGTTTGTTAAGATCGTCGCTTTGTGAGGGGCTACCCTGTCCTCTGCACGGCAGTAACGTGTAAGTCAGTGGATAGTGAGCGGCGCTATATCACATCTCTTAACTTATCCACGATGGTCGTTGCCGTCTTCCGTAGCTCAGTGGTCTCAACCACGGACTGGAAACAGTCGAGTTGCGGTTTCGAGCCCTACCAAAGGTCCGATGGAATGCGCACTGCTGATGATTCCCAAAAGGATGAAACGCGCTTACAGTGCTTTTCCGGGCGTGTGGCGGCTGTCTGATTGAATCTAGATGTGACGAAGTTTCTACCTATACTTCAAGCTGTTGTAGCCCTTGAATATCTCCGACCGTGTAAGCCAAGGACACCCGCTGTCACCTTTCCTCTTCGACTTCGCTATTGACGAAGTCCTGGAAAGCGCGTTCACAGGACACTACTTAGAGGGTGTGAATCTGCTCCCAGGAGAACGACTGCTTGACGACGAGTATGTTAATCTGTGACAGGTTCCAGACGTGCAAAGTGGCACTGAACAGTCTAGCGCTTGCTAACAGCTGCTTCGCTCTTTGCTTTGCATCATCCAAGTGCAAAGCGTTCCTCCACGATTGTCCTGGACTGGCTTATTCGCTGACCTTTGGTGGGGACCAAATAGAAGGCGTTCAAATATTAACTACATTGGAAGTTGTGTTGGCGCTCGTGGGTTCGTAGCTGAAAACATGAACTGTATAGAAAAAGCTCTATGAGAAACAAATTCTTGGCATAATATTTACTCTCAGCATCCAATTAATGGAAGTGCCAGTTGGCCTGGAGGTATAAATAACTAGGTGTTTTGCTAGCCTGGCTAGTTACTGCACCCTTAAGGGATCAGGGCACAGCTTAGTGCATTACTCGGTTTACTTACACTACCATAATGTCTACCCAGATGAAACGGACTCAATCGTAGTATAACGCAGGATGCACCTCTAACTAGATAAACTTTGCTGCAGTCGTCCGATTAAGAAATTAAAATGGGATTTTTATGTCTGATTCTGTGGATGGCTCGGCCGAGCTGTTTTATGAGGCACTACTTCACTCTCTCGACTCGCTAGCTCCCAAGTGGCATCTAATAGGGCAACCATATAAAAGTGTGACCCAACGCAGATTGCAAAACAGAATACGTCAGGTTAGCCGATCCCGTAACAAAACCTTCAACGGTGCCCACCTCATGAGAGTGAATGAGCTTGCACTTCAGCTTTCTGCCAGAGCTAAGCAGCAGCAAACCAGTCAAGAAATAGCCGCACTAAGTTGTACGAAGAAGGTAAGTATCAGGCTGCTGCGCTTTCGGATCCCTACCTATAGGCGACAAATCTATACCCTGAAGATTAGTCCAAACGACACTTCTAATGACGGAAGCTTGTTCTATACAGTCTTCAGCGCACGTTCTAGAGAATCGCAGTGTTTAATAATAGGTCCAACATTTCAGGCCCTGCAAGTGCTGTGTAGTCAGTCCCAGTCCTCTGTATTGTTTGACATAAATAGGGTCCATTCTGCGATTTCAACTACCTAATCATACTGGAACCCTGGTTTAGACAGAATGCCGCCCAGTCCACTTAAGAATATTCTTGAAGATATACGCTGATGCTCTACGTACTCCGCTTCTAACTGTAACTCCGTACTTATGTGCCTAGGACCTCTAGTAGCAGGCTATGCTTCCCACTTATATCCTTATCGCAAAGCTAAATATTTATTTCCAAAACCGTTCTGATATGAACCATAATAACACTGAATATTCTCTCTGCATCTCGCTTCCATTCATCGCATATTCCTATTGCCTCTGGTACCTCTTTGGCTCCGGCTTTCCTCTCTCAGTATAGATCACAGACGTAAGATACTCCACAGATCTATCTTTTACACTGTAGCTCCACACTCTTGTGCGTAAGACCTCATGTATCTGGCTATGATGCCTACTTGAAACCTTATCTCGTAATACTTCTTCACTTGTTACTTTAACCCTGGCCTTCATGTCCACCTAATGACCACCCAAAGCTGATGATCCACGTACGCCTCTACCACACTGTAGCTCCGTACTTATGTGCGTAGGACCTCAAGTAGCAGGCTCTGTTTCCCACGCATATCCTTATCGCAAATCTGACATAGGTATTTCTATAAATGTTCCTCTATGAACCACAATACCACTGAATATTCTCTTTTCATCTTGCTTCCATTCATCGCATATTCCTACTACTTCTATGACCTCGTCGGCTCCGGCTTTCCTCTCCCAATATGGATCACCTGCCTACGATGCTCCACCGACTTATCTTTCACACTGTAGTTCCGCAATATTACGCGTACTACCTCAAGTATCAGGCTATGATGCTTACCTAAAACCTTATTGTAATACTTCTTCACTTATCGCTTTACCATGGCTTTCCTCTTCACTTATGGACCACCTACCGCTGATGCTCTACCGACTTACCTTTCGCACTCTAGCTGCGCACTTTGGTGCCTAAGACCTCAAATATCTGGCCAGGCTGCCTGCCCATCGCCTGTCTCGTCCTAAGCATACACTTATCTCTTTTGCTCTGGCTCATTATGGATCAACTACCTAAGTTGCTCTACCGATTTATCTTTCACAATGTAGCTCTGCACTTAGGTGCGTAAGACCTCAAGTATCTCGCCATGATGCCTACCCGAAATCTTATCTCGTAACACGTCTTCACTTATCTCCTTGACCCTAGACTTCCTGCCCACCTAATGACCACCTACCGCTGATGCTCCACCGACTTCTCTTCCAAACTGTAGCTCCGAATTTGGTGCGCAGGACCTGAAGTAGCAGGCTAGGTTTCCCACTTATTTCTTTATCGGAAACTGACATCGTTATTTCTCTAACTGTTCCTTTATGAATCACAATATTCTCTGCATCTCGCTTCCATTCAACGCATTATCCTACTACTTCTCTCGCCTCTGGCTCTGGCGTTCCTCTCTTATTATAAACCGTTTTTCTTATATTTCTTGTTCTAAAGGATAACATTATTTGCACGGAACACCGCTGAGGACATACCTGCGACTCTCCCAAGGAGAAGGAATCAATACAGAACAAAGAAATCACCCGCACTTCGTAATCCTGACACTCTAAGGCACCCAGAAAACTAATCAAACCAATACGAGTCACCTGAGTCGCACGACTTCAACAGCTCTAACCACTTGCGGTCGGCTCCGAAGGAGACGACCCAGGCATGGGGAACGAATTGGAGAAAGGTGACTGCGAATATCCGTGAAGGTACGCGGTGAGATGCAATCGTAACAATGTCATTTTACCAGCCGGCAGCGTTCCAGGATGTTGTGGGTTTGTGTCTAACCAGTGTTTTCCCTACAAACAGCCACAAATGTCTGTTTAACAACACTGCGACGTTGCGCATGTGACTCGCCACTCAATAAAGTCACCGCCTTCAATACACATTGGCAAGTTAACCGATATCACATTTACAAATTCTCTGCATATATCTGCGCTCGCATGAACACGCCTACATATTTGATTAGTGACATGCCAATATGCTTAAATATTTTTGCAGCTTCGTCCTCATGCTTCACCGACCTGACACGCCCTGTGCACACAACTTCCTTGGACTAGTTCCCCATCAACATACTCCAAATTAGTTATCTGATTCTTACCTCTACATCTTGCATTCTGTGGACATAGACTCCGTACAACCTTTGGGCCATATGGGCTCACACTACTGACTTCATCTGTACTACTCCTGCTCTTGATGCTGCTAAGTATGCTATCAAATACAATATTACAATATGCTGATCATGGTCAAAAGGCGTGCCTTGTTTTGTTAAGAATAAAATATTTTGTTTACTTTAATTTAATTCTTCTTTGGAAACATTAGTTTATCAATGCAGCAACGTTAGTGCCCGACCGCTTAGCAATATTTCATCATTATGCCATGGCGTAACGTGGAAGCCTACAGGAAGATGGTAATTCTCGCCCTATCAACCACACTTCTATTATCTCGCGCTTGATAGAGGAGCTGATTAGAACTGTCATCATGGCTCACCTTTAGGAAGGCAAGCACATAAATGAATCCCAGCACGGATTTCCATGTGCTCAGTCTTGTGCATCCTGTCAACTGGACTTCCTTAATTTAGTCACCGTGACCATGTACTCTAATCTTTCAGCTGTCGTGCGTTACCTTGATATGCAACAGGCATTTACAGGGCACCTCGCATGCGCCAGATGCATAAGGTTGAGATTTAGGTGGTAGCCAGTCCTCCATTAGACTGTCTGGGTTCCTTTCTAACAGGACTTACGCATTATGTTGGGATCGAGCAAACTATATCCACACCAACCTCCGTCCGCAATGGCGTGATGCAAGGGAACGTTCTTGGTCCTACCCTATTTCTGATTTATATTAATGACCTCTGCAGGAGTTTACAGCAAGTTCGCTCCTTCATCTTCGCTGACCATAACATTTCCCGGCCAACTTGTCCTCTTGGGCAACAGAAATAATCGAAGGGGCATTCAACATGAATCTACTCAATTTATTTGTTTTTGTGCGTACACCATTCACTTGTGCAGGTGTGTAGTTGTGCGTGTATAACCCGGCGCCTTCAACCAATTGGACCTCAGACGCACTATGTCCATGCGGCAGACGTAAGGGGTGTATCTTTCCACATAAGCAGTCACATACAAACCGCAGATGCAAGGCTAGAACTTTATAAAATCTACCCCCGGCAACAGCTGGAGCATTGCTCTTTCAAATGCGGCAACCTATGGAAGTCGGACCGCGTTCTGCTTGAGGAAGCTCAGCAGCGGTTTACCGCGAGTTTTATTCCATTACAGAAAGCGCTGAGTTACTGACAAAGGTGCGAACACCCTATATTTTAGCCTCTATGGCAAACGCGCATTATCCCTAACTTGTGTTTCTTACATAAGCTAATTCATGGAATGCTGTACTGTAATATCACGTCTTAAACTAAGGCGTGCACCCAAATGTAAACGCAGGAATATAGGCTATGCCTTTGCTTCGCTAAGTGCAAAGAGGAGACTGTGATCTTGTTTCCACTTTTTGTGTACTTGAACATACGGAACAGGCTGCCTACCAAAATAAGAGGTATCCAAAACTTGCAGGCATTCACGGAGGAGATACAAAGTTTTTTTGGGTTGACGATAAACGAAGCACCTTCCATATCTACGATTCGCAAGACCACTTCTTCTATACTGTCATTGACGTAGCTTGAGGACACCCACGATGTATTTCATAATATCCAAGAACCTTGAGCCCACAACTCCTTCAGTTCATTACCTTTACATTCTTGCTAACAAAGGAACTACAGCGGTATTCCACGGAGGCATTCTATAGGTTGTAATACTAGAAATCAAAGTACAAGACTACTTTAGTGGTCACCGGCCTCTTCTTGACCTTCTTGAGTTCTCCTACCAACCATACCGCCTTATGACTGCATTATGGAAAGAGTAGAAGCCGCCACAAAAGCATCCTGTACTGGATGGTCGGTACCCTAACCCCCATGAATTGTATCCATCAATGACTCTCAGGTTTTCATCAATTCATTACCGCATTCACTGCACCTAGCAGGTCTCAGTAGGATCAGTCTCACTCATCGTACAGGTGCTAACACTAGTATTCTGAATGCAAATTGTATTTAGCCACTATGATTAGGTCTTGACATGCTTTGGTTCCCTCGCTGACACGTTGGTCCAAAGGCTGAATGGACTAATTGGTAGCCACAACCGTCCGGTTTATCTTTTTCAGTGGGCATTTCGTCAATGTTTCTAATTTCAGCAAACAGTACAGTCTAGCATATTGTCTGGCAGGTTTACAAATCCGTCGGTATTCTTCTTATGGGATATTGCGGGGCCATGACGAAGCCATCTGAGCAGGCCAACTTCAATTCTAATATCTTCATTCCTTGTCTCCGGCTTTGCATTTATCAGTTTCCAACTTCTTAGACCACTGGGTCCATAGAAAAATATTAAACTTACGTTCTATGATGTACGCCCAGTAAAAGTACCCTGCCAGACCTAAGCCTTGCATAAGATGTTGAAAGCCATTATTGTTGAAGATACACCTAAGATTAGCATTAGTATTGTTTGAAACGGTCTAAATACCGGCTTTAGACATACCTTTATGTACCTTCGTAGTTGTCAGTTGCTAACTGGTCTTAATTGACGCTTTTCTTTGGGTTTGAGCACTAGCTACTTTACTCCGCCGTTTCTAAAAGCTATCGATATATACACAGGAAAATAATAAAAAGGCTTTCCATTTTGTCGACAAAGGGAGCACTTTAAAAGTTATAGGCCCAAGAATCAGACAATTTGCTCTCTGCTTATCCTCTCTTCGCCCCCATATATTAAGCTTTACATGGCATATACCTGCCTATCACTATTGGCAACACTAGTAGACAGGCATCATGAAAGCAGGTTCGTTTCTTTAACGGCTTTTGATAGTAAAACATTCGCATTTCCAAATCCTATTTCACTGACACGAAAGCTAACCAACGACGGAGGTCCCTGCCACGCTGGTTGGCCGGACCACCAGAAACTTTCGAACACCACTTGTCATATCTTGGCCGCCCGTGCGTCATTTATCTTTTAGCCGGCTCCAAAGCCTACCATGCGTTATGCATAACGGTGGGAGAAAAACCAGCTGCCACTATTTTGTTACTATCGTGCTCTTGAGTTACCTTAGCACCTTTTACTTATGGTGCTAGAACAGCTCTGGCCAGGAAAACCAACAAGGCACTAGACGCTGTAACATTATAGTACTAGTTAACATTGCTAATTGGACGAACACCGCTGGCACTTGCTTATGAGCTTAACATTGGAGAGAAATAGCTCAAAAGTAAGCAAACTGCTACACAATAGTGTGCATCAATGCAGGTTCGAGCAAGCTCAGGCCCCAGAAGAAGATTTGGTGATGCCCACCAACGCAGACCTAAATAGAGTTCACGCCAAGCTGCATTTTGCTTAGTTCTGCTAAATTTTCCGATACTCATTTTTATTATAAGTGACAGGCTCCTCTAGCCCAATGATGTTGGAGACAGCCTCATGAATATAGAAAATTGGCTCTAAGAGATAAAACTTGCCATGTTTAGCTAAGAAATACGTGCATGTTTCAGGCCAACGTGTCTGATGATCCTAAAGGTCCGCTATATTAGCTCCCTTGAGGCAGGCAGACCTAGATCATGCAGCCTTGATGTAAACTTCAGCACCACTTAGAGGCTTAAAAATAAATCACTATATTCCTAGCGGTTTTTGTGGCTAAGTATCTACTGAATATGGTACACTGTGGCCTCTGACCGCAGGTTATTTATGTTGTCTTGTATACCCTTGCATAGATATTATTCCTTACTAGTGTTCCTTCTAGTGTTTTCGTGCAACGTTTTCGCCTATTGGCCTAAATGTGCCATGTATGCCTGAAAAGTTTGCTTTGCGGTCACTTACGACGTACCTAGATGGTGCGGGGATTAAACACTATATAGCGCATTACTAGATAGCTACGCCTATTTGGAACTCATACCTCTTCGCCATTTTTGTATTTTTTTTCTTTTTCTGATATGTGCTTGCAAAGCAGTAAGTCACTGAGCGAAAAAAGATTAATGGCGTTATTCGTAGACCAACATACAACTGCGAATAACTCGTGAACCACTGCACACATTGTCTTGCTTCTACTTTTAATGTAATCAGCAGTTAAAGCATGTTCAAGGCAGCTTAACATTGTACTACTTTAAGCAATACTCCAGCGTTAGGAAACGTTTTCCTTTTCGCTGAGAGTAACTCAAATTGAAAATTGGCGCCAGGAATCAAGCTAAGCGCCAGAAACGTTTGGTTGTATTTTCTGGTAGTTTGCATTTTTCTAGTGAAGTACGCCGCCTTAGTATGACACTTAACAAACCCGTTTTATGTTCGTCTGCATTTTTTCAAAATTATTTTTATCCTTTTCTTATTCCTGATTTATCCGCTGCCTTTATTTCTTCCATGTGCACACCAAAAATTATGGCGGCTGAGCTTCCCAAAATGGTGTAATGCTTATAAACTGAAGTTGTAGTGAATTGGATCCTGTTCCAAAGAAAACCTGCAAAACTACGGTTCTGCGCGAGTTTCGTAACAAAGAAAATCAAGGAGCTCAATATCGTCCGACGGAATCAGAAGAATATCAAGGTGGGCGCCTACGACCCCATCAGCTGCACACCAAACAGTGCCAATGCACTTGTAACTGCCAAAGAAGAACATGTACTCACATTTTACCCACTTCATTGGAAGGGCATAAGCTTAGTGTAACGATTGATCTGAACCCTTAAGGGTGCAACCTCTAGCCAGTCTAGAAATATACCTATTTATTTATTAGTTATTACTATCGATTTAACTTTCGCCACTTAAAGCGTCGGCGCGAGTTCACGCTCGCGCTGTAGGGTAGAGTGTACAATGAGGTGGTACGTTGGGCCGTACTGTACGGTTGTGAAACATGGCTCCGTAGATCAGAGGACATAAAGAGGCTAGTTACGTTCTACCACCTGTGCCTTCCTAGTTTGGTCCACATCTGGTGCGAGCACCGAGTGAGCAGCGAGCGTGTACGACGCCTTGTTTACGGTACAGGAAAAGAAAATGAACCACTGAGCATCGTTATTTTAGGCAGCAGGCTCCGATGACTTTACCATTTGTTACGCATGCCAGCCCACCGACTCCGGTGGCTGCGTTGTTTTCACGCCGGAGGTGTGGATGGAAGGAGAGGAGGCGTGGCCAAGCGATGACTTGGTCGGGCGTAATGAAGGCCCTCATTTCGAAACTGGCCTCAGTTGGAGCGTCCCGGCAGTCTAGTGGGAGTCCGAAAGACGATGAACACGTTTGGCTGGATACATGTGCTGCTAAGCCTATGAGCCCACCACATTGGTGTTCGTGTCGTGAGGTTCTTTGTTCCACCCCACCCATCTCAGCATTCCCTCTAAACACGAAGTAATTAGTTAGCATTTTATAATTTTGCACAGTAAATTAATTTTTTCTACTGCGTGGTCATTCCTATGTAGTCGTGCCTCGCATTGCAAGAGAATAAAGAATTTCTTTATTTCATTTATATCAGCCCGCAAGTAGCCTACCGGAACGATGCCCATCGGTTACAGGTAGCTCAGCTGGCTTGAAACGTTTGCATGTTTCTCTCTTGTTCTTCTATTTAGTGCGGCACAGGAGCTGAGGTGTTTCCCACCTCTAGCTAACATGCATAGTGTGTATGTTTCCTCCCCTTCGTTCATTTACTCTTTCAGCTTCCATCTGGCAATCATATATATTTCATCAGATCAGCTTACACCGGCTCCTTAGCCTATCTATTCTAGGCGTACATCTACTTCTTACTCGTTGCATCGTCTTCGACTTTTTACTTGCAAGCGTCCATCCTTCGGATTCGCTTTCCCTGCTCTATCCACTTCACTGTTACCCCAGCACAAGTTGAGTACGTACGAGCCGCCGCACTTCTGGCGCCTATGCTGGGACCACTGTAACCTTAATGTATGCTAGCATGTTCGCGTATGTTGTCCTTTCTTCCTTTAACCTTTCTTGGCTCCATTCTGGCGGCCTTGCTTATATCTGTAGGGCAGCGCTGGCCGCTCCTTAGTCTTTCCTTTCTTGATGTCCAATCTTTCCTCATTCCCTGTAACTTCTTTAACATTTGCTCATGTAGGAGTCCACCTGGCTCCCTCGCTTCCTATTTCTCAATCTATCTTAGCATCCAAGCATGGTTTGAATACCCACGCGCCGCTGCGCCTCAACCTGTTTTGCTCTGATGTACTTAAATACCTTAATGTACGCTTGCACTCCTCTAGTTCGCTGTCCTTTCATCATGAAACCTTCCTTAGCCCCCTTCTGTCAAGCCTACATAACTGAAACGTTTAACGCACAGCCGCTATTTAGCCTCTCATTTCTAGATGTCCATCTATCGCTTTCTCGTAATGGTTCCGACATTTATATTTGCAAGCCTCTAACTCTCGTACTGGCTTCTCCCGGTTCTTTCTAACTTGGTATTAGTATCCTAGTACACTGGCATGACTTGATAATCGGCGCGCTTTGCCTCCTATGCTTGGAAGTCCTCAGCAACTAATGTATGTACATTGCAATTGTTCGCTTCTCTTTCTTCAACTAACCTTTCTTAGATCTGTTCCAGCCAACAATCTTATCCCATCTGGTCAGCTCACAGCCCTTCCTTGGCCTCTGCTTTCTTGATGCGGTTATCCTTTACTCGCTGCAACGTCTGTGGCTCTGGTTCATATAGTATGCTTGCTCTCCCACTGACTTTTCTCGGTAATTGTAACTTAGTACTATTTCGTTAGCACCTTAGCTTGACTTGTATCTCTGTGCGACGCTGCCCATAGTTCTCATATGTCGTGACGTCCACAGTAACCCTAATGTATACTTGGGTTCTACATGTTTGCTTTCCTTCCAGTGATCTGTTTTAACTCCGCCTATTGCTTAATTTTTTCTTATCTAGTCAGCACATATACGCTACTTAACCACTCCTTTTAAGTATTCAGTTTCCGCCCTGCACTATAGTTTTCGACCCCTGCTTCGGTTGGAGTCCAGCTCTCAAGGTCTGCTGTAGCACCTGCTGTTCATTTAGCATTCCAACGCAGCTATTCCTTACTGTATCTCTAGTGTTTTCGCGCATATATAGCTTATTATGGGTTATTTGCCTACATTTGCTATGTATGCCTGAAAAGTGTGTTTTTCGGCCACATACGACGTACCTATTTGTTACAGGGTATTACCGGCTATATGGAGCAGTTCGGATAGCTATCCCAGTTCAGAAAGCAAAACGCTTCGTTACTTTTACATTTTCGTTTCATTTTCTGATATCCGCTTGCAAAAAGACAATTTAGCAAAAAAGTATGATGGCGTTATTTGTAGATCATCATGCAATTGCGCATAACTCTCAAACTACTGCACGTATTTCATTGCTTACTATTAATATAATCAGGGGTTGAAACCTGTCCTAAGCAGACTACCATTTTACTTCTGCATTTTACGCCTACAACGAATGGCTTTCACCCTGTTGCTCTGCACTTTGTTGCGTAAGCCTTTACTCATCTGGCTAGAATGCTTACTTATAACCTTATTTCGTCATACTTCTTCACTCATCTCTTTTGCTCTGGCTCATTCCGTCTTACGAACCACCAAGCTCCGATGCTCCACCGACTACACTTCCACACTCTAGCGCTGCACGTTCGTACGTAGGACCTCAAGTACCAGGCTACTTTGCCCAAGTATACCTTCATTATCAAGCTGATATCGTTCTCTTTTATTATCATTACCGTATTAACCACAACAAGACTGATAATTCTCTTTTCATTGCACTTCTTTTACCGTATATTTCTGCTACTTATCTTACATGCTTGGCTCTGTCTTTCCTCCCCTCCTAGGCACCATCTGCCTACGGTGCTGAAGCGATTTATCTTCACGCTGTAGCTCCACACACTTTCGCGTGGCACCGCATCCATATCTTTTCACATTTACAGGTATATAGCATCGCTGGATCCATTTTCCATCGCACCTTCAACTGCAGACCTAGATTTTATTAATCGACGCTTCACTTTCCAACTGACAGCTCGGCAGTTCATGTCCAGTGCTCTCAACTATCCTCTAACTCAACCTTGCGTACCCGTGTCCACAGCCTGTGGCCTCAGCCTTATATTGGTGCTCCGCTTACCACTGTTTCCCCACCACTTCCACACAGGTCACTAGCCGTGTAGCTACAGACGTTCGCCCTACATTTACTCATAATCAAGGCGCAGCTCGCTAACAGACTTTCATCGCTTAACTTGCCGGTGCCACTGACAACTCCCAACGACGTTAGAATTACTAACCTTGCGCGACGCAGCACGATGGCAGTATACAGCTACAAAAAGAACCCCTGCCCCATCTCGGATCCTTACGTGTTCCCGAGTTTTATTCGCACGTAGAACAAGTTTATATGACGCATAACGACTAAACTACAGTAGTCCTAGCATCTCCAGTCACAACGCTCTGTTGCATTTCATTCGTTTCTTCGCATGCATTGTCGTCCCATTTCTCCTTGGTCTGCTCCTGTCCGTTGCGCCTCTTTCCAAGTTTTCTACAAATACTTCCACTGAACTGAAACAATCCTTCAATGACTGAATGGTCCAAAATTAGCAACTCAGTTAATTACCCCCGCACAGAACACATGGCTTGAGTGACCAGGACTGAAACCCAACGCGACCACAGAACGCGCCATACACGTAAGCATAGAAGACGGGTAACAGCTGACTGCACGTGACGGCCAAGGTGGTCTACTTCAATCCATAATGTTTACTTGGAACTGATTCTAGTATCACATACTGTGCTTAACAACATCTTTTACATTTACATTAACGATCTGTTTCAACTGTGTGGTCGGAAAGTTATCACAAACTTTATCACTTTTTACACTTTTCAGTGGCAAGAATAAAGTTGTCCACATCCGATCGCTACAGATATGATTGTACCTATTGGCTCATGGCTTTTCGGCGTGTCATGCTTAACCCCGAGAATATAAAATTGATTTATTTACTTACTTAAACAATATGCTGGCCCTGGAAAAGGTTTTCATTTTCTCAGATATTTGCACAGGTTGAAAATTGGCGCCAGGAATAAATATAAGCGCCAAACTGTTTGGTTATATATATTTTAATTTGTTTTTTTTCTAGTGGAGTATGCCACTTTAGTATGCACCTTAACAAAGCCTTTTTACTATTAGCTGCATTCCTGGAAATGCTTTTCAAGCTTTTCTTATTCCTTATAATTCTACTGCTCTTATTTTTTCCATGTGCGCAGCAAAAGTGTTGGCGACTGGGAGAGTCAAACTAGTCCAAAGAATTTAAAGTCAATCTGTGGTGAATTGGATCCTGTTCTAAAGAAAATCTGCACAATTACGGCTCTTTGCTGCGTTCACAATAAAGAAAATCAATGAGCTCAATATCGCACGAAGGAATCGGAAGGATTTCAAGATGGGCGCCTACGACACCATCACTTGTACACCAAACAATGCCAATGCATTTGTAATTGCCAACGAGAAAGATATACACACATTTTACTTACTTGCTTGGAAGAGCATAGAACTAATGTAAAGGTTGATCTGAACCCTTAACGGTGCAGCCTCTAGCCAGTCTAGAAATATACCTACTTATTTATTTATTTCTAAGTCTCTTTTCTCTTCCAACGCAATTGTTGCATCATGCTAAACAAATAGTTCGTGAATTGCCTACTTGTACAACATTTGTACTCTACGTCAATGTTAGCCACCTATCTGTACGGCCATGGTTTTTTGTGGCCCAAACAAAAGACACTTTCAGCAAAATCCCTGTTGCCAAATTTATACCATTTGGTTTCAAATCTAAATGTTATAGCATACGACTTTAACACTGTTTAATTTTACGTCTTTTCTTTACGGTCTTTTTTCGGTATTCCCCACTTTCCATTTTCTTAGCGGTCTGGAACGCCGTCAAAATCTGGGGTTGGACTGAGGGACAGCTATTTTGCCCGAGAAGGACCGATGAACAGAGAAGCAACCACATAGAACATGGCTGTATATCTGAGCGATTCAGCTGCATTTACCACTACGACCTTTGTCCAGTGTGGTTAGCTGGACGCGATGTCTTCACACTTCCGGAATGTATACACTATCTGAATAATCTAGACAACGGAAGTTAAACATTTTGCTCACCTGGTCACCGAAAAAGGCGACCCTTGATGACTTTCATCTTCGACCGTCCTCAGCCGTTGTCGCGGCCCTCACCAATTTACCGGAACGGCCAATAGAGGAGATTAGAAGTTATTTGACCGCTAAGAACCAAGTAAGAAATCAGTCGGCAATCTGCTTTGCCAGTGGTACACTACTGTGCAACAGGATTTACAATAGTGCTCCAGGATGTGGTGGACTTTTGCCTGGCAAGCGTTCTCCCTATAAAAAGCTACAAACGTCTGCTCAGTAACACTGCGACGCGGCGGATATGCCACGCCAACGTATAAAGTCACTGCCGAGAACTACATAATGGCAAGTCGACTAGAGTCATGGTTCAATCTTCTCGTCACGTACGGGAATAAGACACTGTCTATTTATTCCTTTTACCTTACACTTATGTTGTCTTCACTGTTTTTACCACGCTCAATTGAACCCAGAATATCATCATACATTGACGGCTTTATTCCCCACTATTACTTCCTCAAACTACGCAACCTGTACATGTTTCAACCAATGCCGATTACATGCATAGCGACGTGCCTGTTGAGAAACTTAAAGGCCTGTATATTTTTTCATGCCTGGTTTGGTGTGCCTCGATAACTTTGAAAATAAACCAAGTATTTATTTATTTTGAATAGCGGCGTGTCAGTGCTTAAATAGGTACTCGTAATCTCACGAGAGCAGATATGTGCGCAGAATTAGTGGGATGTGGTATCGGTCAACCTGACAATGCGTGGTTGGGGCAGTGACTTTGTTGAGGTTCGGGTCACAACCGTCACGTCGCAGTGTTCCTAACCAGACATTTGTGGAATCTTTTAGGGAGGACGATTGTCAGGCGAAACCCACCACGTCATTGAACACTGCCAACTGGGGACATGACATTGACAAGATTGCAACTGACCAGTTACCATGCGGGTATTTGCAGTCCTGTTTCGCCAAACTGTTTCTTATTATTGTATAGTTGTTTCCTTTGCAAATAGACCGCAATTGGTTGGAGCTGTTGAAGTCGGACGACAGGTGACTTGTATGTATTTGATGAGTTTTCCAGGTTCAGGTTGTGTGTTACGATTGCGAAGTGCGGGTGAATTCCTTGGGCTGTGTTTGTTCCGCTGCCAGGTGAGCGTCGCAGGTATGTCCTCAAATATGTTCAGTGCAGTTAACGTTATCCTTTAGAACAAGGGATGAAAAATAAAGGGACCGAGCATGTTGTCAAATAACTTGAACAGTACTGGGTTAATGCATAATACAAAACATTTGATTAAGTCGTGCTGATTAAAAGCACTGGAATAGCCGAATATATTAACATCAGGTCTGTTGTTTTGTACGCAAGGACTAGACCTGACGTTGATCGAGTGTGAGAGACAAATGCCGTCCGATTTGCCGCAGCGTACGCAATAGTTTTGCTGTATGGAAACCGAGAGTATCAGGTGTTTCCAACCGGTGAATGAGTTGAGGGAACCTGAAGAACCTAATAAGTAGTGAACTACGCGACTAAGATGTAGCTTGAGCGGTCGGTCAAGATTGGTAGAGATTATCGTATGAACATGTATGGGAACCAGTAGAGTTGCTATGCCAGGTTATAGAACCTTGAAAATAATAACGTACCATGTTCAATAATCGGCTGCTAGAGCAACGGCTGTGTGCTGGCGTGAGATGGATTGTCAGAGAAGTTGCGACAAGGTAGGAGAGACCAAATGTATTACAGCTTTAGCGAAAATACGGCCGCAAAGCCAGCTCTGAAAGGGACCAGGGATAGCGCAAAATGACAGGGACCCCTACAATACAGCATACAAGTCAAATAGGCGGCGAGCATGGACGCTACTGGGAGTGGGATTAATTTTGAGGAAGAAACTGCCTGCTGTCGTATGACGAGGCGCTAAACAAGCAAGCAGGAAAGAAATTAAAAACTAGACATTTAGCAAGAAAACGGTTGCAGAACCAGCTCTGGAGGAAAGCAGTAAGATCAGCACAGTGCGCGCAGCAGCGCCAAGAGATACTGGGTGTGCCACTCTAAGGTTGACACTAACGGTGGAACGTAAAAGTCAACTAGACTGTAAAGAATTGAGTAGCTGGCAGTCTGATCATTAATTAGTTAAGGACAGCACGCTATTTTAGGCTCAGGCAAAGGATACTATGTATACTGTGTTGAAAACAAGAGAAAAGACTGCAATACTTGCAACGGCTGTAGCAAGAAAACAGTTGCATTGTCAGCGCTTGAAGTGACTAGGGGTATGGGAATAATTCAGACGGCACCGCCAGAAGGTGTTAAGTGTTTCACTCCAAGGTTTGCCTCTACGTTGGGACGTACAACGTTAACAAGCAGAGAAGAGTTAAAGGTTCGTGCCGGGTTAGTTATGCAGCAGGAGCCGCGCGTTATCTAGGGATTTAGCACGTACTAGTAGGCGATCAAAATTGAAACCAGGAGCAATAATAGACAGCACAATGTGTTAAAGCTATGGTGTGACAATCGTTGCAGAGTTAGCACTTAAACGGGCCTGGGTCAGTGGAATAACTTGGGCAGCAGCGTCAAAAGCTACTATGGGTTGCACCTTGCAGTGGGCTTTTACTATGATGCCAATATCAGATAGACGGTAGAGAATAGTAAGGTTGCGGGCCGGATTAACTGAGAAGCAGGAGTTGCTGGCTATCTGTAGAAGAGGCATGTACCGTTAAGGATTCATATTTGAAGACCGGAGTGAGAGGAGAAGGGACTACATACTATAGCTGTAGTGAGGAATCGGTTGCAGCGCAGCTCTAAAATAGACATGAGGTAGCAGAATGGCATGGGCCGCGTCGCCAAACTGTACTAAGTGTTCCACGCCAGGTGGGATAATATAGTGAGAAACAATTATAACACGATAGAGAAGGGTAGTGCCGGAAGCCAATTTTATTGTAAACTAAGCGCCACAGGCTATCTTAAGATGAGGCATGAACTAATAGTCCATCAAGTTTAAGAACTGGGGCGCGAATGGAAGCGCTTGCATGCTACCGCTGTAGTGAGAATAGAGTTGTAGACGTTGCTTTAAACGGGACTATAGTTAGCTGGATAAGATGGGCAGCGGCGGCAAAATATGCTAAGTTCCACTACAAGGTGAACTCTAAAGCGGTATCCACTGGTTATATGAATGGCAGAGAACAGGGTGGGGGCCGTATTGACTGTGAAGCAGGAGCCGCTAGTTATGGTGATGTAAGGAACGGACTACTCGCAGTTCGTGCATTGGTTAAACTCGTGACAACATGATTCGTCTGGCGCAAGGTCAAACGTAAAATTAGTACTAAGGCAGCTGCTTGCCCCCCGTGTCAACACGAGATGCTGCACGAAAACTCGATTAGGAACATTTCCCACGCAAGCTGAACTTTTTCATCACGTGCAAGTATACCAGGTTTTTCCTCTGCCGCCTTCGTAAAGCTCTGTATATCTACTGACCTTTGTCCATCGATTCACAAGTTGGCCGAAAGCTTTGTACATTCCTAACTGCTCCTAGGAAACGGGAGCGAAAGCTCTACTTGAACGCTAAATAGTTCACTAGGGTTGTTCCGCCTTCGTGACCACCAATGGAGTGTCACGTTTCTAGTCGGCTTTCGCCACGTTGCTTAAGATGTTAGGCTGTCGCCACGTTCAGGCGACGGCGTATCATCCGGCACCTAACGGCACGGTGGAGCGCTTTCATCGCCAATTGAAAGCGGCGCTACGTGCGCATGCAAATCCGTCATGCACTGAATAACTTTTTGTCGTCCTCCTAGGATAAGAAACACGGTTAAAAGCGATTTGGACGCAACCACAGCGTATCTAGGCTACGGCTCCACGGTGTGGTTACCCGGACAAACGGTAGCACCAGCCTAGTCTGCTTCCTCTCTTGACTACGAAAGTTACACTGATCGATTGGCTAATCCGCTGCCTGAGCCGCGTCCACCCGCTCCTCGATGGCAGAAGCCACCCGTGCCAGAGAAGCAGTCAACGTGTTTACAGTAGTTCCTTTGCGCAGAGGGTGTTCGACAGCCACTTTAGTAGCCGTACATAGAACGTTCAAAGTGCCACACCTTGTAAGTAAGAGGTGCCCTATTGACAACGGTGGCCGACGCGAAGTTGCCAATGCTGACCGTCTGATTCCTACCCTTATAAGAGAAAGCACCTCGTTTACTTTGTGTAGTAGTGCTTCGTGCGATGTCACAAAACACTGCAGCCAATTTCAGCATCTCAGCGTAGTTTAACCAGGCAACCATTCCAGTCTACCATCACCCACCGCGCTGACGTCTCTCGAGTATAGCCCGCCACCTCCGA
Source organism: Dicrocoelium dendriticum (assembly GCA_944474145.2). Classification (NCBI taxonomy): domain Eukaryota; kingdom Metazoa; phylum Platyhelminthes; class Trematoda; order Plagiorchiida; family Dicrocoeliidae; genus Dicrocoelium; species Dicrocoelium dendriticum. Next base: position 207,904,836 of record OX104064.1, on the reverse strand, counting down.
TGACCTATCGCCGAGGTCAGATGGTGTGTAAGCCCGTTCGTCTTTCCGTCTATGTACGGTTTAACTACGTTTAGGTTTAGAGGTATTGTATATATTTGCCCGGTTTTTGGACGTTTACCGTTTTGAAAACAAACACAAAACTCAGAAACCCCCGTAAAACCTTTTTCCTTAAAAATTGTTTAGAAAGCTAATAATGCAAACTCACAGCTCATTTTTTTATTTACTCCGGCGTCTTCTGCGCCTTTTTCTATTGCTTTGTCTCTACCTGTAATAACCCACCTCTTCCATCAACTGGCCCACAGGAGCAAAGTTTTCGAGATGCTGACGTAAACGCTGGTTAATATTCCGAGAGATAAGGAAGAATTCTTTGTGGATCGACGGTCGTACCTTCGTGGGACGATAGTCGTTTTGGCGCGGGGATGGGTACGTCGCAAACCGTCGCTCACCGTTTGGTAACCGCGGCGGTTTAGGTTCTGTAGGCAGTTGGTGGGGCTATACAGCTTTTTGGTAGTCTGAGAGCCTGCTACCCCAGTTAGCCGAAATGGACTCCGGCCTGCAATCAATGAATAATAACACACAAACAGCACACAGGACTCCGACTTTCGGCGAACCCTTTGTCCAGCCCACCCCTTGTCCACCCACTCGGTACGATTGGGCCAAACCAACTTCTATTCACCCGTCATTTTCGACGGCGTAGGCTACTTTTGTTCAGCCTTCTAATGGAGCTTTGTAGCGCTTCATAAGATAAACATTATCCTTTGTGTACAGTTTCAATGATAACCAATTGTACACTATTCTTTCTCGTTTCAAGCTCGTTTACGTTCCGTCCAACTTGACCTACAGCCGGTTCGACACTTGACAGTCTTTTAAGCCTGCGCACTGACGCGGCGCTCTTGTCTGGCTTTATCCGTCCGCGTCTCCTTGTAGCCTGTCGAATACAGTCCCCTGTGTCCGGTTCCAATTGCTTTCTGAAATCAGCGCTTAATTGCGCGCACCGTCCCGGACTATTAGTTACCAGTCGTACAATTTCTTATGCCCGATCTTTCGTAGTATTCCGCAATGTTGCAGGACTTTCCATCACCTGTCGGGGTAAATAAGGATGCGTCGGCACTCAAGCACGATGTACGACATCACCTCTTCACAATAGGTCCACCCGTGAAAGCAAAACTGCGATGGCTTGCACACTTGTTCATAAGTCGTTATCCGAATCTCTTTTGTCCGAAGACCCTATACACTGCCTTATGAAGGCCCATGCAAGGGTTTACCTTGGAAAACAAAACTCTTCCTTCAGATTAAGAATGGATCCAAGGGGTCTGTGAGCAGTGTTCGACTTAAACCCGCATACGTCGTCGACGTTGAATGGTTCAGTATCAAACTCAACCACTCACGGCCCTCCTGTACCTGGCCGTTGCCTACTGGTAAACGCATGACCGATTCCCAAACCACGGAATCCTTACGCCATTAACACGCGAACCTATCCGCACCCATGCAGGTAGTGTTGTTTCATTTCCCTCCAGGTTAGCACAGTATGTTACTTGAGCGCTATATCGAGCTTTGCACACCAGCGAAAGTGCTAGGGGAGTTATGTAGTGGATGTGAGTACACCCTAGTTTATCCCCGTTTTTAGCATTTCCGTTACAGACTATTTTGTACCGGTTGCATAAATTCGCAAATTAAACAAAAACCATTACTACGCTCTCGCGTCTTGCTGGTTTCGTTGACTGCTGCCTCCGCTTGTGCTACTGCCGCCTTTTTCCATTTTTTGGAGTTAAGGCAGCGAACCGCTATTCGGCATCGAAACAACATTTGCTGAAGAAAGCACTATACTGCAAGTGTGCTCGATTGTTCTTCTATTTTAAAGTGTTGCCTATGATTGTCGTTTGCCTCCGCAATCAAAGTTTTTACGTAACGGTCTTTTACAATCTAAGTGCTACCCTGTCCCTAGCTTCATGACACCTGTCAACTACCTTTTTGCTGTTCAGTACTCCTCTCCGAAATGTCGTAGCTAACTTTGTGTACCAACGCCTTGCTTGCATCGTTGTATTCTTTTATTACTTCCACCCTGAACTGCCTACTTGCCGGGATTTTGTATCTCTTTGCTAAAGCTAAGAACACCTTGAAAGCACAATTTCAAAGCAACTATTACACACTACCAAGGCTTTTAGCCCACCTTAACGTCTCCCTCTCTTATTCGGCGTCTCTTTCGGTCCATATAGCAACGCTTTACTAGTGGTCTAGGTACCCCACGCCAGTGCAAATTCCCAGTCATCGATAGATTTCCTTCGCTACTGTGCCTCTCATTCTTAAACCTTTTGACACGTCCGGTCTCTGAGGCCCCAAATGTCCGTATTTCTCCAACCCATGCCTCTCATCTCTTGCGCTTCGGCTGCCATTGGCCCAGGCGCCCATTGGTAAAAGCAACAGCCTCATAATACATGTCTTTGTCTGTTTCATTATCTGTAAGTTTGGTCCTCCCTACTGAAATTAAAACCTCCGGTCTGTAATTGAGTTTTTCCTCTCGGCTGCACTACCAAGCATTTTAGCTCACAGTAACGTCTGCCTCTCTCATTCACATCCTTGCCTATTCGATTCCACATATGGCTTCATTCTACTACCACTTCTTAACTATACCGTACTCTGTAGTGTGCATACCCCGTCTATCCGACCGATGTCTTTCCTATTCTGTCAGCAGCAAAGTTTGGCCACTTGATCTTTCCTGGTCTCATCCACTCATACTTTTAACCATACTCTACTGTGTATTTGTTCGGCACCTCTTCTGGTCAATTTTGTAACACTTTACTAGTGGTCAAGTTAATCCTTACTTTAGCGCACATCCCAGTCCTCGGGTAAAATACTTAGCAGTTTGCGGTGCTGTCGGTGTTATTACCTTACGATTGGTCACTTCCACAGCCGGCGCTGCTGTTGTTTTCTCACTACAGCTGTTGCAAACACTGGTCTACGTTCCCTCCTGATTTCAACACTGTACACATATCAGTCTATGCCGAGCCAAAAAAGGCGTGCTGCTTCAGTATATTAAGTAACAAGGCTGCTAGCAACTAACTAACCAAGCGTCTATTTGCTGTTACGCTTCACAGTGAATGCCCACCTTAGAGTGGATCACTTAGCCTCATTTGGCGCTGGTGCACCCCTACTGATAATGCTTGTCTCCTTCAGCGCTTGCTAAACAGCCAATTCTTTGTTACAGCCGTAGTATTCAAGCCCTTCCCGCTTTTGTTTATAACGTTGAATGCCTAGCAGTGGACATTTTTTCCTCCTAATTAATCTGACTTCCAGTATCACTCTCTTTTGTCGTCTATGTGACTTGTTTGCCGCACGGTAGAACACCCTGCCTTTCTCCGCTATTCGAGGTCCCTTTATGGCTGGCTTTGCAACCGTATTCCAGCTAAAGCTGTAGTATGCTATTCTCGTCACAACTTTGGCCGTCCGTGCCACACCATCACCCTGCTGTTTCTCGAGCGTCCGATTACCGAACACATTATTATTTTTATGTGCCTCTAACCAGGCGTAGTTCTTCTCCCGGCTCTCATAAATGTTCGAACGATAAGCTCTATTACTCTCAATCAATCGCTAAACCTATACCTTAAGGGTACATTAAAGCATCTACTACGCTCTTCTGGTTCCCTCAATGCATTTATTGGTTAACAATGCCCGATACTTCAGGTTTCTACACTGAACAAGTTTTGCGCAAGTTAGGCCAATTCAGACAGCATTTGTTTTGAACGTTCAACAAATATCGGGTACTGTGCTTGCATGCACAATTACAGGTTTGATTTATAGCCTATGCGGTCATTCCGTTGCTTTTAACCAGCTCATGGTCACCAAGAATTTTATATTTGTACATTAACATATTCCTGTGCAATCTTCGTGGCAGTTTGCTCGGTCCGTTTTGCTTTTATCCCTTGCTCTAAAGGATCATATTACCTGCACGGAACACGCACACTTGGACACGGAATCAACACAGAACAAAGAAAGCACCATCACCTTGCCGTTCTGACACACTAAAGGAACCCAGACAATTAAGCAAAGTAATACAAGCTACCTGAGTTGTCCGACTACAAAGGCTCTAACCACTTGCTATTGCCTCCGAAGGAGAGCACACAACCATAGAAAACGAAAGTGGCGAAACTTGCCTGCGAAAATCCGCGGGAGTAATCGGTCAGGGGCGACCATGTCAATGTCATATCACCATTCGGAAATGTTCCAGGATGTAGTGTGTTGTGGCTGGCAAGCGGTTTCCCTACAAAATGCCACAAATGTCTGTTTAACAACACTGCGACGTGGCGGATGTGACACGCCACTCAATAGGGTCATCGCCCCGATCACACATTGGCAAGTTGACCGATACCACAGCTTACTAATTCTGTGCATGTACCTGCTATCGTACGATTACGCTTATGTGTTTGCTCAGTGACAACCTACTATTCCCTAAATACTTTTGCAGCTTTTTCCTCTTGCTTCACTCACTCGGCCCGCGCTGTGTACCTCACCTCATCGGACTAGTCACTCATCAACCTACTCCACATTAGTTACCAGTTTCTTATATCTACCACTCACATCCTATGGACATGGACTTCGTAAAACTTTTGGGACAATAGGCCCACACTACTGATTTCATCTGTACTTCTCCTGCGCTTAGAGTTGCTAAGCATGCTATCATGTGCAATATTGCAACACGCTGACAATGCCCAAAGGACAAGTCTCGCTTTGTCAAGAATAAAATATTTATTTACTTATTTGTAACATTCTCTACTCTTCTGCAAGCCTTATTTGGCTTTTCGTTATTACCTCTCTTGCCACCGTCTTCTCCATGTCCACGCTCAGCCACACATTCCAGTTCCTAGTTATTGAACAACATTTGCTATCGCAGTTTCGTTAGATTGTCGAAGAACAAAAAATACAGAATATCAATTGATCCCCGTTTATTATTATCATCATGACGTAACTTTATGGTTTATATTCACTCTGCATGATAACAGTTTTCTTTTTGGTGTTCCCTGCTGCTCTTATTTGTTTTTCTCTTCCCCATTGTCTAAAGATATCAACAGAAATTTGCCAAGGCTCCAACTTGGCCTATGGGTCTGCAACTACATGAACCCACGAAGACAAAAATGGAGCATATCATAACTCCAGCACACTCAACTCTGGTCAATTAATATGAATGCTGTTGCGCAGGAGATTGGATCAGCCATGACCAACCCAAAAGTTGCCTCCAAAACAATTTATTAGCGCAACCTACATGAAACCACCCATAACTACCTAACCCGTGGCCCAGCTGGTCAAGCTTTCAATCACTCGCTCGTGGCATGTCAGCAACCTTAGGCTGTGCAACGGACAATGCAAAGCTGACTTCCTGTTGGCGCCAGCTGGGTGGTTCGTGTCTAGTCCGTCCCAGCAGTTGCTTAACGACGGTGCTCCAAGGACGTGTTGGGTTTTCGCCTGGCAAGCGTCATCCCTATAAAAGGCCACTAAGGTCTGTTCAGAAGCGCTGAGACAAGGCGGATGTGACGCGCATCGAACTAAAGTCACAGCCATTTGGTTGCCCATCCAATCGCAACTCCATCACGGTTGTCACCCAACAATTCTCACAATATCGACGCATACAACTGCAATTGCAGTGGCATATATGCGAACGAAAATCAGATAGACACATAAACTCTGTCAGACATGTATGAACTCACAACTGCAATGTTCATTGCTCATTTGCACCCGTTTTCTGCGTTCGACTATATTTAATTGTACCTTTACCTTGCTCAGGCCTACATAGGCGTGTCTCGCATTGCACGCAAACAAAATATTTTATTTATTCATATAATTATGAGAGATGGACTTTACGGACTATCAGCACGTTTATGTGCATATATGTGTCTTAGTTGCGGTAAGGATCGCAAGGTTGGATTTGACCAAGTTTGCTCAACTTACGCACAGCCGCAATGCAACCTATTTAAGGAGTGGTAATCCTTAGGAAGATATAGGTATGGAAATAATGGCGTTGTGTTTAAGGTATGTAAACCGGCAACTCTGAGGGTACTCCATTGCCCACAGTGATATTTATGGCAATACCAAAAACTAGATAAGAAATTATGAATCGTACCTAGGTCGCAAGTTGACCTACGAGTTTTGGAATATCGTAGTCGATAGCTACCTGTGGTTTTAAAGAAGGATAAACAAAAGGAAGTTAGCGAAAATGCATGAAGAGGTAATTGGGGAAGGACTTTCAAATGGGGCAGCAGACGCTAAAGATATAATGGTCGTGGCTCGATTCTTCTTGCGGGAGATGTGCAGCGGTCCAGCTAAAAACCGATTGCCACCTGCTTCTCAACAGCCACAGTTGACCCTAGTTACTGGCCAGGCGTTTAATAAAGGGACATGGAGTGTACTTAAGCGTTATCTTGTATGGTTACAGTTGCTGCGTAGTACTCCCTAGGACAAACTAAAGATGGGATAGGTAGGTGGTGGCCAATTACTAAATTACTGCCAGTGAAAAGTTCTCTAACACCAGGCCTACGGAGTTGTTGCTCTGTTCAAGTGTAGTTGGATAAGCATTGTCCTTTTTGTGCCCCAGTAAGGTGGCAAGCGAGATAGGTAGTCGGAGAGATAAAGGTACGCATTGGGCATAATATGTAGGCTTTGTAGCTGCATCTATCACTTTCGCATGGGCTTCTGGGATCTAGGTGAATGCAAACGGTCTGAAAATGGTTCAATGGTTAATGAACTTTGTTGAAGATGGTCATATATCCGGATTAGCAGCCATGGCTTCTAGACATACGATAGATCCAGGCGAAGCCTCAGTGGGAATGACGCATATTAAGCTAAGGATGATGCAAATGCCTTACACATATTTACCTTATAGTTTAGCTGAATAACTCACTATGGTACATATGGGTACACCGGGTTTGTTCTTGCTTTATACCGTCTGGTCTCAAAAGCCATCGTCCGAGTCACATAGGTTAACAATCCGTTTCGCTTTATCCAGGCACAGGAAGTTTTGTCACCATTTTGAACGTCTGCGGGGACTTCAGTCCTAAAAGGCTTGTTGGTAATTTGTTCCAAATATTGTCATATGCAAATAAGAAGCAACGTGAGCATAGATTTTCTTCGCACTCAGCAGAATAATCTAACTGCTCCTGTTTCTGCGGTTCCGTACCGTTTCATTTTCAGGTTAAGGCTGGATGTATCACAGTGCATAAAGTTATGTATTACCTTGTGCAGAAAGCCTAAATTAAGGACCATATGTCGCAGCCACGTTGACTGGAGTCTGAGCTGACCTCAACGTTGTCTGTAACTTACCAGGTGGTATTGTGGAGCAAGTATTTTAGCGAACCGCCTTTGGGTTTTGCCAAGCAAAGCGCGGTCCAACTTACGCACGCTATTATATATAACAGCACAGTACTCCAAGATCGGGCGAACGTGATTCCGCTAAAGTTCTAGACGTGCTTTAACAATGTTTATGTAGCGGATACTGCAGAAGTATAATTGTCGAGAGTGCGCCATAAAAGAGCACTTGCTTAGTAAAGCTGAGACGCACGGAAGGACGCAGGTACAGGCCTTTAGTTGATTTTTGAAGCTGATCAGGAATGCCGTTAAGCATGAGCGCCCCATCAGGTACTTATCATTTGTACCTCGTGGCGCTCAATTTTTCAGCAGTGAAAGTCATTTGTCCTTGCTGACACCATGACTCTAGGTACCTAAGTCTTCTCTTATCAGTCGCTTGCGAGGGTGATTGTGTCCGTAGGGAAGATGTAGTCGATTTTGAAATTAGCAGCGAATAGTAATGGACGACCGTGCTGTAAGCTTTTGAAGATATTAGTGATGCAACTAAAGTCTGTTGGACTAACACGCTTCCCTGTGTGGCACTGTTTGGGATAATAGCCCCGGCGGCTTGGCATGTGACAATTTTACTGGTTGCATGCGACCGGTTATCCGCAATCCCAATCAGTTCAACAGAAATCTCCTCACTTTCTGAGTCTTGAACAAGTGCAGCAGGTGCTTATATAGAAGCCTGTCGAAAACTTGTTGCCTATCGCTGTAGAGCACGATCACTGCTTAATCTGAGTCCATCATGTTGGTTACCATGTTTAGGATATCCCCCTGACAGACCGCGCAGGATCGAGCACATAGCAATCCTTAGTGTGACCTGTTCACGTCATTTCCTAATTACAAGTAGTCGATGAGGGTTTGCTGACCAGCCTTTTCCAATACTCACCAGACGATAGAAGTATGTTTAATTGGGCGGAAATTGGCAACCTCCCGCAAAGAGCCAACTTTTGACGTGGCATAACCATAGAATGCTTCCAAAAAGAAGAATATTTCTCATATTGCTTGGAGTTTTTAAAAGCTACAGGAGGAGTATAAGAATGTCCGCTAACCCGTTCCTAATTAACTTGGCGGAAGGCCACCTGGACCACAGATTAAACATGACTTAATGGTCGAGGTCACATAGCAGATACCTTTGATTTCCATACGTACTCGGTGAATTGCTAAGGGTCACTTGCAACGCCTCACTGACTGGGCCTGTTGCTAAATCTTGAGACTCCTTAAAATAAGTATTGAATGTCTCACATAAAACAAGCGGATCATTAGACGTTTTATTAGGCCCCTTTTCGTATGAAGGATATTTCGGCAATTGGCAAGAGGTGCACGAACGCAGAAGCCAGGTAAGTTGCTTGGCTCGTTCAACATAACGCATGGCTTCCCGTTCTTGACAAGTATGTTTTTGCGCCGGTGCAGCTAAAATGGCCATAACGATTTCATATGCCTACATGACCTTGGCACAGTGGTACGTCCCGCAGTCGGAGCGCACTAGCTGACGAAATCTACCGAGCAGCTTTATTGGCTGGTATTTCTTGATATGAAATAAGCGCCATCCAACATGTTTCAGTGGATTGCTCTAGGAAGTCGGATACAAGAATTCAGCCCAATTATGCGACCTAATAGGTAGGACAGAGGTAGCTCCATTTATAGAATTCACATGCCGGTGAAGCTGGATTGCATCTTGTCGATCAGGAGCAGTGTCGGAACGTTTTACGTTAAACCGAGCATCGTGCTAATCTTCGATTGGTTCCATGGAACTCCAGGTATACTGATACTCACCGTTTACGATGGCTAGTCGAACAACCTCAACTTGGTGCCAGCTGGGTGGTTGGGGTTCACTAAATTCCAGCCAATAGTTTGGCGGCAGTGTTCCAGGACTTGGTGGGTGTTCGCCTGGCAAGCATTATCTCTATAAAAATCCACAAGTGTCCGTTTAACAACACCATGACGTGGCGGGTGTAACTCGTCACTATGTAAATGCACCCTTGGCTTATGTAGACAACCGCTTCAAGTACACAGCTTACATGCATCCATTTAACATTGAAGACACGTTCAATCACGACAGTAGGGCAAAAAACATTAACGTCAATCGGGCCGTGAGCTTACAACCCGTATACCGGTTGTCTCCCATAGCTAGGTTTTGTGAAAATAATGCCATCGACCACTTTCTAACCTCCGAAGAGGAGGGACTAGGATACTGGCAAGGCGCCCACACCCGACAGAAGAGCGACACCGGTTCTCAGCTGAAGCATTCGATTATATGTACACCAGAAAGGCAGCGGGTCCAACACCTAGTAAGTTCACTGACTCATGCGGATTGGTGTCCTGGATTATAGGAGGAGGCTAGCCGAACAACCTCCCCGTGGTGCCAGCTGGGTGGTTCGGGTAAATCCCGTTCGGCGGCTGTGTTCCAGGATGTGTTGGGAATTCGCTTGGCAAGCCTTCTCCTTATAAAAGCCACAGATATCCGCTTAACAACACTGAGACGTGGCGGATATGATTCGCCACTGAATAAATTCACTGCCGATTACCTATTCCAGAGGATCATTCACACATCACGCACGCCATCCGATTGGAAGCGTTCCATTGGTTTCCCCCTTGGTGGCGGACTCAACGAACAAAAACACACAGAGTCACATTTACCTAATCACACAACATGGCTACTTCCAACTACAGACATAAACATACTTTACACGTTAATAGACACATACATTCCTATGATATTTGTCAAAATATACTAATTTGTGCAATTGCCAATCATACATGTCTGTATTACCAAAATCCCACCCTTGATGGTGTGTCTCGCGAGGACGAGCATGAACTATTTATTTAATTATTTATTCAGCTTTCACCCAGTTGTCGCCACGATGAGGGAGTAGGACCTGAGCCACGGCACAACAACAGCAAGAGTGGGTAGACCATCTGTCATGATCTAGCCACCACTAATGTCAGAGCACAGTATATATAGCATTTACACTAAGTGTCCGTGAAAACATATATATTTATAAACGTATTTCAAACATTATAACCGCTAAAAGATTTACTTAAAAGCTGGCGTATGCCTATATGTACATAGGTATAAGGATGAATTAAGGGCGTCCATCTCAGCATTCTCCTGTCATGGTGACATTCATGGAGGCAGTCACAGGACGACTGCTTCTGCAGATTGCCACTGATGTCTTGCGCCGAAACACCCACCGTTACACCCACACACCTCCTATGTTATGTAAACCCAAAGGAATAAGTCCGGGAGGCGTGTGGATGGGAGCCACGTTTCAGCAACGGAGACGGCCCACACTCCTTCAACAAGCAGAAGCATTCCGGCCTAATTGGGCAAGCGTGCACACCAAACATACGCGAGTCGGTGGCTGGACCGTAGCCCATTCCACACAGGATGGAACCACGCTTTGAGCCATGCACCGTCACAAGGACGGTGCACCCCGTCCCCACCAGCAAAGAGCAACTGTCAACTGGCGCTAACACTGAAGCGGTAGTAGGTAATATACATTTAGGCAACTTGTCATCATTCCCAGCAAGCGCATCATTTTTGGTAGCTCTAGCAACAACTACTTCTGAAATGCAAGATTACGCATCATGCAGTCAAGCGTGCCACATACGCCGCCTTATTGGCCTGGATTAGTAAAATGTATTGGAGCGTACTCATGGTGCTTCCATTCCGCGTGCAATAGTGCCTGTTCATGCAGCTGCGCAAACGTCCTTTTGTGCAGTCCACGGAATCCGCACCCAAGAAGTTTGCCTTGGATTCGAAACACTTGCAATCAACGCTGGTTTGTCATAACCTCACCTTCTTCATGTTCTGGTAAGATTATTTTCGGTTTGCCCGAGTGCCGTTTCACTACACTAAGCTGCCCGTGCAGAAGCGGTATGAGTATCTTTGTTAAAGTCATTCTATACACATATTTACATGGATTAGTGTCGTCAGTGTCCGTTTGCCGTTTGAATACAACCGATGCACATGCGTGTAGCTAAACTGAAGTGTGAGCTATCACACACAAGATAGAGACACATTAGACCACATGCTAAACGGTACGACAAACGTGTACGGGTTTGGTTTTGAGGTCAGGCTAAAAATCAGTTTCGCTGGCAAGCGAGTAACTGCCAAATACGAAACCTTTCGGTTTTCTTCAACATTTAGACGCCACTGCCTTAATCCTTGGGTATCCATATTTGAAGGAAGCCAATACAGCAATAATGAAACAACTGATAGGTAGAATGATAAATAAAATAATGATACAGTAAAATAGTGTGCGCTGAAATATTGCCATCTGTGCGTATAGTCTGTTCTGCTTAGCTGCTGGAGGAAGTCGCACAGCATGCGAATGCGATCAAGCGTCCACCTCTGCCTCACCGTGCAGTCTATCGGTCCGTTCATCTGCCACCCGTGAGACGTGCGCATTCCCAAAGAACGAGTGATGCGCTACCTATGATATTGACAGGTGAGATTGACCTTGTCCCGCTGCCACTGTCAAACATATGACTTTCCAAACAGTGTTCGCATTGTTTTGCAAATGTCCAAGTATTCAACCGTTTGTACATGCCCATGTGTACGCTGTGGTGACCATAAGCGCTTTGATAAAGACCTGCATCGTACGTCCCCAGGTGCAGCCACTTGGTGCTCATAAAACGATTGTCGCCATGCGCCGATTCCTTCCCGATGTAACATACTGAAACCCTGACGTACTATTCCCGTTGCTTTTAACATTTTACGTTGTCTATCCAACAGATTGGCCATGTGCAATGCAAATTTTGGTAGGCGTCTTCGTGCTTTCGCATTCCACCCGCTTAGTACTGCAGTTTCATAAGCCACGGTGAATTCAGTACAGGTGATGCACAACTGCAAATCAAAATATGCTTACTCTCATTTCTAACCCGCAGAGAGGAACTAGCACAGTCGACATCGTGATACTCGCTAGTTGGTTAATGGTCGGGAATGGTCACTTGCCACAGAATTTCCAGGGCACTTTCTCTTCGAATGCATAGCCTAACGTGGTCACACGAATTGTGGTCACACGACTGTTGAGCATTGTGTTCAATATTACAAACTTTACTCCATATGCGTATTGTATGCAGTCAAGCGTGGGAACCTTTTAATTCAAGCGTAACCAGCAAACTGGAACGATTCTCAATACTTTGCCGCCCAAGGCTTGATCGGTAGCAATCACCCAATTCGCTCGAAAACACAGCGCGCACGTCAAGGACGTATGAGCTCATTGATAGACTGAAGGATTATTAGAGTTGACTCATCCGTTCTAGGCAGGTGCAATAAGGAAAATACACTGCACAAAGTCAGTAGTTACTCGTTTTAGAATGAAACTGTACCTAAGCTCGACTTTCATGCTGGATGGAGAATAAGGAAGAAGCAAACATAAATGCCGGTGACGGCGTAAGGAACTTGCCAAGTTAGCAAGGAAATATTTCGGTTAAGTCTATTGCTATTCTAAAGCTCAGCTCAGTTAAAGTCCGTGGTGAGAAAACGAACGGGATTTATACTTGTGCTTACTTTAACAAAGAAGTAGAAGCAAAATGGAACACTGCTGACTTATCGTTGGTGTGTGCTGTGAATGCCATCTCCTATACTATTAAATGCTGGCTATTCGTATCGTAAGGCAAACAAGAGCCCCCAGTTCGTCTCTTATCTAAAGTGAGCGAGAATCAACCGGGATGTAGAGTAATCTGGCAGCCCTTTGTGTGCTATATATTTATTTCCCCTGGTCATTCGTTCTGACCGCTAGCATATCCCGACCAATTCATCAATTCCTGGAATGTTAGTTGCGCCCAAGCATTTCGATTCAGATGTCACATCGGGTTGCGACTGTTCCGGAATAAGCCCTGATGACTTGTCTGAATCTCAGTACGCTTACCTGAAGGCGGCAGCAATACATTGGGATGTATAGGGGCAGTTGATTTGGATAGACTGACCCCAAATTGCAACCCGTAATACGTCAGTGAGTCACACCAGGGAAACGTATTAATAATAAATATGTATATATAGATTTAGACGAATAGATGGTCGTTGCATTATTTTTAACTTTATGTAGGTTTGTATACTGCATTACGTTTCCTTTAACTTGCAATTATACAGCTTAGGAATTATACCGCACAGCAACAGGGATTGCCAGTGGGCACCGTATATTTCCTTGATGCATTTAGTATAGCATTCATTAATTATGCGTATGACCCTCCTCCCTTAACCTTCATTGATACCCTCAACTTCTTACGTAAAGGCTTACCCTCTTGGACAATAAAACACTTCAATGCAATCATGCTGTTTTACCATGATGTATCCCTGCAATGCACATGTATCATTCCTCTGTTTCAGCATCACAAGTACTACACATTTTGAGAACAAGTGACGCCACGTTGGCGGTGATTTCAAACAACGCATGTACAAAATTTAGACAGGGATCCTTATCTTTGTTAACAAAGGAGGGAAGTTCCTTTAACCTGTTGCATTACGCAAGCGTAATCTTTAGCCTGCGTCATTAACTCGCAAGCACAGTACCTTTGCACAAAAACAGATCATTTCACACTACCTGTATTTAGCCTTTTCCTGCTTTGGATTAGGCCTTGACCCACAACTACACCGGTAGTCATCCTATTTAGTTGTCCTAACCGTTTTCAGGAAGCAAATCTATATATCTTTACCTTGCTGTTTCCATTTCGTCATGGATTCAGCATCAACAATATACCATACAGCAATTCCTATCATCTTGGATGTCACGAAAGACAATGGTAGCGATACCCATTGCCGCCCGTACAAACATTAGCTCAATATTTTCAATTTACCGCCAAGGAGGGGAAATGTATACATGGAAGATATACATGGCAAATACGTCTACATGTTGAGATAAATGGATGACAACTTTAACCTCTGTTGTTGTTCAAGTGCATAACAATGGGCAATAAATGCCGCGGCGCCGTGTTAGAAGCGGTCATCATGGCGGACCAGGGGCTGACATGGAAAAGGAGGTGACGAAACTTTAACTGGCGACTGTGACGTAGTTCTACAGGCGCCAATGTTGAATATTTAGCCCACAAAATTTACTTGTAGGCATTTTGCGTAGGAGCAGAGTGAAAAATTAACGGTTTCGGCAGTTTTTAGATCGCTGCCATCACGAGAAGCATTTTTGACCTGTTATTAAAAGCTTCCATTATCCTGTCTTTGATTAACGTGGATAAAGCAGCGTTAGAAGCCTGCTGTTGGTTTCTTCCCCAAATACAGTGGAGGGCTGTAAACGAGGGGAAACAAATGTGGTTGGTCTTGTTCCCCGTTTTCTTGTGCACACTTATTCCAGCCTCTAACCACGTCAGCAACGTTTGCAAATGCATTAAAATTCAGCTACCTTATTGCTATCTTTCATTTTGTATGTCCAACGCCAGAACCAATTATAATGTCGAGGAGCTGGGAGCTCTTCACGCTTATCGGCACACGAAAAAAGACGGCGGTTGAGCTAAAGCGTCTTTTGTCCCTGGATACTCTGTCCTGACCTTTTGTGGTTTCTAGGGCCCTTGATGGTTCCTCGTCTTTTGACCACTGGACTTTAACCAGCTGGTCACCGCTTGCGCGTCATTAATCATTTGCAAAATACGCAGTTACTTTGATTTCTTGAGAGTTGCTCATTATGGTGAAACTTGTCCGCGTACCCTCGGTTTCTTGGTTGTTGTGACTATGCTGTGTTGGAAAGAACAAGTTGTCACATGCCCGGAGTTCACCTCGACTGTTTAGCCTGGTACGGTTTGGTCCGACCATTTCAATACATGTGTTTGTCCCCGGGTGTTTCCGACTGGTCCTTTTATTGATTGCATACCTGGGCACCGCAAACTCGTTCACAAATTTTACCTATATCCTACCTTTATTTGATTTTCTAACCCTTCTGCCGAGATGGTTGTGAATGCATTTCTAACACTTCGCACTTGTGTCAGTGATTCTTTACAGACTGACTGGCACTCGTAACGAGCATGTCGGGTTTCTTCGGGGTCGTAGCTGAGCGGAACACCTCTTCAATTTGCATCAGTTGTTGGAGCATCCGACACATGTTGGCAGCCTAGTGTTGTCTTGTTCCTCAATATCAAAGGCGAATTCGGTTATATGGATAGACATGCACTTTGGTACTGACAACCCCGTAATGGAGAAATATGTATATAATATCCTCGCATTATTCGCGCGCAGCCCTGGCAGATTGAGGGCTTACGGCAAGCTGTCGTCACTGTTTAACATCTATAGCGGGGTGAGCCAAGGATGCCAGTCGTGTCCTTCCTTTTCGACTTCCATACTGACGAAGTCATTTAAATCGCTTTCACGGGACACGACTTTTAAGTTATGGATCTGCTCCCAGGAGAAAGACTACTTGACTTGAATTTTGCTGACGATAGTGCCCTTATCTGTGACAATTAACAAAACTGCCAAGTGACACTGGAAAGCTTAGCACTGGTTGTCCATCAATTTATGCTTTGCTTGGTACCCCCGAAATGTAATGCGTTCCTCCAGGATTAGCCTAGAAGGCCTCCTTTGCTAACCCTTGGTTAGGATCAGCTGGCGGTCTTTTAACAATGTAAGCTTGGCCATTTATTGAGCCGGCACGACATCCCCATGTCCTGAAGGATGGGCATTACAGTTCAACGGTACGTTGGACTCTACTGTACGATGGTGAAACCTGACCAATTAGATCAGCGGACATAGAGACGCCCATCTGTTAAAGGTAGCTCTGCTGGCTTTCACCTGCTGCATTTTATTCCTTTTCTTCCTGCAGGTCAGTAGCTAAAGTGTTTCCCGCCTCTAGCTAACGTGTATAAGGAGGATGTTAATAAGGGTATGACCGCAGCTTCGGTCGTCGTGGAGATGGCGTAGATTTTTACGCCAACTCAGCCCTAACTGTCTTTACGACTTATACTGCGCGCTCGCAGATACCTTTTATATTTCATCCGTGCAACTTAAACTATTGTTGGCCGATAGAAGCCCCGATAGGGTTGAGAGTCTTCTATTTGACGTCATCCGCAAACCTTCGACGAATAAGTGTTTATTGTTTAGTACATTTATTCGTCCCCAATGGGCAGGTAGTGTTTCTCCTGTGATGGTGGTTCAATGGCTTTGTTGCTGAGCTTTTCGATCTAGCCTTGCATACTCCCTTGCATCAGCGCGTTCACCTGCACACTACACTTTGATGGGCTAACGCCCGTCCCTGCTTTATCTTGCTAAATTGCTTGACTTCGTCATGGATATGGTATACAACTTAGAACTCGAAGAACCGGTGGCCCTTGTTTGCTTACCTGTGCAACAAACGCGGCGCTCGTTAGGCGGAGGCCTGTATCTTCCTTGGAGCCTGATCTTACCTCTCGGTGCTGTCGATTACGTTTGTCAGTAGCTTAAGTGCGCTGTTAGTTGTGTGACGAATAATCGTCCCCACGGAGAACATCTATGGCTCCCCAAGCAGGGAGCTGAGAGTATCCACCCGAGGTTAACTTCGAAGTAACGGTCTACATTCCTACAGTTTGTGAAGTGTAGGCAGTGATGACAAACAGTCCCGTAATAGCGTAGCGTGACTTTAAAGCTCTAAACTGGGCGGCCAGTATAACAACACACATCCATCTAGTGATTGGAATTCAAATCTGTGTGTCATTTAAAGGCCAACGGTTATCCAACTAAAATGATCTATTGCGTAGGTCGTCGGCAGCACTGCAGGTAAGTGCACAACCTGTATTCACCTGGCATATAGGTCACTGATAGACATTTGCCACCTGGATTCCTTGTTTGGTGGCGCACCCTTGCCTCCAAGGGCGCGCTGCCCTTCTTTTCACGGGACACAACTCATTTCGTATTGTTCAAGCTTTCTGGGGTAGGAGCAATTTACACGCTTCCCTGCAAGCTTGAGAATATTAGTGCGTGGTTTTAACTTCATAAACTGCTACTGCGTTATGTTCCTGTAGTTCGATTACCCAATTCCTTGAACCAATTTTTAACATGTGACACTGTACCATGTCTTTTTGATGTCTCTGTACTTGATTCACATGGGTGACCACCTTCACGTTGCATACACCAGTGCAGTAATCCTGTTTCACCTCCGGCACGCACCTTTACGCAGTCTAACCTAGTTATGTAAGGTAAAGCTTCAGCCTGCCCGCAACCTAGCGGAGAGGAACAATGGTGCGTGACAAAAATGTAGACTACCTCATTTTGGCAAACAAATACAGGTAAGTTTCTCTGAACGCAAGGTCCGCACTTGTGGTCTTTTTTCTCTTCTATGTCGTACTCGTCCATATGCACCGCCGTCACAGCTTCCGAAGTGGCACGGTCATTCTACGTGTTCATGTGTTTCTCACCAACCCCAACAGCTAGTATTTCTAGATGATCATCTCCTGAACATACGTGCGGGAAGGCTCCACCCTGACTGCCTGGATGCGCACAACATCGGTACCTTTTGAACCTGTAAGTCAACCTTGCGTTACACCTACGCATGTTGTTTTCCCGTGTGTGGCACCAATTACAATAAACCGTTACTCCGTGGTTGCGCGTTGTAGGTCAGTGGTGCAGAAAACGCTCCCCATGATGACGTGCATATTTGCAATCGGTACAGACGTCCGCGTTACCTTTGATGCCAAGTTTCAATGCATATGTAACAAAAGGATTAGCAAACATTTGCATTCCATGACCCGCAAAAATTAACCTCCATATGACCCAAGTATACCTTGTATAAATGACCCTTATAAATAAATAAATAAATAGATATATTTCTAGACCTGCTAGAGGCTGCACCCTAAAGGGTTCAGATCAATGCTTACATTTATCCGATGCTCTTGCATGGAAGTTGGCAAAATATATGTTCACGGTTAGCAATTGCAAATGCATTGGCACTGTTTAGTATACAGCTACTGGGTCGCAGGCGCCCACCTTGACATTTTCCTGGTTCCTTCGGGCGATATTGAGCTCCTTGTATTTTATTGTGAATAATTCGCGGAGGTGTAGTTTGCCTTTTCTCCTTGAAACAGAATCCAATTTGCCACTAGTTCACTTTAAATTGATCGCACAATAATTGGCCACTCAGTTGCCCCAATTGTTGTTGCGCACATGGAAGAAATGAATGAAGGAATTATAAGGCATACGAAAAGTAAAAACAATTCCGAAAAATGCAGACATAAATAGAAGCAATTTGTTAAGAGGGAAAATAAATCTGCGTGCTTCAGTAGAAAAATACCCATTAACAAAAAATATAGAAAAAAATATAAAACCCAATCCTGCATGCTTCTTGAAGCACCACTTAACCCAAAGCTGTGGCTTAGCTCGTAGCGATAATGACGTCCGCTATGATATCTATATGCCTTTAATCAATGTTCGTGGAAGCGCGCCTTGTCAACAGTACACACACTGCCGGTGGCCATTTTGCTGCCGCTGGTTTAAGGCCTATATATGCCCTACAGGAAGACATGTAAAGCCAACAGTTCCTACTCCCATAATAGCGCTGTAGAGGCAGCTGCTAAATGACTTATATTGGCAGAGTAACCCAACTTCATAGAGGCCCGTGAAGCTTAAACTAGGTTTTGTTAGTGGGGGTATTGGTTGCAACACTTTACCACCAGCATAAGCTCAACGGGCCCCGGTTGGGAACGTCTGTGAAGCCAACAATATCTCCTAGGCTAGTTGCCATAGTAAAACACGTACTATGGGACAAACACGGGATGAGTACGAATACGTCTTGAAGGCACGTGGAGTCAACATTTGAGGCTTAGCTCGTGCTAATATTGATGTCAGTGACTTGAGACGTATATGGACTAAATAACCACCGTTCGTGGAGGCTCGTAGAGCTACCGGTATTATTACATTCCTTCCGTTTTATATATATATATAGGCTTACGCTAACAAAGCCAAAATGGACGCCAGGTTCTAGGCGAGCAAGCCCCCATTATGGGACCTATTATATTTCTCCGTGCACTGGTCTTGCGGGCGATGCAGCCAAGGTAGTCCTCTTGCGTGTTGGCAATAATGCCATCTCTGGAGCAGTTAGATAGTTTTACAAATACCCGTCACGTTGGCACGAATATCTTAACTATACAGCACCCTGTCTTCCTCACCTCGCACCCACCAGCTTACCCAGCTGTCGACCGCTACTTGCAATATGCCGCAGCCTGGTACCTTATTCATGAGTGCTACAGCAAATGACCGCATGGGAAAATTTAGGTGTGCCAGTACCTGGTTAACTTTTAGTTTGAAGTACCTTGTCTCCCATGCCCCTGGCTTAACTCCTTGCCCGCAAGCTACACTTTTTATTCGTCTAAAGCAACGCAGTGCCGCCCACCTTTGCTGGTGAGTGGTGCTGCTCCAATCAAGTATCTTTAAGATTAACGATGCTGGCCCATGCTTCCATACTTTCCAGACCACTCCGCATATAGCATAACTGGTACGCAGGTAATACAACTGCCAGCCATGACGTTCGCTTGCCCCTGGTTAGTCCGCACTGTTATCTGCCTCCGCTGTTTACTTAGTTCGTGGACGACCCGACGGCCATTTTCAGGGCTACACTTTGTCTTATGTCCTTGTGGTGCATACTAGCAAGCTACTAGTACTTACCCATAAGGGTTAAAAGGCCGCACTACATGGACGATAGTTCATTAGGCGAGACGGAATCGTGGAACATATTTTCTAACGCTCCAACACACTCTCATATCTTAAGCAAAGCTTTTAAATGTCGCGTCCAGATACAAACTAACATTACACCTAACTAATAATGAAAAATAAATAACGTAATTCGGCAGTGTTTCAGAACGTGGTGGGTCTTCGTCTGACAAGCGTTTTCCCTACAAAAAGCCACAAATGTCTGTTTAACAACACTGTGACGCTGCGGATATGACTCGCAACTCAATAAAATCACCGCCTCAATCTCACGTTGGCAAGTTAACCGATACCACATTTACAAATTCTGTGCATAAATCTGCTCCCGTACGAACAAGCCTACATATTTGATTAGGAACATGCCACTATCCTTAAATATTCTTGCAGCTCTTTCCTCATGCTTCACTCACAGGACCCGCAATGTGTACACAACCTCATCGGACTAGTTCCCCATCAACATACTTCACATTTGTGAGCTGAATTCTTATCTCTATATTTCGCATTCTGTGGACAAAGGCTTCGTACAACCTTTGGGTCATATGGGCCCAAACTACTGACTCCATGTGTATTACTCCCGCCCTCGGTACTTCTAAGCATGCTATCATGGACAATATTGCATATATGCTGATCATGCTCAAAAGGCGTGCCTCGCTTTGTCGAGCATAAAATATTTGTTTATTTAATTAAGAAAAAAGCTGTGTGTTGTGTTGCGACTCACAATTTCCATAGAGACCTCGGTTCCCTTTGTGGTAAACCGCGATCATAACGACCTCCAGGCCGTAACTGCAACGAAAAAGATCGATGTAGCTCCTCCAAACGCTAACACACAGCGACCGCAGTTTTGTCCTGGTTTGAACTGGTCAAGTAGAGGTGTCCTGAGCTGGGATATAACTCAGAGCCTAGAAACTCACTGCTGGCGCACTTAAAGCGATGGTACTGAGATCCGCGAGCAATGCTTGGCACAGCAGAATGAAATTCAAAGCAGAATTTATGGAAAACGCTGTGTGGTTTGTTGCGACTCGCAACATCTATATAGACCTCGGTTCACTTTGAAGTAAACCTCGGTCATTCCAATCTCGAGAACCGTATTTGGAATGGAAATAAATAAGTGTTGCACTTCCAAACACTGGCACACAACAACCGCAGTTTCGTACTCATTTGGAATCGTTAGGTGGAAACAGCCTTCTCTGGGTTGGAACTCGGGGCCTAGTTGTTAACGGCTGGCGCCTCGAACATTATGCTATTGAGATCTACGAGCATCGTTTGGCACAGCGGAACGTGATTCAAAGCAGAATTTAGGAAACATGCTGTGTTGTTGGATTGCGACTCGCAGCCTCCATATAGACCTCAGTTCACTTTGAGATAAACTTCGGCCATTCCGAAGGAAGGAAAAATATTGCTGTTGATGTTCCCAACACCACACACGACAACTTTGGTTTTGTCCTGATTTGGAGTAGTCAAGTTAGGATAGCCTGATCTGGGTGCCACACGGAGCCTAGTAGTACGCGGCTGACGCTCCAACCACTATGCTATTGGAATCCGCAAGCGACGCATGGCGCAGCGTGACGCAGTTCAAAACAGAATTTATTGAACGCGCCTTGTGTTTGTTTTGCGAGCCGCAACCACTAGCGAGAACTCTGTTCACCTTGAGAAAAACCTCGGTCATTACGATTTAGAGGACATTATCTTGTATAAAAATAGATAAACGTTGCTCTTTCAAACACTGGCACACAACAACCGCGGTTTCGTCCTGGTTTGGACAATTCAGGGCAAGATAGCATGAGCTGACGTGGAACTCAGATCAAAGTAGGTAACAGCTGTTGCCCTGAAGATTTTGCTGCTGAGATAAGCGGGCGACACTTGGCACAGCGGTACGAAATACAAAGAAGACTTTAGGGAAAACGCTGTGTGGTTCGGTTGCCGCTCAACCTCTACATAGACCTTGGTTCGAGGTAAAACTCGGTCAAGCCTACCGCGAGGACCGTAACTGGAAGGGAACTCGATCGGTGTTGTTCTTCCCAACACTGGCAAACCACAACCGCGGTTTCGTCCTGGTTTAGACTCGTCAGGTCTAGAGAGCCTGAGCTGGGTTGGGACTCAGAACCTAGTAGTTCAAGGCTGTCCCCTGAATACTTTGCTACTGAGATCCGCGGGCAACGCTTGGCACAGCGAAAAGTAATTAAAAGCGGAATATAAATAACACGCTAAGTGGTTGCGTTACGACTCGCTACCTCTACAGAGACTCCGCTGCACTATAGGGCAACCCACCATCATTCGGATCGCAATGACTGTATATGGCATGAAAATAGAATTGTGTAGCTATTTAAAACACTGGCAAATCAACCTGCTGCTTCGTTTTGGTTTGGACTTGTCAGGTCTAGGTATCATAAGATAGGGTGGAACAAAGAGCCTAGTAGTTCACGACCGACGCCTTGTAATCCATGCTACCGAGCTAAGTGAGCAATGTAAAGCACAGTGCAACGAAACACAAAGCAGGAGTTAGGAAACGTGCTGTGTGTTTGCGTACCGACCTGCAAAATCTACATGGACTTCGGTTCACTCAGAAGTAAACCTCGGTCATTTCAACCTCGAAAACCTTATCTGGAATGGAAATATATGGGTGTTGCTCTGCTTAACACTGACACCCCAAACGGCTGTTTCGTCCACTATTGGACTCTTCAGGTTGAGGACGCCTGAGCTGGAGTAAAACTAAGAGCCTAGTAGTTGACGTTCGGCGCCGTGTACACTATGCTGCTGAGGTCCGGGAGCAACTCTTCGCAAACGGCACGCAATTCATAGCAGAACTTAGGGATCACGCTGATCGCTTGGGTTGCAAATCGCTCCCGGTCTAGGGACCTCGTTTCACTTAAAGGAAAACCACGGTCATCATGAACTCGAGTGCTGCAGCTTGAATAGAAATAGACGAGGGTGGCCCTTCCTAAAACGGGCATGCGACAACCGCGGTTGCTTCTTGGTTTTTTCATCAGTTAAAAATAGCCTGGGCTAGGTTAAAACTAAGGGATTAGCAGTCCAGGTATGACGCCCTGAACACTATGCTACTGAGATCCGCGAGCAACGCTTGGCACAGCGGAAAGTAATTCAAAGCCGAATACAGCGAACGCGCCTTGTGGTTGGTTTGCGAAAAGCAACGTATATAGAGACCTTGGTTCAATTGAGCTAAACCTCGGTCATTTCGGTCGGGATGACCGTATCTGGAATGGAAACAAAATGGTGATGTTATTCCAAAACGCTGGAGCATCTCAACCACGCTTTCACCCTGGCTTGGTTGCTTCAGGTGAAGATAACCTGAGCTGGAATGGAACTCAGGTCCAAATACTACATGGCTGACACGCTGCACGCTATGCTACTGAGACCCCCGAGCAAAGCATGGCAGGGCGGAAGGAAATTTCATGCAGAATTTAGGGCCCCTGCTTTGCGGATGCTTTGCGACTCGCAACCAATATGGTAACCTCGGTTCACTTTGAGATAAACCTCAGTCATTCCGATTGCGCAAACCGTATTTGGATGTCACTCTTCCAAACACTGGCATACCACAACTGCGATTTCGTCCTGGTGTGGACCAGTCAGGTGGATATAGCCGGAGATGGGGTTGAAATCCGCGCACAGTAGTTCACAGCTTACGCCTTAAAAATATGCTACTGAGATCCGCGAGCAACGCTTGGAACGGCGAAATGCAACTCAATGAAAAATTTAGGGCACACGCTGTGTGCTTGTGTTGTGACCCGGAACCTCTATAGGGACCTCTGTCCACTTCGAGGTAAACCTCTGTCATAATAATCTCAAAGACCGTACCTGGAATGGAATTAGATGCGAGTTGCTCCTGCCAACACTGACACATCACCGCCCCCGGTTTCTTCCTGGTTTGGATTCCTCAGGTGGAGGTAGCCTGAGCTGGGGTGGAACTCATAGTCTAGTTGTTAACTTATGATGCCCGGGACTCTATGCTACTGAGGTCAACGAGCAACGCTTGCATAGCGACACGCATTCCGGAGCAGAATGTGGGTAAACCGTTTGTAGTTAAGTTGCGACTAGCAACCCCTACAGAAACGTCTGTTCACTTTATGTTAACCCTCGGTCACTCCGATCCCTTGGACCGTATCTTCAATGAAACTAGATGAGTGTAGATCTCAAAACTCTGGCGCACCACAACCTGTTTCGTGCTGTATTGGTCGCAACAGCTATAGATAGCCCGAAATGGGATGGAACACAGCCTAGTAATATACGGCTGACGCCCTGTAACATATGCTACTGAGCTCTGCGAGCAAAACCCATTTATTTCCATTTCGGATACGGTCGTCGAGATTGGGATGACAGAGGTTTACCGCAAAGTGAAACAAGGTTTATATTAAGATTGCCAGGCGCAACAAAACCAAACCACGTATCTCCTAAATTCTGCATTGAATTGCGTTCTGCCGTTCCGAGCGTTGCTTAAGGATCGCAGTAACCTAGTTTTGAGGCGTAGGCCGTGAACTACTGGGCGCTGAATTCAGTCCCATCGCAGGCTATATCCATCTGACGTGTCCAAACCAGGATGAAACTGCGGTTGTAGTGTGCAAGTCCTGGAAAGAGCAACACTTATCTAGTTCCATGTCAGATACGGTCTTCTAACTCGGAGTGACTGAGGTTTATCTCAAAATTAACCGAGGTCGAAAACGGGGTTGCGATTCGCAACAAAACCCACCAGCGTGTTCTAAATGGTCTGGTATGAAAGACGTCCTCCTGTGCCACGATTTCTCGCGGATCTTACTAAAACGGTGTTCAAGCAGTCAGACGTGAACTACTATGCCCTAAGTTCAAACCAATCTCATGCTATCCCCAACCGACGAATATAAATCACTACAAATCCGCGGTTGTCGTTTGCAAATTTGGAATGGCAGCACTCATTTATTTCCATCCTAAATGTGGTCCTCTTTGTCGAAAGGCGCGTGGATTACCTCAAAGTGAACTAAGATCTCTACAGCGGCTGCCATTCGCAACCAAACAACAGAACGTGTTCCCAAAATTTTCTTTGAATTGCTCATCACCGTGCCAAGCGCTGCTCGCGAATCGCAATAGCATAGTGTTCAGGACGTCAGCAGTGAACTACTAGGCCCATAGATCTACTCAAGCTCAGGCTATCTTTAAGAAGGAGACAAATCCAGGACGAAAGCGCGACTGTGGCTTGCCGGTGTTAGGAAGCGCAAAGTGCATATTTTTTTCATTCCACATTCGGTCCTCGAGACCGGAATGACCGCAGTGTACCTAATCTTTAACCGTGGTCCGTATAAAGGTAGCGAGTGGAAACCCAATCACGCAGATTTTTCGAAAT
The DNA here is from genome assembly GCA_944474145.2 of Dicrocoelium dendriticum. Lineage (NCBI taxonomy): Eukaryota > Metazoa > Platyhelminthes > Trematoda > Plagiorchiida > Dicrocoeliidae > Dicrocoelium > Dicrocoelium dendriticum. The sequence continues at coordinate 207,879,553 of OX104064.1, read as the reverse complement.
TCTGCTATGAATTGCGTTCCGTTGTGACAAGCGTTGCTCGCCGGTCGCAGAAGTATATTTTTCAGGACGTCCGCCGAGAACTACTAGGCGGAGGTTTCTAACAACTCTGAGACTATCCCCACCTCACGAGTATAAAGCAGGACGAATCCGCGGTTGTAGTGTGCCAGTGTTGGGAAGAGCAACACCTATTTATTTCCATTCCAGATACGGTCCTCTGGCTCGGAATTATTGAGACCTACTAAATGTGAACAGCGGTATCCATAGATGTTGCGGGTCGCAACAAGAACTACGCAGCGTGTTCACTATCTTCTGCTCTAAATTGCGTTTCGCTGTGCCAAGCGTTGCTGGCGGATCTTAGTAGGACACTTTTCACGGCGTCAGCCGTTAAGCACTAGGCTGCGATTTCAAACGTATCTCAGGCTAGCTTTACCTGACCTGTCTAAACAGGGACGAAAAATCGGTGGTGGTATGCCTATTTGACGGAGAGCAACACCCATATATTTCCATAACAGATACGGTACCCGAGGTCGGAAAGGCCAAAGATTTTCCCAAAGTCATCCGAGGTCGCTGTGGGTGTTACGAAACCCAACACAGTCACACCGCGTGTTCCCTAAATTCTGCTTTGAACTGCGTTCCTTTGTGACGAAGGTTTCTCGCGGATCTCAGCATCATGGTTTGCAGGATTTTCTCCGAAACCTACTACGTTCTGAGTTCCAACCCAGCTCAGGCTGTCTTCACTTGACGAGTCCAAACCGGGACGAAACATCGGTTATGGTTTGCCAATGTTGGGAAGAGCAACTCTTATCTATTTTCATTCCAGATACGGTCCGCGGGACCGGAAAACCGAAGGTTGCCTCACAGTTATCCGGGGTCGCTATGTATTTTTCCAGTCGCAAAGTAACCACATGTAGTGTTCCCTAAATTCTGCTGAGAGTTTCGATCCGCCGGGCCAAGCGCTTCTCACAGTTCTTATTAGCGTAGTTTTCAGGGCCACAGCTGTAAAATAATGGACTCCGTGTTCCACCATAGCACATTATACCTCTAACTTACTAGTCCATGCATGGACGAAATCGCAGGTTTCTTGCCAGTATTAAGAAGAGCAACACCCATCTATTTCCATTCTAGGTACGGCACTCTAGGTTGGAATTACCGCGTTTTAACTCAAAGTTAACCGAGGTCTCTTTAGAGGTTAAGAGTCGCAAGTCAACTGGAACGCGTATTGCCTAATTTCTGCTTTGCACTGCGTTCCGCTGTGCCAAGCGTCGCTCACGGAGCTCAGGAACATAGTGTTTAGGGCGTCAGCCGTGAAATACTAGGCACTGAATTCTACCCAGCCCAGGCTATCTCCACTTGACGATTCCAAACCAAGCAAAAGAGGCTGTCTTGTGGTGCCAGTGTTGGGAAGAGCAACATCCATCTATTTCACTGCCAGATAAGGTCATTACGATCGAAAGAACCAAGGTTTATCTTAAAGTGAAACAAAGTCTGTGTAGAGGTTGCGATATGCAACAAAACCACACCGCGTGTGTTCCCTGGATTCTGCTCTGTAATGCTTTCCGCTGAGCCACTCTTTGCTCGCAGATTTCAGTAGCTTAGCCTTTTGTGCGCCAGCCCTAAACTACTAGGCCCCGAGTTCCACCCCAGCTTAGGCTGTCTCCACCTGACGTGTCCAACCCAAGGCGAAACAACGGTTGTGGTCTGCAGGGTTGGAAAGAGCAACACCAATATGTTTTCTTTCCAGCTACGTTCCCCTAGGTCGGAATGATCAAGCTTTACCGCAAAAATAACCAAAATATCTATAGAGGATGCAAGTAGCAACCCGGCTATATAACGTGGTGCATAAGTTTTGTTTTAAGTTGCGTAACGCTGTGCCGAGCGTTGCTCGCGGAGCGCAGTATCGCAATGTTCAGGGTGTCAAACGTATTTTACCAGGCTCTTAGTGACAACCCATATAGGGTTATCTAAACCTGACGAGTCCAAACAAGAACGAAACCGCGGTTGTGGTGTGCTAGTGTTGGGAAGAGCCACACATATCTGTTTCCATACCAGATAGAGTATTAGAGAAAGGAATGACCGAGGTTTACCTCAAAGTGAACCGAGGTCTATACAGAGGTTGCGAGTCGTAACACAAGCACACGGCATTTGTTTCCTAAACTCTGCATTCAATTGCATTTCGCTGTGCCAAGCGTTGCTTGCGGATCACAGTAGCAAAGCTTTTATTGCGTCAGCTGTATACCCCTTGGCCCAATGTTTTACGCCAACGCAGGCTATCTCCACCTGACTAGTCCAATAGCGGATGAAACCGCGATTGTGGTATGTCAGTGTTGTGAATAGCATCACTCATCTATTGCGACCCCGGATACGGTCCTCAAGATCGGAAGGACCCATGTTCAGCTCAAATAAAACCAAGGTTCCTATAGAGGTTGCGAGTCGCTAACCAAACACACAACGCTTTCCTTATATACAGCCTTAAATTGCGTACCGTTTTGCCAAGCGTTGCTCGCGCAGCTCAGTGGCGCAGTGTAAAATGCGTCAATCACAAACTACTAGACTCTGAGTTTTACCCCAGCTAAGGTTATCTTTGCATGCGGCGTCCAATCCAGGACAAAACCGCGGTTGTCGTATGCCAGTGTCGGGAACATCAACGTCCATCTATTTCCATTCTAGCTACGGTCTTTGAGATTGGAATGACCGAAGTTTATCTCAAAGTAAATGTAAGTGTCTATAGAGGTTGCGAGTCGCAACCCAAGCACTCAGTGTGCGTTGCCCACATTTTGCTTTGAATTGAGTTCCGCTTTGCTAAGGTTTGCTCGCGGGTCTCAGAAGCATAGTGTTCAGGGCAACAAACGTAATCTACCAAGCTCTGAGTTCTACCTTAGCTCAGGCTAACTTAACCTGACGAGTCCAAACCAGGGGAAGCCGCGTTTGTGGTGTGCCATTTTTGCGAAGAGCAACGCCCATCTATTTCCATTCCAGATACGGTCCTCGAGATCGGAATGACCGCGGTTTACCTCAAGGTGAACCGAGGTGGCTATAGAGGTTCCGAGTTGCAACCCAACCACGAGGCGCGTTCCCTAACTTCTGCTTTGAATCGCGATCCGCTGTGCCAAGCGTTGCTCGCGTATCTCAGTAGCATAGTGCTCGGGGCGTCAGTCGTGGACTACTAGGCTCTGAGTTCCACCCCAGCTAAGTATATCTACACCTGACAAGTCCAAACCAGGACGAAACCGCGGTTTTGTATGTTTGTGTCGAGAAGAGCAACGCCCAAATATTTCCACCACGCAACCTAATTCCTAATTGTCGCTTTGCGTGTTATGAACACTTCGAACACTCCAAACTCACACGGTAATATTTGCATATGTTTCGAGTGTCTGTTCTCACACCCAAGGAAACCCATCTTAAACATACATACGTCACGCTTTGCTGTGGACAATGTTAGTCATGCGCAACGTCTCCAGTTCCGTTCTATTCTGCAGGGCCACCGCGAAATTAATAAGTGCACGCCTGGTTTTATCGTTAAGTTAACCATTGTGTTGCACGCGCTTTAGCTTCGCCAGTTAACAATTTACCACACGGCGTTCATGTAGTTAGTACTATGCCAAGCAACGCTATATGGACCATATGCTCTATTAAAACGTAGGCGTACGTTATCCTAAAGATTATTACTCAGCGAATTATTCAGTATTCTTCCATTGTGACACCGTGAGCAGATTTCCGTTTACATAGTATAAAGTTTTAGTCACCCACTTATTTACTTGTGGTAAAGCTTCAGTGAGCGCTGCTCATCCGAACTCAGTGTGCATGGCTACATTGCAGTTGGCAAAAGCATGTGGCAACAATTAGGCGGATGGCCTGTTATTATGTCTCATGATGATTACCAGTGCTGACTTACAACGGAAGGAAGATCCCACCCTACATAAGGCATCCCAGCATTAATCGGTCGACGAAAGAGTTATCACATTTTCCAAGTTAAGTCACACTTGCAAACATCCATATACCTTCCAGTATTAAAAAGTACGTCTAAATAAATGTACATTTGTTAGTCTGAATTTTATACGTACATATGTATACACACAAATATAATTCGGATGATATATATACTAACTGCGATGTCCGGTAGTTATTTATTACCGCAGTTTCACATCCTTACGTATTCCTTTACGTTTATGCATTACATATCAGGAAATTTCTATACATCCTTCCGTTTGCACCGCCTTTGAGCAGTATGTCTATTGAATGGACGCACATTATTAAATCGACATGAATTCCGCGTCAATGATTTGCAGGTACCTTTGCACACCGCACAAGTGTAAACTACTTATGAGTTCACACTACGCTCGTCACTTGTTCAGCAGTTAAGTTATGCCGATCATTATCTGCTTCTGTTTACTTCTCATAAGGATTGTACAAGTTCCTCCATTTAATTGCATATTTCAGTATAATATGGCCACTTGATCACCTTCACCGTTTACCATGCAACAACCCAATATGTTCGTACCATATTTCTGCAGGATACTGTTTACTACACGTCCAGGATTCCCTGCTTTTCCATTTCAAAAAGTGCTAGTTCATAAGAAGTCATCACCAACGAACAATTACAGCACACCATGCGAGGTAAGCCTAAGTATACATTTCCCTTAATGTTTCAGTACTTTTTCATTCAAAAATACTTTGTATAGGTTAAGGTCTATTAGACGTGTGATGTTGCACCGCTAAACAAACCCTGGAAATAGCAGCGCTTCGCTGCAATTACAACCCTTGGAATTTTCGAGGACATGTTAATGTGGTTACGGTAAACTACTTTACTACAAAGGTCACCTTATTGTGCAACTTTATAAACATATGCAGTGCACCCCATTTTCTTATTGAAACCCTAATAATTAATTCTTTAGTCCCGCGGTTGCTCACTTGATGCCTGCTATTCCATTTCCCTCTGGCCCGTAACAAAATTTCTGCCGTTGGTTAGAGCCTAGCTTCCTTATGTATTTCGTTACATTCTTTGGTAGTACAAAGTACAAGAAACAGTACTGTTGTGGTTGTAAGTGCAATATAGTTTATCATTGTTTTCATCATTTCAGTTAGCGTTCATTTTTTGCCATTCGTTACAATTCACAGAATTTGAATACAACAATTTCTACGCGTTCGCGCCGTGCTGTTTCCGTTTGTTGCTCCATCTGCTTCGCAGCTCCCAGGTCTTTTCTATAGTTGGATTTTTATCTTCAGACCGCTGGTGGGCATCCGAATAACATTGACTGAAGGAAGCATCAGAAGGCAAGTGTGCTTTATTGTTTATCTATTTACGGTTTTTGCCTCAGATTGTCTTTTGCCTCCGCGCTCAAACTTATTATGTAACGGTATTCTACGTTAGTTGGTGACCCTGTATTGCTTTTAAAACATTATGTTTTTCGTCAGTAGGTTGGATCGACCCTCATGTGATCAGTTACCTGAGAATGCCGTTACATTTTCTTTGCCATCCTTCCTCAAAGATGCAAATCGAACAACTAGTAGATCAACTTAATAATGTTCATGACAACCTGAATGTGACTTTTGAATTCGAATCGAATGGGCACCTTCCGTGCCTCGACATTCTCATGAGTCGCAGGGATAATGGGCTGATTAAGCGAGCTGTATACCGGAAACCAACGTGGTCCGGCCAATATCTACACATCACTAGCTTCTCACCGATGGCACACAAGCGCGCGCTAGTAAAAACATTATTCACTCGGGCCAGACGTATCTGCTCCAACAACTGCCTGGCTGAAGAGTTAGAGCTGATCACTAAGACACTTATGGAGAATGGCTACCCAAAGCGATTCATAGACAAACATAGCCAAGTTAGACCGCCCAAGGAGATGGTGTTGACAGCCCCTAAGAAGAAGGTGTACATTGAGCTCCCATTCAAGGGTGACACTGCAACGAAAAGAATAACCAAACGGATCGTCTCGGCCATTCAGCGTACATACTGTGCTGCGGAGGCCGTAAGTATCAACAAAACCCGAAAGTTGCCGTTACCTTCAGTAAAGAAAGATGAACCCGTCGGCGCCAAATCCCATTGTGTCTACCAATTCGTGTGTGACTGCGGTATCAGTTACATCGGCAGGACCGAACGGGTTTTAGATTCCCGAGTGAAGGAACACCTACCAAACTGGGTTCAGCGTGAAGTTACCCAATCCACCTCCGATGATACGTGTTCACGTAAGCCGCCAGCGTCCTCCATAGGCAGGCACATCTTGGCGACTCGTCACCAGGTCAATCCCTTATCAGCTTTCCGGATCTTGTTACGTCATACTAATGCACGCCTTTTACGATTTGCCGAGGCCGTCGCGATAAGCCGAATTAGACCAGCTTTGTGTGTCCAAAAGCAATTAGTTTTCAACCTGCGGTTGCCGTGGACGTAATCTGATAACAACGATCACAACAATAAATTTGATTGGTTTGCCTGTGCCCTGTAAGGCATATAAAAGAATTTCCCTGTTATTGTATTGGTACTGACGAGATAATACGAGATGCTAGCATCTGCCAGTATTCGTCTTCTCATTTCGTTGTTCAAAATTTTTCGATGTGTCAAACCCACGTGTCCAGTTTGTTCAGGTAGAATCAAGCTTTTATTTCCGTAAGATTACCTCACAGACTGCGATTTTTTCATAATTTATTGCACATGTACCTACACGCAAGGCCTTGGTAGTCATGGATATCCTGGACCCCTTGCCGGCATACTCACCTTATGATAGCGTAACGCAGCCATCGTAAAGCGCACCGCCTCAACAGAGGAGGCAAGTTTCCAACAGCTACCTCCGGCTTCGGACTTGGTGATGGTACACCGTCTCAGCTCCTCTAACACGTGCGATCTCTCGTCGATTCGTCAACCTTAAATAATTCCATATTTCCCCAACTCTAGATTAAGGGGCTTCCAGCAAACAAAAGAGCGATACCAGCTGTTGTTGCTAAGGACCTTCTAAAGGATAGGCTGGCGGAAGCCGCCGAAAACAACAAGAAAATTTCTCTAAAAAGACTGCGTAGCGTGTAGCTGAGGCCCCAGTGGAAGCACTCCAGTGAGTGCCACATTTGATTGCATTAGTGGGAGGATCCCAACGTTTGAGCTCAGCATTTCTCAATTAGCCGCGGTCGAACACCGTACCAAAGGTACCCTTCCACATGCAGGCCTTGCAGGAAATCACGCAGGCGAGCACCGCGCTCTTACTGCTACCTCAATAATCGGTTTGGCTATGCCGCACAAAATTGCCACCCAAGGTGTACCCACCCAAAGGCTTTCGCTACTTCCAAAGCAGTAAACATCGTAGCTAGCCAGTAATGGCGAAGTCTGCCGCTGGCCAAATTATTAGTTGCCTCATGTACTTATTTGCCTGGACGGCCAAACTCCGTTATTTGGTTGACACCGGCGCGGAGATAAGCGTTATATCCCGTCCCTTGGATAGACGCTGGTTATAGCCGGCTCGTACAATGCTACAAGCGGCTAACCAAACAATCATCGCGAACTATGGTCAGAATATACTCACGCACAGTCTAGGACCCCGTCGTGACTTCCCTACTATTTTTACACTGACCGACGTACAAAAGCCTATCATCCGTACCGATATTCTTAGCAAATTTGGTCTTGTAGTGGATCTAGGTTGTGGGATGTTACGTGATGATACCGCTTCTTTAACTGCTTCCGACAGGCTTATTGCAGTTAATACCATCGCACTTCGAGCACTTATGCTCGATAGTTCGCAGTATTTTGCATTGTTGGAGAACTTTCCATCCTGCGTCGGAGTAAATAACGACACAACGGAACTAACGCGCCAGGAGCAACATCCCATCATAACAACTTATCCACCCATAACGACGAAACCACTACGGCTTACATATGACATACTACAAGCCGCTAAGAAAGAATTTGAGCACATACTCAAGTCCGCGATCATTACTCCTTCAAGCAGTTGCTGGTCACCTCTACTAAAACTTGTGCTTAAAAGGACCGGTAAATGGCGCCCATGTGGCGACTATCATGCACCGGGTAATGCCACAGTCCCCAACAGATACCCGATATAACATGCACACGATGTTTCTTTAGGATTCGCTGGAATGTCGATCTGTTCTAAGATCGATCTTATAAGGGCGTATCACTAACTTCCCATGGCCACGGAAAATATTGCAGAAACGGCAGTGAGCGTTACTTGGGGCTTATGGGCATTCCTCCGCACGATCCCCAGCTTCCGCAAGGCGGCGCAATCTTTCCAAAACTTCGCGGACCAATGCCATGTGATCTCTGCGTTGGCTTCGTGTTATAATTAAAGGAACGCCGCCTGTTGACATGATTGCTTAATTGCCTGATAAGATTGTCGCTGGCACGGTTGGAGCACGCCCACGATGGCAAATTGTAACGCTGGCCAATCAAACGGAGTTGCGCTGACGTGATGACGCTAGCTTAGCCGGTGAGGCATAAAATTGAGCGAGCGTGTGAACGATCCTAGCCGCACGTGTTCGGATAGGCGCTGAGCCTCGGAACTGACGCACATGAGAGGGGTTACGATAGACGCGCGCTAATGACTTAGACGCGAAGGCTGGCCAGCTAACGACTCACACGCAATCACGTGACCCGACCGACTCCCAACTGAGGCGAAGAGAAAGAAAAGGCAAGCGGTCCTCTGTAGGCCTTTTTACGACCAACAGAGGGAAATCACAGCCAGTGCTATGGGTTATTAAGTTAGGGAAAACAGTCACCACGAAGATGTGGTAGTTTGCAAATGAGCATTGTCGAAAGGTGCGTAGTTGGGCCGCGTCTCGGAGTGACTGAGCTCTGCTGCGTTGTGGGAGGAATTGAACCTCGCTCTCCACAGCAATTCTGCCGGGGTTTCTGGCGCGTTTTTGACGGGATTTTTGACAGACCCGCAACACCTTCCTTTGAAGAGAAAGCGTACCGCTTCTGGCAAAGATTGACCTGGAGGGGTTTCGGCAACCTCCGGATTCTTCCTGTTCGTCGGCAAGGTTGGTTTTCGAGAAGCGGCGGCGACTGAGCGGCCTTGACCGTGGTCTCCCGTTGTGAAGCCATTCCAAAGGTATCCAGCGGGGTGTGCAGCGGCAGGCGCACGAGATAGCTGGCTGACGTGGAGGTTTCTCCGGGGCGCGGACGAAGTTGATTGCGATGGCGAACGCAGGTGTCATCACCCACGGAGACATCATGCAGCATGTCACCTCGCCTGGCCGTCACGGTTGCTTTGGTCCAGCGAGGATGACCTGCTCGGTAATATCGAGCGTAGACCGGGGCTCAAGCGACGAATTCTTTGTGCTTGCGGTAGGCCCCAGAGTGAGTAGGTGGCTTCTCCGTCGGAATAAGCGCTTCGATGATTGTGCGTAGCTTACGGCCTATCAATGCTTCAGATGGTGATTGGCATCCTGGCGTAGCTGGGTTCGGTGTGGACCGGTACGAGAGCAGGAAGGCTTGAAGACACTCATCCACGGTCCCCTCCCCGCGAGTTTTCAAAAGCGCCCTCTTGAAGTTGTCGACAAATCGCTCCGATTGACTATTGAATTGGGGATGGTAAGGCGGTGAGCGGAGGTGTTGGATGCAGTGTCGGCGACAAAAGTCTTCGAAGACGGAAGACGTAAATGGGGTACCATTGTCGGACACCAAAACCTCGGGAAGGCCATGTTGACTGAAGATTCGTTGGAGACAATCCAAAGGGGCGGATGTGGTCGGAGTGTTGGCGGCGACCACTTCCGGCCCTTGGGAATAGACGTCGACTATGACCAGATAGGAAATGCCATCGATGGGACCAGCGTAATCGAGGTGCATTCGAGACCACGGTTTTGCTGGCCAGTGCTAAGGAATTGGTGATTGGTGTGGTGGCACCATTGAGGCTTGTTGACAAACCTGGAATACGGAGGCGGATTGACTGCTTTTGTCCTCGGTTCTGTCGTTTGGTACTGTCGAAGAATGTACCACGTTGCAGATGGCCCGAAGAGGAGGATCGGCCAAGCCAAGGGTTTCGAGCCAGTCGAGACCAAGCATGTTGAGTGTCGCCTTCGTGATGTAGCAGGCCGCGTTGAACGTGGCGCCCCGGAAGGGGACGCGGCTGTGCAGCTGCCCAGTTAGATGCACGCGACCACCACAGGCGCTGGTGGCAGATTGGAAGGTTGGTTCGTATGGTGGCTTGCCAAGGGAACACCAGAGATCCTCGGAGATGATCGTGATGTCCGACGCAGTGTCCAACTGCAATCGGACCGACTGACCATTGAGCAAAACGTCGAGGAACTTCCTCCGATCCGCAGCGTTGATTTGGAACGCGGCCAGCAGGCTCAGGAAGCTGCCAACCGGACCAGGTTTGGGTGTGCGTCCGGGTCGGGACCTCTTCTTTGGATCGTCGGTGGGGGCCTGCCCAGTTTTGGACCCCTTTGGAGGTGGATGATGGCAGTAACCATCCCGGATCCCCACCCTGCCACAACGTTGACAACGATGCTGGCGGAAATTGCAGTCCCGGTGGAAATGCCAGGCACCATAGAATTGGCATGCTTAGGGTAGGGACTTCGCTCGGTCGGATTGGGTGGGGCGCGGACGATTGCGCCCCCGGTGCTGTGATTGCCTGGACCATGCCAGGTGCGGCGGCGTTCTGGATCATTGCAGAATCGTGCTGCTGGCTGAGCAGCGCTTGACACTCCTCCGCTAGGTTCTGGAGTGCGACTGAGCCATCCTGTTGTAGCTTGAACTGGAGGCGCGTCCGGATATCGGCATCGTGTGGAGATTGGAGGCCAGAGACGAAGATCAGACATTTGAATTGGTCCTCGGTGAGCGAGACAATTTGAAACCGTTGGCATTCACGGTTGACCACGCCCGCGTACGTGATGAAGTCGTCGGCATCATGTTTGGCCAGCTGCAGACACTGATAACGAGCATTGAACAGAGAGGACTGCTCACCAAAAACCGATGACAATGTTCTGACCGTCTCGTCAAAGGTAACGTCGCGTGGGTTCCTCGGTAAGATGAAGTTGGTGCATCGCTGGTGTTCGAGCGTACCAAGTTTGCGCAGAAGCAGGCGGACCTTACACGCGTCGTCCTGGCAAGCCAAGTCAGCAGTGAACAGGTACCTCGTTACCCCTGCCTGGGCGTCGTACAGAAATTTGCTGATGTCGCTAACCACATTGTTCACTGACTGAGGATTGGAGCTTGGACCTGCATGAAGAGAAGAACTGGAGAGCTTTTTGGTTAAAACGGATATCAACTTAAGTTGTTGCTGCAGCATAAGTTTTAAATCGGCGTATTCGTCAGTCATGGTTCGTCAACTCTGTTGCCACTGTTATAATTGAAGGAACGCCGCCTCTTGACATGATTGCTTAATTGCCTGATAAAATTGTCGCTGGCACGGTTGGAGCACGCCTACGATGGCGGATTGTAACGCTGGCCAATCAAACGCAGTTGCGCTGACCTGATGACGCCAGCTTAGCCGGTGAGGCATAAAATTGAGCGAGCGTGTGAACGATCCTAGCCGCACGTGTTCGGATAGACGCTGAGCCTCGGAACTGACGCACATGAGAGGGCTTACGATAGACGCACGCTAATGACTTAGACGCGAAGGCTGGCCAGCTAACGACTCACACGCAATCAGGTGACCCGACCGACTCCCAACTGAGGCGAAGAGAAAGAAAAGGCAAGCGGTCCTCTGTAGGCCATTTTACGACCAACAGAGGAAAATCACAGCCAGTGCTATGGGTTATTAAGTTTTGGAAAACAGTCACCACGAAAATGTGGTGGTTTGCAAATGAGCATTGTCGAAAGGTGCGTAGTTGGGCCGCGTCTCGGAGTGACTGAGCTCTGCTGCGTTGTGGGGAGGAATTGAACCTCGCTTTCCACAACGATTCTGCCGGGGTTTCTGGCACGTTTTCGCGTGGATTTTTGACAGACCCGCATTGCTTTGTTTGCATTGAGGATGTTTTGTTTACACATACTTCTTCCGGCGACCACTTAACACGCCTACGCAATGCGTACTACCGTTGAGCATCATGTTGTCACCATTAAAACTGACAAATACCCATTTGACCAGTTTCCTATCGACTTCCTAGGTTACAGAATTGACGCTAACAGGATTAGCCGCTTGACTGAGGAAACGCATGCTATGCTTGATTATCCGGTGCCACAATCCTTTGAGAGCCTACGCCGTTTTCTTGATATGGCTAGCTACTACGGACGGTTTGTACATGGCTGCGCTGCAAGTTTTAACCTTTCTCTGATTTACTCAAAGAACCTCCCAAAAAGTTCACCTTCACTCCAGAAGCCGAAGCAGCATTTAACGCCGTCAAGCAAAACTGAGCCAACCACTTCACTTGCTTACATAAGGATGGACGACAAGGTCTCTCTCATCCTCAAAGCAGACGCTTTACAATCCGCCGTTTGTGCCGTAGTACAGCAGCTCGTGGGTAACGAAATTAAACTCTTGTTTTTTTTCTCACGGAAGCTTCAACCTGCCCAGACCAGGTCTAGTACTTTCGGCCGAGAGCTACTTGCCATGTACCTGGCTGTAAGGCATTTTCGTCACGTGCTTGTGGGTCGAGGTTTTGTCACCTTGTCAGATCACAAGTCCTCTGTGTACGCTTTGCTTGTAGCTTCGGACCGTTACTCAACTAGTCAGACCCGACACAGTGATTTTGTTCCCCGTTTTGTGTTAGTATTCACTATTTTGATAGTCCTAACAAGCTTAGTGCTAATGAGCTATACTGTGCACACATGCGTCAGTTATCGTGCACTTTCATCGAGCTAGAGAAAGTGTCTGGTACCCAAGCCAGTGACCCAGAATTAACCCATCTTCGCTCGCACAATTCGTTAAACCGCTTGCAATCGCCCTGCTCAATGTTGGCGTAAGGACCTACTGCGATGTTTCCGTCGGTGAACCTAGACCGAATGTTCCACAGTTCTACCGTCGGGTGGTCTTCGATCATCTTCATGGATTATCGCACTCCAGTATTCCATCTACTGTGAAACTAATTATTGACTGTTACATCTCGCACAGTATGCGCACGGACAACCGACAATAGACCAAAACCTGTCGTAATTGGCAAACCAGTAAGGTTCGCAGACACATTGTTACTACTGCTGGTACCTTTTCACTTCCCGAAGCTCACTTCAAACGCATTTATCCCGAAGTAGTAGGACCGTTACCAGCTTCGAAAGGGTTCACTTATCAGTGAAATTCCGTTACTCGCTTTACTCGTTTTCCGCAGGCAATTCTCCTACACGATCCATTCTCTGAAACGGTTGTTCGCGCTTTTGTTAATTTGTGTATTCCATTTTTGTGTGCCTGCAACTGTCACTACTGACAGCGGATCACAATGCAGTTTCGCTTACTTCCGTGACTTCAATCGATTGCTCAGTTGTACTCATTTTCAGAAGAGCTTATTGTCCTGCTGCCAATAAAGTTGTCAAACGACCTCATCGTCAACTGAAAGCTGCCAATACCGATAGTTCGTCTGATGCCCGTTGGTCTGAACACCTATCAGACATACTTCTTTGGGTTTGCAATACCGGCAAAGTGGATATCGAATGCTGCCTAGCCGCACTTGTCTTTGGCCCGACCCCCAGACTCCCAGAAGAAATGATACTAGACTCACAACTCACCGGCGAACTGAATCCCAAGTTCTATGCCGAACGCCTGAAGCACTATTTTCGATCCATTAAACCGACTCCAACACGACTAAGCACGAGCGAGATGCTTATATGTCCTGGCTTACACACTTGTCCATTCGTCTCTTTGCGAATCGTTGCTGTTCATAGACCCTTGACATCGCCTTTTGAAGATCCATTCAAGGTCTTATCGAGGAACAAGATCTACTTCGTTCTGCAAAAGGATGGATCCAAGGAATCTGTAGGCATTGATCGTCTAACACCCGCATACGTCGTGGCATCATTGGGTGCTTTAGAATCGACCTCAACCACTCACACCCTTCTGTGTTTGGGCCCTTGCCCAACGCCAATCTTATGTTCGATTCTGAAAACTCGGAATCCCTGTACCCCCAACACGTTCAGGTCGTGCTGTTTCATTTCCCACCAACCTAGCACAATACTTGCCATGAACCATATAGCAAGCTTGCTTTCCAGCGCAAGCTTTAGGGGTTCTGTAGAGCTTGCGACTGCACAATACTTTATCTTCTTTATTGGCATTTCCGTTACCAAGCATTTTGTACCATTTTTCAAATTCACAACTTTTGAACGCAACAAATTCCACGCGCTCGCGTCGTGCTGCTTTTGGTTGCTTCTGCCTCCGCTCGTGCTGCTGCCAAGTCTTTCCAACCGTTGGATTTCAATCTTCGAATCGCTAGTCGGCATCGGAAAAACATTGACTGAAGGAAGCACCAGGACGTAAGTGTGCGTTATTGTTTATCTATTTAGGGTTTCTGCCCATGATTGTCTTTTGCCTCCGCATTTGAACGTAACGTTCCTCTAGAGTACCGCCGCCAAAGTACGACCAGCTGTTTTCCATCAATCCAACGCTCGCTTGTAGCGAAAAGTCAAAGCCCGGTTTGAAGCGATAGTAAGGTAATAAAAAACCCTAGCTTAGTTAGTCTGGACATGGCTTAATTGCTGCACACGATAAGGGCAAAAGTACAACAATAAATACAGTATTTCACCGGATGCGGAGCGACTGCAATTACTGTAGCGAAACATTTTACTAAAACAGCCCTATTTCTTTTCAAGTAATTACGGAAGTAAATAAAAATTAAAAAGGTGACATATTTCGATAGAATCTTAAGTAAGTAAATAGGTACATTTCTAGACTGCGCCCGAAAGGGATCAGCTAAATTTTTACAATGATCCTAGGCTCATTAAAGGGTGTACGACAAATGTCAGTATATGTGTTTTGTTGGCAATTGTGAAAGCATTGGCTTTGTTAGGTGTATAGCTTGTGGTTTTAGGCGCCTACCTTGAGCTATTTTGACTTCTTCAGGCGATGTTGAGCTTCATGCATTTGTTTGTTGCGGTAGTTGCGCTGTGCCGTAGTTGTACAGCTTTCCTTTGGAAACAGGGTCTAATTCAACACCACTTCAATCTAAAAAATTTTGGGTTATTTCGGCCCGCTTAGTTGTCATATTTATTGGCGCGCACGTAGAAAGTAAAAAGAGTAGCGGAATAATAAGAAAAATTAAAAATTGTAAGAAGTTCTAGAAATGCAAATAGAAATGCAAAGCTTCTGTTAAGAGACCAACTAAGAGGGCGTACTTCAATGGAATAATGCAAATTAACAAGATGTAACCTGAAGTTTCTTGCGCTAAATTTGATCTCTGGCGCCAAATTGAAAACTGAGTAAACCTCAGAACAAAAGAAAAATCTTTTCTGTAGTTAGAATATTAAAAAATATATTACAAAAATAATCTGCTTAGAACAAGTTTTTACCGATGATTACGTTAAAGGTAAAAGCACTGCAATACGTGCAGTTATTCACGAGTTATTTGCAATTGCATGGCGGTCTACTAATAACGCCAGCTTATTCGCTGAATATGACTATCTGCTTTGCAAGCAGCTATCAGAAAAATGTAGGAACTGGAGAAGCGGTATAGGTGCTAAATAGGCATAGCTTATTAGCAATGCTTTATATAGCCCATAATACCCCGCAACAACTACGTACGGCGTAGGTGGTCGGAAAGCACTATTAAGGCGTTGCAAATATATGAAAATATTTGATACTGTTTCGCGAAAACACTAAGAAACCAGTAACGGAGGTTAAATATGCAAGGGACATCAGGACCACTCATAACTAACCCACAGTCTGGAAGCCACAGTGTACTAAATTCAGTAGATACTGAGACAATGCAATTACTAGGAATAAAGAGCTTAGTATATTTTAAGCCCCTAAGTGGTTGCAAAGTTTATATCAATACTGCACGAGCCAAGTCTACCTGAATAATAAGGAGACCATTATAATCCTTTGACTTGTATTACACCAGCTATTTCCTTGGTGGTATTCCTGGCAAGAGCGATTTTAGCACCGTAAGCAAAGAGTGATGAGGTAAACCAAGTGTAGGATAGTACGTAACAAAAAGTGGGTTCTGGTTGTTCCCCCATCATTGCGCATAACGCATGGTATGCTTTGGAGCCAGGTAAAAGCTAAATAGCGCACAGGCGGCCGAAATAAACCGAATTAGTGGTCAAACTTTTCTGGATGTTCAGCTAGGCAGTGCGCCAGGGGACTCATTGTCGCTGGTTAGCTTTCGTGCCAGTGTAACAGAACCTGGAAGTGCGAGTGTTTTACTAGCAAAAGCGGTTGCAGAAGAGGATCCGGTTTTCATGATACTTGTCTGCTATTGTTGCCAATTAAGACAGGCACGTAATAGCTAAATAAATTGTATGGGGGCAAGTGCAGATAAGTGGAGAGCAAAATGTCTGACTCTTGGGCCTGTAACTTTTAACGTGGTCTCTTTATCGACAAGATGGAAGTTATACGTAAGAATTTGCGGTGAGCGTGCCGTTTGTATTTGGAAACCGCAGAGTAAAGTATCTACTATGCAGCCTTGATGCAAATGCAGCAATTAAGAAGAGTTAGGAACCGACATTTAGATGCGTAACTAGAACTGAGCACTATAGCCACAACTCAAGAGTAATCAATACTTACAATACGGCGACAGCAAAACACACTTGCGAAGCGTTTGTAATGAAACACGGACAAACACTCTCGTAAGGCAGTAAAAGAATGTTTTGCCTGCGCGAAACTACGTGAGTCTTTGTAATTAGACTGCGGTCAGAAGGCCTTATTGTGTCGTTTTCAGAAGCTAATTTTTAAATGAAACCAATATATGTAAAAGTACCAAAAGTACTTGACTATAGGGGATTGTGTATCTTGTCGGCAGACCACGTCCGTTTGGACTACATGGATAAGCTAAGACAGCTCAGTGTACTTTTGGCACAAATGAGCCTGTAAACCCCATCAATTTATTATACCAATTCGCTTTTTAGCAATCATGGCTCATTTTAGGCATTCCATTAAATGGACCTTCACTGCCAGTAAGTTACATACGTGGAGCGCTAAGAATAAGGAATAAGCTTCCCAAAGGTGGCAAAAGGCTACTAAACGTGCGATGCCCTAGAGCCGCAATG
Organism: Dicrocoelium dendriticum; assembly: GCA_944474145.2. NCBI lineage: Eukaryota > Metazoa > Platyhelminthes > Trematoda > Plagiorchiida > Dicrocoeliidae > Dicrocoelium > Dicrocoelium dendriticum. The sequence continues at coordinate 207,862,476 of OX104064.1, read as the reverse complement.
ACTTTAGCTTCAATGGTTAGGCTTTACCAGCTTTAAAGCATTGTTGTGCCGCATGTGTTGAGACGCACTATCATGCAACCGTTTGCTAGGTGTGAGCTATCGCTCTCCGAGGTTAGACGTCCAGTATGGGCGACAGCGAGGAGAAAAGGGCTTTTACGTCACCCAAGCTATCACGGTAGGGAATTTTCTGATGCGAGCTATTCTAGTCCGCTGGCCAGCACAAAGGAATAATAGAATACATCAAGGTAAGTAAAATACGCAGGAACTGGGAACTGGTTGTCCAACTACGTCAATGCACGACGCACAGTGGGCAATGGAGTCAGTTAAAAGATATATTATTGAACAGCTAACAAATATAAGGCAAGGGGCTGTCCGAAATAGCTTGGTTTCCGGTTATCCAGTGTAACAGGTAAGCTAACACACGGTTGGCCTTCTTGCCGGGTTCAGAGAACATAAAATACTAAACGTTAAGTTAGTACAAATGGCAAGCGAAAATGCATCTGGTTTAGCATGCCGCCAGTTTGGCATTGTTTCCAATAATCATTGGCAAATGTTAACTCTGACGAAAGCTCGGGGATATAGAACAAAGAGTAGATAAATTGGTGTGTAAAATGTCTGGTTAAGGAGACCGTGGTTCAACTGACTGTGCACATAGTATTACGTTTGGCTCCGAAACATTTCGTCAATCTAGGTTTGTCCATTCTTCCTGGCAACTTAACTTGAAACATTGTATGCTTACAGTAAAGGCGGCCGTGTGATGCTAACGTAAAATAAAAAGGTAAGGGGTAGCGGCTTTACCTAGTGGCCAGAACGGTAATGTTATTACTATTAACCATATATGCTGAGCCACAGATTGAACGAATGGGGTAGTACTAATGAATATACACATGAATAATAGAGAGAATTCAAGAAATGGTTGTGGCCATATTGATAAACAGCGCCAATGTAGGCCAGTAAGTGTGGGATTAAAAGGTAGTGTTGCGTTGAATGCTACCGATGGGTGCAGTTGGGCTCTGGTAACAGCAGATTAGAGCTAGACTCCACGGACTGTCAGCACCCCTGTGCGCCTACGCGGGTTTTGGTTGCGGAAAGCATTGCAATACTTTAGCAGGTTAGGTCCAATTAAGCGAACATGTAGGACAAAATATTTAAAGAGTGGTAACGGTCAGCAAACTGGGATAAAAAATGGTGGTAAAGTTAAGATTTAAGCACATAACCCGTCAAAGCATAGGAGTTTGCCATTGCGCATCTTAACATTGATAACAAAGCCGAATACAAGATAAGTAAGTGCGGGTCATAAATAGGTCGAAAATAGAGCTACGGCTTAAGAAACGTCTTAGTGGACAATCCTCTGTGGCTAAAGGGAAGAAGAGCGAAACTGAAGGCGTAGAAAAGAAATGGAGACGTAACTGAAATTGGCATTTAAAGGTTACACCAGAGGATGAGGAAATGAGGTTCGTGGCTCAATCTGCTTCTTGCAGGAGACACAAAACCGTACAGTTTATAACTGACTGCCGAGTAATTCTCACGTTGCGGTTGTACTTATTTGGAAGCCTGGCGTTTAAGACGCGGGCGTAAAGGGTAAACCAGCTTTATAATTTAGAAATTACATTGCTGCACGGCACTCCGGAAAGGAAAGTAAAGCTGGGATAAGGAAGTGATGGTTGCTCAATAAAACGTTGCTGGCCGAAAAGCTACCTCCACCGGACTTACAGAGTTGCCACGCTGTTCAAAATTGATACGCAAATACTGCCCTATTTGCGCCGTAGTAAAGTGGCAAGCGAGGTATACACCGTGAGGGGGAAGAAAAATTGGGCGTAATAGGGCGCCTTTGCAGCTGCAATTACCACTTCCACATGGGTACTTAGGATTTGAGTGACAGCTAGCAAGCTAGTACTGAGTGCGCAGGTTATTGAATTTAGTCATTTATCCGGATTTGCAGCCTTAGCTCTCAGAAATATCGTATAGCTGATCCAGGCGAGACCTCAGAGGGAAAAGGACCGATATTAAGCTATAGATGACAATGGACTCGCATCAGTGTATCGCATGCTCCAACTGAATAACGCACTATATTACGCCGTGGTACACCAGTGTTTCTCACGCTCCTTCCGGACCGGTTGCAAAAAAGCCTTCCTCTATGTTACAGAAGTTAAAGTGCCGTTCTTTATTATCTTGGTAAAGGACATTTTGAACCTCTATCATGTGTGTTCGCGGAAATTAGATTTCTCGTAGCCACGTTGGTAGTTTGTTTCAAATATATATATGCAACTAATAAAAAGCGTGAGCATACTTTCCTTCTCGCACTCAGCGGAATAATAGTACTGCTCCTGCTTTTGAGGTTACGTGCTGTTCCATCTTTCCCGTTCAGCTTGGATATGCTACTATGCCTAAACTTACTCATTACCTTGTGCAGGAAACGTTAGTTGAGGACAACAGGTTGCAGGCGCAGAGGCTGGAGTCTGAGCTGACCACACCGCTGTCTGTAACTTAACCCCTGGTATTGTGGGGCGAGCATTTTAGTGAACCGCCATTGGGAATTTTCGAGCAGAATGCGGTCCAACTTAAGCAAGCTAATACATATGAAATCTCAGTATTCCAAACGCGGGTGAACGGGACGCCGATAAACTTCTACTCAGGCTTCGACAGTGTTTACTTGGCGGCTAAAGTGGAAATTTATTGTAGAGCTTATGCAAATAGTAATTGTAATTCCTCGGAAAAGTTGAGGCGCATAGAATAAAGAAAACCAAGATCTTTTGCTGATGAATGGAGCTGCAAATGTATGCCATTAATCGTGTGCGCCACTTCAGGTACTAAGCATTTTTACATCATGGCATCCGACCTTTTAGAAGAGAATATCCTTCGCCATTGCTGCCACCATGAACCTGGGCCTTTAAGTCTTCTCATTTTCAGTCTATTGCGGAGGTGGTTTTACCTAACGCAGAGGTGTAGACGATTTTGAGCTCAGCAGCGAATAGAAATAAGCAACCGTTCTGTAGGCTATTGCAGATATAAGTAATCTAAACAAGGAAAGGTGGTTGTCCTAAATCACTTCCCTGTACAACGCTGCTCAAGACGATAGTATCAGAGGATAGGAGATGTGCTATTTATCCTGGTTGCGTGCTTCCGGTTAGGTTTGATACTAAGCGGCATAAAACAGCGGATCTCTACGTCGAAAGCATTGACCTTGTGTAGCAGGTGCTTATGTGGAACTGTCGAATGATTTTTGCATATCGAGGTAAAGCGTGCGTACTGTTTAACCTGGGTCCATCGCCACGGTGATCATTGTAAAGAACTCCAGCTGTCAGGTCGCGCATGATCGAGCACCCAGAAATCCCTGATATGAGTTGTTTATGTGCTTTCCTTCATAAAAGCAGTTCATGAGATTTTGTTTATCAGTCTTTTCTATTACTCTCAAGATGGTGCATAAAACTTTTATTGTGCGGAAATTGAAAACAACCCGCAAGGAGCCACCTATGTGACGCAGCTTGACTATAGAATGTTTCCAAGTGGAATCCTATTTTCCATACTGGGGAGTGATTGTGAAACGTTTCAGATAGAGTCTAGGCATGTTCTAACAACCGTTCTTAATTAGAATCGATAGAATGCCATCTGGACCAAGCTTTACGTTGGCCTAATGGTTGAAATCGCAGGGCGGAAATCTTTTGATATCAAAATGTACCGTGCACTGTGGATGGCAAGGGGTCACTTGCGGCTCATCTCTGACTGGGCCGGTTTCTAAACAAATGCACTTTAAAATAGATGGTGCATGCCACACAGGTAACAATTTGAGCACTAGTAGTTTCATCAGAGCCCATTCGTATAACTTGTATTTTAGCACTTGTAAGGACCAAAGATCATTTGACGTGAGGTGCAGGGAGGAAAATGTTCACTAGTCGGATGATTGTGAGTTAGGCGCTATTATGATCTCCAAGAAAACCTGTTAGAATGAAATGGAAGTGAGCAGCATGCTAGGTGGTTCTTCGAGACCTACCAGTCGTACTAGAGATAAAGAGGTGGAGCTAGGCGGCGACAGGCATCAACGTTCGGAGTCAGGAAAAGGACGACAGTAAGAATGTAAAATCACAGCGACCTCAAGAACAAGATGAAGAAATGAAACTGTTGGAAATTCAAATGGCTGTGAGCAGCGCAGAATCACACTGGCAATGGTAGCCTGCAAATTTGGAAGTGGGGAGGAGACACCGTCTAGGTGGCTCATCAAGGGAATCAGCCAAACTATAACTAACGTGATACAGTTGAGATACCGCGGATAACGACGTACATAATCCTAATGGGGTTAATGATAAGCAAGTAAGATCGAGGTATCTACACGCATGAGGTGAAAGATGAAGATTTGGCAAGTCGGATGGTTGTGAGCAATGCGGCACTGCAAATCATATTGCATAGTTGAGGCAAGCAACGCACTTACTTGAATATCAGATTGAAGTCCGTTATCCTTATAAAAACATCCATAGCGCGTACGTTTCTTAATGGTTCGCCCTGTACTTTGAATATCATAAAGAAAATCGCAGGTATTTGGATGTCCTTAACCAATGAGGCAACAGTCCGTTGAGGCATGGCCGTGCAGAGCTTATTCCGAAGGGCAGTGGCGTGTAGAACAATTACCCGATATGAGGGCATATAGTTGTGTAAGCACTGGAAACTTCTCCGACTTCAAGCTATTGATTTCAGTCTAGAAATATACCTAATTATCTATTTATTTGTTAACTAACTGTTGAAACCTCACCACTAGAAGAATACGCGCAAACGTCTTCCATGCTTGCCCTGGGTTACATCAGGCCGTACTGACTGCTTACCCGTAAATTTATAGCCTCCTCAGACGCCTAAAGTACCGCTACTATTTAACTCGGGTACAATGGTTGCTTCAAAGCCTGTTTACCGAACGGGTGTACGCGTACCTTCTTCCTGGAGCCGGAGGTGTTTTGCCTGGTCTTCGCCCAAAAGTTCATAGGCCACAATACGCTTTTTCCGCAAGTTTGGCGCCGGCTCTGCTTTAAGATTTGGCTTCGTGCTGCAATATATTTTAACATGGTTGGGTCTCACTAACTACACGCTTCGGCAAAATTTCTGTTATTTGCGGATGAGGTTGAACTTTGTTGACGTCCAAAATGGTGTCAGCAGACCTTTGAGGCCGTCGTGACCAACTAGATTTGGACTTGGTTCGCTGCCCACCTACACATATATTTGGCAATGTAGCTGCGATAAGAGATAGGTTCAACAAAATTCACGTGACGTGTACCGTCTGTTTATTGTGCTACTGCAATTTTAGCTTAGATGGACCCAGTTATAGTAGACAGGATAATGCATCCGAACTTACCGACGGAACTGCAGAAGGAGTACCAAGTTCCACAACCACGAACAACTGTTTAATTTGAAAGCTAAAACAAAATATTTTTCCACCGAGGCATTGTGAGTAAAAGCTGTTGTAAAGATAATCTGGTTTTTATTCGACTTCTCAGCCAGGTGTTCGGTCTCCCGGTGTTCAACTCGCGCAAGGTCATTTGGATTGAAAAGGCAAGCTTTTTGAACGCGGCTGTTCTTTCTACTTAGTTTACGCAATAAATAAAGGTGCTGACAGTTACCCCGAGTGGATTGACCGTCACGGCAAACATAAAGACGGAAACCTTTATGAGGTACGTCATGCAGCAATGTACGGTCAGTGTTGATCCGGGAAACGTTTTCTACCTACTGCTTAATCCTGCCCCACCGGGGAAAATGTCAAAAGTTCCCGATCGAGGTCGGCACGAAAGCGAATTTCCTAGCAAGTTTTTTTCAGTCATGTGATTTATTCTCATGCTGGCTAGCACAAAGGTGCCTCATCAGCAAGCATACCAACAATTATTGTTTGTACGAGTATTGCTTCAAAAAATAATTCAAAGCTATTTCAATTTATTCACAATGGGGATGGGCCGGCAAATTTAGGTCAACCTTATTCAAAGTTCGCCCATGTACCACTGATCTTTCCCTACGCATTTTCTTGCTAATTTTGAACAATGACACAAGGGAAATAACCTACTTCTCTGCCTCCGGCAAGTGGCTGTATTTGGGATAAATCCACGGCCTTCCGATAGAAAAATAATGACAATGAAACAAATGTAATTCATCTTGCTTAAAAAATTCCTCTCAAACTTGAATGATAAACGCACCTTGCCAGCCAACATCTTGTAACTGTTCAGCATTTTTTATACACTAACAAAAGCAACCTACCGTTTTCCACGAAGGTCTCTACACGTAATGTGAATGCAGTGATAGTGCACGTACTGGTACGGGTGCTCCTCAGGCGACTGCTTTTATGTTTGGTGTTCGTAATGATGTCGAGACACAGCCGGATACTTGCAAAAAATGTGGCAGTTGCACATTGAAATTTCTCTACATCATTTGCTATCTCAGCCAATTTTCGATCCTAAGTACGTAGCAACAAGCAAAATTTCTCTAAATTATGCGCCATGGAGTGGTCAATTATCGTAAGGAAAAGTAGTCATATGAAGACGTTGCGTTTGGGCAAGCCAACCAAAAGGTTCGACATCGCACGGTTAGGTAGTTATTAGGTTGGTATGAAATGCTGATTACAAAAGGTATCAAGCGCCGCTGAATGCCATATGCATGCGTCGCTCCCATATAGTGCAGTATTTGATCTGTCGATAAGGCGACGCGGCGACGCTGTGTTTGGTGGTTTGGTTTTTGATCGCTACCATTGCGCTGCTGTAGTGAGGGATGTGGTGCATAACAATGAGTTCGTAAGGTCATGCAGCTTTTAAGTATTCTTTGGTGTCTCCGCAGCCTGTTTCCCGTACCAGTACGGAAAGTTCGTCGCGTGCGCTCCAAGCGTGATGTCTTACGTGGCAAGCAGTACGAAGTATTGCATGCACTGATGATTGACAGTTATGAAACTAGTAAAATCTTGTTACGGTACTGACCTCTACGCCCTAAGTGTAATATCCGGTGAGCAATACTAATGGATATTTTAGCGGAGATGTGAAAAACGGTTTGCTTAAACAAGAAACACATTTTGACTACTCTCTTTTCTATGTGCTCCAAGAGAACTTTGGCCAATGATGTTGGTGTTGCACCCAGCGGTTCGTTTACGCTTGCCGGTGAAGTTTTTGGTTTTTCTGTCTACCAAACCGTGTTTCCCGTTGTTACCTTTTAACGGTTGGTCGTTCTACTGCTTATAGTGTTATATGTGCTGCTGTCATACTAATAATGTGCGGTTCATTAGGCCTCCACTCGAGCGTAGATGCTAAAGCTGATTGTGGGAGCGCCAGCTGTGTGTTATTGATGAATGACGATTCTGGCGGCATGCAGTGGGAGGACTACAAGCGGTGGTATGGTAACTATTGCACTGAGCTGACTGTTAAACCGCACGCCGTGTTATTTAGCAGACATTTCCTTTTAACTGAGTCAACTTTCGTGGACGCCAGCAGGGTCAACCGGGTTTCACAGTCGGGACTGCAAGGATTTGTGAATTCAGTCACGGCGGTCGCCACTGTCTTAGCTACACACGACCTAAAGATAGACTGGCTGATAGAAACACTTGTGGTCCCTGGCGGCGTCTTTTTGATGAAGTCAAACTGGTAGGTGAACTGTCGCTCAACCTGTAGTGTCCACCGGAATGTAAAAGGCGCTTGCTACTGCATAGACAGCAGTATGGTACTCCGTAAAGCAATGCCATCCACTGCCGCACTCACTGCTGAACGCTTGTTGGACGACCTGCAGTGTGTTAAAATGTGCTAACTGAAGGCTGTTACGCTTGCGCTTTTCGAGGTTAATGTCAGGAAACTGTCTACGATTGGGAACGTACCGGATAAGACGAAAAGAATTTTGGACCGCGCTTACGTAGCGTGGTCCCATACACCCCAAGTTAACGCAAGTCACCGTTGCAGTATGTGTTAAAACAGAAGGACACTATTATTCGTGTTTAGTGGGCCTTCTGCTGGCGGATATGTTGGTGCGGAAAGAGGCCGCGAAAGGCTACAAAAGCAAGCAAGCGGCTGGTGAAAATGATGTCTGCTCAGTGTGTTTTCAGGTGGTCAGCCTTCGGTCTTATTTGCTCTGCTAATGCCTACTCTGGTAGCGCACGATCCTGCTTTGGTCATTGGAAAAGCGTTTTCTAATTGCTCAGCAAGGTTTACAGGCTGAGGAATATGGTGTAGTAGATTGGTCCGCTTGTAGGTGAGCCTCCCAATATACTCGCGTTCACTGAAACGTGGCTGTCTCAGGACATCACGGACGGTGGTGTATTACCTACTGGCTACGCAATAGTTGGGTGTAATCACATCGATGGACGACAAGGTGTGAGCGTCACGCTTTATTTAGCTGTGGACGAGGTTTCACGTACCTACATGTTTTAGTCGGCAGACAAAACTGTCGAAGCTCTGTCGGTAGTGCCTAGCCCAACCACGGCTGAACTTGTTGCAGTCGTAGATATATGCCTTGCATATGCATCCAAAGTGGTGCTTGAATTTACTTGGTGCCAACCTGGTCGTATGTCTGATACTGTGTGCCTTCAAGCCACCCAAAGTTGGCTTGGCAGCAGTCACACAGGATTTGGTGGGCCAGAAGGGATTCCTCAAGGTCACGACGACGGGTTGGTTTGTCTTGCTCTCGACTTGGTGTAACTTTTTGAGATTTTTATAGGCTTGTAATTCTCGTTCGGTTTGCAGTTTGCTTACCGTAAAATCTTTCATTCTACCCCGATATGCCCTGGTTTGCTAAGCATTCCTAATTACCTTGGCATTAGCTTTACCCAAACATTTTCGTGACACATCCTTCTTTACTATTCTTCTTCTTTGAGTCCTGACTTGTATCCTTACCTGAAACTGACCGTGGTAAAGGTACTAAATCGATTTAACGTAATGTAAAAAACGGGCAAAAAGCGGGCAAATTTGCGACTAACACGACTGTTCCGTGCTCCGTTTTGGTGGTGGACGTAATTTCTTTTATACCCTTAAAATCGGTACAGCAGGAAAAGTTAGCGCAGATGAGAATAACTTATAACATATCCCAGTCACTCACCGAGTATTTAGTGGCTAGTTCAAGCATGGTTTAGCCGGAAACGTACTGGGTGTATACTTATGCAAAGGTTCCCGGGGGACACCTTAATATAATTAGTACCATGATTTTGGGAGGGATAAAATGCTCAACGGTGGTAGTCGTTCAAACCGTGCCTGACCGCTTTATTGTCCACACGATTAGAAGGGTGTTACAGGCGTCCTATAAACTAAACTAATAAGTTGCACTAGATTGTAGTAAAGGGCCCTTAGTATCCTAAGTATGCTGCTAAGAAAATTTGATACAGAGAGTCCAGGCCATATATTCTTGTCTTACCAAAACGCCATCCGGTGGCGCACAACATATATCTAAATACCGGTGGTGACTGCAAAGGCTGCCGTGCAAAGCTGACAAGAAAACTGACCGCGTCCAGTGCGTTTTCATAAACAAAGCCGGGAGAAGCTCTTGATTTGCCGCGTACCATTAATTCAGAATTCTCAGAAGCTGGATGTCTAGATGAGGCCATGCAAATGGTGCAATACCAAAGCATTGGTCGATAATAAAAGGGCCTGATTTGGAGATCATGTAGCACTAGGAAGCCGGGAGTCTGAGGAAGACATGTAGGTTTCTTGTTGAGGAAATCTGGGCCTATTTGTTTACCTGAAAATACCAAATTGATTATACAGATCGTTAATTAGACAAGGACGACCATTCCAGAGACACCATCTAAGAAATTAGCAAACGCAGCTAGCTGCAAATTGAAAGCCGAAGTACCCAAACTCAGCAAACACGAAGGTAGCTGGTTCTCCGTTTGTAATGGACACATGCTGGCTCCTCCATTTAAACGGCCAGGCAAGTGGATTACACCAGAGTGATCGCTTTTTACAGGCACGCTTCCCTACCTACGCCAGAAATAATCAAGGTGTAAAGTCACCGCATTCGGACTCCGTAGAGGGTAACGTGAGGTTCAGTACCAAGGTGTTCAATGTTCCCGAATATACCGCATTGAGGGCGTTAAGCCGGGCGATCATGGAACCCAGTGGCATCGCAGAAAATCGTTAGTGATTGAGCGAATGAGCAAGCGAATAAGTAAATCCGCGGCACCAATCGGATTAAGTGCTAAAGAAGGATCAATTCCATGCAGTATTATGATTAATTCTGAAAGGCTGCGGAAGCTACCTGGCTGCGCAAGTTATACCTCGGGATGCTAAAACGAATTGGGTTATGCAAGCGTACAAAACTTGGGCGGCTTACCCGATCAATGGATCCAATTTCTATTGCTCGTCGTCCACGATACGCAAAATTCAGTGAGAGGTGATACGTTTCGTGTCTAACAATATAGTGACAATTGGAGCAAAATCTCTCCGCGGAGGGTCAATGCCGAGAAACGCAAACGAACTAATTAGATTGCCTACACATAAGTTGAGAACAACAAGATGGGTTGCCTTATTAAAAGGCAAATTTTCGCAGGGTTTCGGTTGGGGCTACGAGGTGTGCAGCATCTTTAGCTATAACGCTAGTGATGGGTGATTGGTGGATGAGTTCAAACGCGCGAACGCTGCCCTCAGTGAAATTTCCGAAAATCAGTTACAGGTACAGCGGCTGTACAAACGATATCTCAACTACTCGGCTCCAAGTAAATTAAATACTGCTGACGAAGCAAATTTACGAATAGTAGGAACCAACTGCGAAAAACTGCGCAATGTTACCAAGTTAAAGCAGCTGTATCAGAAACTGCCAAAACGAGCGTGCCACAATCTGCATTGGTTAAGGAGAAAGTGATCAGAAGTTCACTGAAATTAAACAAGACACCCAATGTTAGCAACCGGTTCGGCAGCGCATCATGCAACCGTCAACAGGTCCATATAATTTAAGACTTCAGTAAAACGGCTTCAGCCTACTAGCACACAACAACTACCTTTTTATATCATATGGGGATGAGCCGGACAAGCTCATCGCGACGCCCTACAAGTGCTAACCGAGAAATATGCTCCTTAGTCTGCTCACCCGTTTCCTGTAACTCCTCCATATGGCTCAGTAGCAATCAGTGACCAGTTTGCGTTCTAAATAGTAATAGAACACCGCGACAATTTCTTCTTATGCATACTTTTCAACGTACTGACAGCTTCTTAAAATCCGAAAGTATGACTGACTTGCCCAAGAAAAGGCACCTTTTCTGCGTGGTAGATTTCTGAGAAAAATGTGGGTATCTGGATACTGATAACAGAGCCTCCATGTATGAAGAGCTCTAGCAGAAGTCCGTCTGAACCGGCAGCATTGTAGCGCTTCAGGTGTCGAATGGCAAGGCTATTTTACTTCGCTGGTAGGGTCAAGTGTGACGACCCAGGGCGGTCAGCAAACTTTGTAAGCGTAAATAAGTGGACGGTAAGGGCCAATTGAATTGGGAACGAAAATGTTCGGCCCATCGGTCTAAGCGTTTCTGTACGTCGGCAATCGGCGAACAAACCGCTACAAAGCAATTCAGGAAAAATTCGGCACATCAATGGGAACGACATTTTGATTGGCACGCTAATGTTATACTGTATAAAAACCCCTACGTATTCCGTTTCGCATAGAGCGTCGCTGACACCAGGTTTTCTGCGGTAAGTGGATGGTATGGCCTAGAACAGTTTGCGCGTAATTCAATGGAGGGCAGTGGGCTGCAGTTTGAAATTACCTGAGAGATACCAGACTTCACGGAGATTGCATAGACTTTGTTTAAGCTTCCGACTGACAGAGTTGCACACCGTTATGATACTACCGCTGAGACATTCCCGAAGCGTTCAAATAGATCCAGTTGGCGCATGGAGATCAAGACCTTCATAGTGTGTTGAGTATGAGCAGAGATTTGCTGTCCGGAAAAGATCATGGTCCACTGCATGATAGCGCAACGTTCGGCAATAGGTTGCGTCGAGTCATAGGGGTGTGCACCAGCCAGGGAAGCTAGACAGTAGGTAGGTTGCGTGACATTTTTCAAGTGTAGTAGAGCCACTCATACCAGAAGGGATATTTGTTAGGTGTTGAGCAAACTCAGTCGCAAACCCGTAGGCCTCAGATTTCAGTGCAAGATACATGGCCCCGTAGGTTTATAAAAGGCACGTCTAAGGGGTAAAACCACAGAGCATAGCTGGCGTAGAGCACCAGCGGCAAGCATTGTCTATGATAGTGTGAGCGCACTTTGGGACGCTCAATGGGTTGCTGCGGTCAGCCTCCAGCCGAGCAGCCATTAGGCAAATTGGTCAAACAATTTAGCCAATAGACTGGATTGATCATTTTAAGGGAACCTTGATAACCCCCACTGCAGTGCGGTGTTGATCGCTATGGCGAAGGCCAGAGACGGGGCACCTGAAGCAAAACACCCGTCTCGAAATAAGCAGTCGGATCCGTTGGTCAACACACACACCACTGCTTGTTTTACTTCCCAACCCCTAGGTTTCCCATCTATCGAGCGATAGACTGCTGCTTAAATAGCACAGCTGCTGCCACGAGAAAATGTGAAAATTTCCTGAACGCTATTTCGGTCAGAGAACGCCATTACTTTGGGAGACATTATTTGAGAAATGTGGACGACTGTACTAACCTCGGCGTGGTGGACTAGCCCGTTTTTCTGTAAATAAATAAACCAGCAAAAGTATATTTCGAGACTTGGCAAGAAGCTGTGCCATCGAGGAGTCAAATGGTAAGGTACCGTAATCTCCTGCACTTGTATGAGTAATAGTGAAGTTAAGTTTACGTAATCCTTAAACAGGAATGCGGCGTCAGGACGGCGGAATTGGCTGCGGCGGCACGTACCAGTATTAATAGGCAATTGCTTTGGCTAACTGCATATGGTTAACAGGCAACAACGTGTTCCGTTATGTAGTAGATTGGTTCTACAATCCGTCATCACACTTCTCAAGATGCTCGGCTGCGTTCCATTTCACAAAGGCTCGTTTGTGCAAGTCCTTATCACCGTACGTCAACGCCGTAGGAACCGTCTCTCAACGCCATTCCTTCCAGTTATATTAGCCATTTTTGGTAAATTGCGGATCCTGATAAATAGGGTGCCCATGAAATGAGCAAAAATAGATGGCATACGAAATGTCAAAAAATATGATTTCAAATTATTCCCAGCAAAAAGAATACAGAAATGTTAAAATAAATATCTGAAAGCGGACTGCTGTTCGGCGTATTAAGCTGAAAATTATAAGCCTTAAATATAGTAAATATATATGCTTAACGGATGCCCTCGAGCGCAAAACTCAAGTGGCTATAATCGCAGTCAAAAGTAAACATCAGTTTTGTAGAGGAGCTATTGCTAATAATAATAGTTGGGTGCGTTTACTTGGACGTCGTTTGATCGCTGTACGCGAAGAGATTAAAAGTACTACATTGCTCACAATATTTTCCCAATGCTTGTGCGAATGCCAAAACTCTCGCTACAAATGCCTTATTACTTTTCAAGCGTATACGGCGAAAATAAGAAAACTTATAAAATTTGGCTCATTGCTATAGGATCCTAAAGGGTCTGAGTAACTGGTAATTTACAACCTAGCTCCAAAGTAGCTGTACTTACGACCTACGACGCAGGGGCCGCAAAACACACATTCCAAGCGTAAGTAATAAAACCTGGACGAGTTTGTGAAAAATATACTGGTAAGCGCTAGAAAGTCGAAATTAAATGTCTTACATCCGCGAAATTAGGTGACTATGCGTAATTAGGCCGTCGTCAAAAAGCACAATGCGTCCTGTTTAGAGTCCAGTTGGTCGAAGACATCAGTGTATAAGTAAAATCCCCAAAATTATTTAACTTGGTAAATCGAAATGTTGTCCGGTGATTACGTGGGTCTGGTCTACCTGGGCAAGCCAGGACAGCTCAGTATCCCTTTGACTCGAAGGAGCCGGTAAATCCCATTGATGTATTAGAAAAACTACGCATGATTTATCAATTTTAGCTAAGCTTGTTCAACGCTGTACATGGACCTCCTCTGCCAATATGAGCTACATAAGTCTATCGTCAAAGAGTAAAGAAATGGGCATTCAAATAATGGCAACGGGGTCCCAAACGTTTAACTCGCCATAGGCTGTTTGTGTAGGGCATTAGGAACTTTGTTTTCCATAGTTAGGGTTTACAAAACGTAAAGCATTATTGTACCCACGTTTTGGGATGCTCCACGGTGCAACTATTTGCTGCTTTTGAGCTTTCCTCTCCAATTTTGAAGGCATTATATGGTTGACATGGTTGCAACACAAGGCTTTAAGGTCACACAAGCTATCACGTCGGTAAAATTTCTGGTAAGAGCTATTCTAGTTCTCCAGACAGCATAAATAAATGATAGGAGAAATCAGGAAGAGCAAAGTACGCAGGAAATAGGAGCCGGTTGTCCACCCACTTCTACGCCTAACGCAGGGTAAGCATTGGAGTCAGTTAAAAGAGTATTTTGAACGGATAACTCAGCTAAGGCAAGAAGTGTTTCGTAATAGCCAGATTCCCAGCCAACCAGTGTAACAGGGTTCACAATTACATGGCTAGATTTCGTGCCAGTGTCAGAAAACATAAAATGTTAAATGCTTGGGTGGCATGAACGGCGATCAAAAATGCATCCGGTTACTTATGCTGCCAGTCTACCAGTGTTTTCGAAAGCGATTGGCGAAGGTACAACTCAGCTAAAAGATAATAGATGTGAAGCGAAGAAAAGGCAAATTGGAGTGCAAAATGTCTGGTTTAGAATACCGTGACTCAACTGACGGTGACCATGTATTACGCTCGACTCAGAAACTTCTTTATAATCCTGTTTTGTCCATCCTTCGTAGTGATCGGTTGCAAATATATATGCCTCCAGTAACATTACCTGCACGGAACACCTCTGAGGACATACTTGCGGTGCTCTTCTGGACGTGGCAACGACACAGAACAAAGAAATCAATCGCACTCCGCAACCTTGACACACTAAAGGAACTTAGAAAACAAATCAAATCAATACAAGTCACCTGAGTAGTCCGAATTCAACAGCTCCAACTACTGGCGGTCGACTCCGAAGGAGACTACACAAACATAGGAAACAAACTGGCGAAACTTGGCTGCAAATATCCGCAAGGGTAATCGGTCAGATGCAACCTTGTCAATGTCATATCACCAGTCGGCGATGTTCTGGGACGTGGTGAGTTTTCGTCTGGCAAACGTTTTCCCTACAACAAGCCACAAATGTCTGTTTAACAACACTGCGACGTGGCGGATGTAACGCGCCACTCAATAATGGCACAGCACCAATCACACGATGGCAAGCTGACCGATACCACATTTGCACAGTCCGTGCATATATCTGTTCTCGTACGAACACGCCTACATATTTGATCAGTCACATGCCATTATTCTTAAATATTTACGTAGCTTATTCCTCACGCTTCACTCAACTGACTCGCCCTGTGTACACAATCTCATCGGACTAGTTCCTCACCAACATGATCCACATTAGTGACCTGATTCTTATCTCTACATCTCGCATTCTGTGGACGTAGACTTCTTACAACCTTTGGGTCATATGGGCCTACCCTACTGACTCCATCTGTGCTACTCCAGCTTTTGGCGCCGCTACTCATGCTAAAATGTACAATATTGCAAAACGCTGATCATGCCCAAAAGGCGTGCCTCGCTTTGTCCAGAATAAACTATTTATTTATTTTTTTAACATACACTACAAAGACTAGGGCTGGTGAAGCGGGCCCGCCAAAAGCACCAATTGTCGATTAGCCGGAACTGACAATGGAACTAGATGTCGGACACCTTACCTTAGAATAGATTCCTCATTAGCTTTCCGTCTTGAGGTGTAACCAAGCTCCTGTGCTCCAAGACCGTCATCCATCATGGCTGTAATTTATCACTGACCCCATCGCAGTTCCCTTACCTTCGTAGCCCCGAAAGCTTTAGTACTGGCCTAACTGGATAGGTTAAGTGACGTACCAGCAAGGCACATTTAGCTTTCTAGACACAACAATTTTTGGGACCGGCTTTACATGAACGCGGTATTGAAACATTTAATGTATAAGGCTGCGGCTCTACCGGTCTTACTAGTTAGATAAGAGACCTGAACATTTTCCATGGAGGAGGTAGAACACTTGCTTGTGTTTGAGTACAAGTGTTTGCGGAGTATTGTTCAGGTCTAGTGGAAGCATGGGATGAGTAATTCTGAGGTCCGAAAGTTGTTTACTCGCCAAGAGCCTTATTATTCCACACAGGGTTTAACGCTTTCCTATTCACTGACGTTGCCTAGGCAATTTGCGCAGGCTGGATTTTGAACGTATACTATACGCCGTGCCTGCTACAATTTGGGAGAAACCTCGCGGTGGTCAGTTCATGATGTCGCATAGAGGATTACAGAGATTTTCTGAGAGACAGTCGGGCAATCAAGACCCCTAATGTAACACAAATGCTAATGGAACCGGAATGAATATTGTTGAGAGACGGTTCCTACAGCGTTGGCGCATGGTGATTAGAAGGTGCACGAACGGGCCTTTGTGTAATGAAACGAAGCCGATAACGTTGCGAATCGTGATAAACGCCTGGGGAATCCAGTTACTATATCATGGACCGCGGTGAAGCCTGTTAACAATTTGCAGGCAGACGAAGCAATGGTCTGTTGAACTGCTACGTGCCAAAAAGCCCTTTCTGATGCCCTGGTGCAGTACTGGTGCTCAAGGAGTACATAGATGTCCCTCTAATATTACGCCTGAAAGTACATGTACCTAAGTATTTGACCCCTCGAGGGCACAGCTTCTAGCCCAGTTTAGAAATATGCCATAATTTATCTTACTTGTTTAGTCAGTGCCTACCTTGTATTCCACTTGTTGCCCCTAGTTGGTTATTTTCGTTCCATTTTAATTATTTTATTGCAATAGTTGCACCCACATTTTACCTTTCTTGCGTCCAAAAAACTCTGACGTTTTTGTAATTAGGCCGACTTGTGTCGTGACAACCACATCCACTGCACCTCGGTTTTCGCAACATAGTTGCTGGACTAAGATGGGTTGGATGTACCATCCGTAATTTCCGCGGATTACAACTATTTTAACTACACTGCTTAAACTACGGTTCAATTGGTTCTACAACCGGCTGCATCTAGACAATGGAAATAGGCTGCTTTGTGGAAGCTACCAATGAACCTCGATGAAAATGCTAATTGGTCCGGTGTTACTTGGCACGTTCGTGTCATCACAAATAGCTGTCTTGTGGTCAGCCCGCAATCCATCATCCGGAAACAGCTTCATCTCTTGCACGTCGTGTCCTGTGAACGCAGTGTTCACTATTCAGGTCATCCGTTTCACCTGGGTAATCGCGCAGTCACACCACAAGTGGATTCCACTTTGCTAGAAGACATTCGACCCATTGGCACATGATGTCATCGGACCACGCAGCCGCCTAGTACAAGTAGCCTTACAGTTGTTTGACCAGTTCAAATGCCGTAAGTGAATAACACCCAGTAATGTGCTTTCTAGGCATTCAGTGTGCTTAGGCCAACGTGTCCATCATTTTCAAGGCCATTTGAACGCCACCTGCAATGCTCCATTAAGTACTTCATCCGCCTCAATTCTGGTCCTACAGAGCATCCATTCATGTGGATTTAGCTGGTGTCATGATCACCTACTCTCAGAGCCCCATCTTACATGTGACATTTAGACTTATACTACACATGTCGCCTAAAGCCCACAGTTTCAATGCGTCATAACGATTCTAGCTACCATGTCATAAATTATTTTGTACGTTTCACAGGTAAGTTGACACTCTCATTCCCTTAGCTAGCGGAACAACCTCCCTACTGTGCCAGCTGTGTGTCGCGTTTAACCCGTTCCATCAAATAGTTCAGCAGCAGTTTTCCTGGACGAAATGGCGTTTGGCCAGGCAAGCGTTCTCCGTATACAAAGCCACACTTACCTGCTTAACAAGGTTGTGACGTGTCAGATGTAACTCACCACTAAATGAAGCCACTGCTCTTGTTTACTCGGACGCTTATCAAATCCACAGACGGCAAACATTCAGTTAGACACTGACGACTGGATGGAACTCCTTCAAAAGAAAAGCAACACATTTGCAAACATAAGCAACACACCTACCTACATACTTATATTTAGATATTAGCCTGTATGAAAATCCTAGTATCCTATTGCATATTCTTTGTTCAGCGATTGCGCTATTGTTATGACCATGCATTTACTAGCGTGCTTCGCGTAGCCAAAAATAAAAGGTTATTTATTTATTTATTTAGTTCACATGCTCTGCCCTGTCCATTTGCTTCGTAGTATCACATTCCATCCTCTTATCTTACCCACTGATTATTTCATCATCTTCACTTAAGGTACGTGGATTGCCGCCAGTGGTGTAGCTTTTAGTCAGCCACCGTAGAGACCTCGTTCCGTCCATAATTTCCAGTTGACACCTGGAATATAACAAATTCGAATCATGGATGGAATGGTTTGGTTCACTTCGATAATTGCGAAGCTTCATATCAGGAGCACTAATGCATCCTGGCAACCCAGGCTCAGCGAACGTGACACCCCACCATTTACGGGGCACAAACCATTTCTCAGTGTTCACGATTTGCCGGTTACGAGCGATAGGCACGCTAAACCGCGAAGGCGGGAAATTTTGGGAAAGTTTGGAATTTCATTACCCATTACTGCTTCGTGCCACCATACTTCGCTTGTCTAATTTTTCCAATCACTGCTTCTTATGTAATCACTCCGCTCCACATCTCCTTGCCACAAGTGTCACTTGCCGGCCACGCCGTGAGTCCTCTACCGTGCTTGTAAACCTCAGCCCAGCTTGAAACCCGGTTACAGATATAACTGCCACCTACTTGAGGTAAGCTTGCATCGATTTTGTACTACATTTTTCTTCATGGCCCGCACCCACAGTCCGCCCGTTGTCTACTTGTTCACCACACGTTTTCTCCAGGTGTCATGTGAGCAACGTCCGCAAAGCTTGAAACCCTTATCGTCAAGCTGACATAGTTATGTCTTATAATTCTTAACCTATGAACCAAAACACAACTGATTACTCTCTCTTAATCCCACTTCTATCTATTGCATATCCCTGCCAGTTTGCTTACCTGTTTGGCTTTGACTTCCCCTCCTCCTAGGCACCACCTACCTACGGTCCTCCAACGAGTTATGCTTCACACTGTGGCTCCGTAGTCTTGTACGTAAGGTCGCAAGTATCTGGCTATAATGTCTACCTATAACCTTAACTCGTCATACTTTTTCACTTATCTCTTTGACCCTAGATTTACTGCATACCTGTGAACCACCTACCTCCGATGCTCCCCCGACTCATTTTCCACACTGTAGCTCCATACTTTTGTGCGTATGACCTCAAGTTGCAGGATTCGTTTCCCAATTACTTTGTTTTCGCGAAGCTTACAGCGTCATTTCTGTAATTGTTACGCTATGAACCACTATACCATTGAATATCCTCTTTTCATCGAGCTTCCTTTCATCGCATATTCTTACTACCTCTACCTGTTTGGCTCTAGCTTTCCTCTCTCATTGTGGATCCCCTAACTACGATGCTCCACCGACTTACGTTTCACACTGTAGCTTGGCACTGCGTTGCGTAAGACCTCAATTATCACGTAATGCTGCCTGACCATCCCTTGTCTCGTCCTAATTCTTCACTTATCAACTTTGCTGTGGCTCATTCCGTATTACAAACCACCAAACGCCGATACTCTACCGATGAAACTTTCACACTGTAGCGTTGCACGTTGGTACGTAGGACCTTAAGTAACAGGCTAAGTTGCCTAAATTTGTCTTCATTAACAAGCTGACATCGTTCTCTTTTATTACTGTTACCCTGTTAACCACAACATGACTGATAATTCTCTTTTCATCGCGCTTCTTTTTACTGTATATTCCTAATACTTACCTTACATGTTTGGCTCTGGCTTTCCTCTCCTCCTACGCACCACCTACCTACGGTGTTGCAGCAACTTATAAATAAATAAATAAATAGTTTATTCTTGAAGTTGCCGAGACAAACCAAACCAGACATGCTCAATATTTACATGCAATTAAGTTTCGCAACATACAGTTGCTATGTATGTAATCGGCAGTAAGCCGAAAGTTGTACAGGCTGCGGAAAATGTAAAAGTAATCATGAGGAATAAAGTCGTCAGTCAATGACGATACGTTGGGTTCTAGCGTGCGTTGTGTAAACCGTCAGGGCACTATACATGTGTTGGAAAGGGCACATGTAGGCAGGGAGTATCTTATTCATGAACGTGTGAGGAAGATATTGAATTATGATTCTAGTCGACTTGCCAGCATGTAGGTGTGGGTAGTGACTTTATTTATTAGCGAGTCACGTCCGCCACGTCGCATTGTTGTTAAACGGACACCTGTGGCCGTTTATAGGGAGAATTCTTGCCCGGCGAAGACCTAGCACTTCGTGGAGCACTGTCAGAAATCCGTTTGTACAATAATATACAACTGGCAAAGCAGCTTGCCGACTGATTTCACACTCGGTTATACGCAGTCAAATTAGTACCAGTTTCTTCTGTTAGCTATCAGGTATTCTGGTCAGGGCCGCCATAATGGCTGAGGCCAATGAAGAATGGGATCTTCACGAAGAATCGTCTTTGTGAGTGTCCAGGTGGGCACAACTTCAGTTTCTTGCGTCTGGATTTTTCAAGTTTAAGTATACTTTTCAGGAGTGTGAAAGCCCCGTGTCCAACTATCTTTACTCTGCAACGGTCGTGCTGGTTAGTGCAGTTGTATCCATTTGTTGTACATCCATGTTCTTTGTAGGCCTTTGTGGTTTACTCTGTCCTGTCCCGTGCAAAGCAGTTTCTCGGTCCAATCACAGCTTTAAGAAGTTCCGGACCTCTGTAGCTCCGCACTTGTTTGCGTTGCAGCGCATCCATATTTTTTCACCTTTACAGAAGTATAGTACCGCGAGCTCCTCTTTTCCATCTCACTTTCAACTACAGGCCTAGAGTTTATAACTGGACGCTCCTTTATTTAACTGACAGCTCGACTGTGCTTGCCAAGTTCTCTCTTAAATATCCGCTAACTCAATTTCACGTAACTGTCTCCACCGCCTTTAGCCTGAGCCTTATATTGGTACCCCGCTTGCCACCGACTCCCCACCACTTCCACACAGGGCACTAGCCGTGTAGCTACAGACGTTCGCCCTAGGTTTACCCATATTCACGGCCCAGCTTGCTACTGGCCTTCAATCACTTAACGTGCCTGTGCCACTAACAACTCTCAAGGATGTTAGAATTAATAACCTTGCGTGATGCAGCACGATGGCAGTAAACAGCAGCAAACGAAACACCAACTTCACCTCGAATCCTCACGTATTCCCGTTTTTTATTCGCACGCATTATAAGTTTTTACGACACACATAGGCTGAACTGCATAGCATTTCCTGTCACAACGTTCTGTTGCCTTCCATTCGTTTTGTCGCATGCATTTTCATTCCATTTCTCCTTGGCCTGCTCCTGTCGGTTGTGACGCTCCAATTTTCCCACAGATACTTCCACTGGACTAGAGCAATCTTTCAACAACTAAACGGTCCATAATTAGCAACTCGGATAATTGCCCTCGCGAAAAACAATGCATTTGAGTGACCAGGACTGAAGCACAACGCGACCACAGAACGCACCATACACTTCAGGATAGAAGCCGGATAAAAGCGGACTACGAGGAAGAGCACAAGTGGTCTTCTTCAACCGCTAACATTTTACTCGGAACTAATTCTAGTATCACATAACGTGATTAACAACATCTTTTACATTTGCATTAACGAGCTGTTTCAACTGTGATTTTGAACAGTTATCACAACTTTAAATCACCTTTTACACTTTCCAGTAGCAAGAACAACGTTGATCACATCTGATCGTTAAAGAGTTTATTGTACCTAGTTGCTCATGCCTGGTTGGCGTGTCTCGCTCAACCTCGAGAATATAAAATTTATTAATTTATTAATTAGTTTGCGTTTCAGACGCCACTTATTTGAGTTAAGGGTGCATCGCTTTTGTCCTACTTTTGCTTCTATAGCATGCACCCAAAGGTTGTCTGCTTCCCGAATGTTCCGCTTCTTTGCCGTGCCGAGCTGGTTCTACCGCGCCTAAGAGCAACGTCAGCCCGTCCCCTGGGAATACAGCCCGCCGTGCCCGATGCACCGACCTAGGTGCATTTGCAGGTTGCTTCTTGTATGCATGCATCTACCTTATAACATATACTTAGGCAGTCCACCATCAACATACCTACATCTTCAACCAGATTTTATTACATAAAATCAGGGACCGCAACAACACAGCTTTTCTGAACCAAGCTCAGAAGTACGCGACAACAGATCTATTACGAGCGGACCCTTCTGGGTGTCCACGCATTGAGGGTTGAGCGGGTATGCATACATGCTACTAACATTAACCCTAGACATTATAAATGGAGTAGACGTCGATCAGCTTTTTATCCATTGTCAGATTACCTACCTATTTTGTCAGCATCTTTCTCGCTATGCCAAATACACAGCGTTATTTACTTAAGCTTATAGCCTTCTGCAATCATTTGCAATTCCGGGGTGCGAATTGGTTGAAGTCCCGCACCAAACACGGTATCGAGCGATCGCGCTCATATTTATTACACAAAAACATGCCACATGTCGTCAGTTTCACTGTTCACTAATACCTGTAGTTTACAAAGGCACGTATACCTTATACCTCAGTGATCCGCTGTGTCGACGTAACCCAATCCCTCTGTCTACCGCATATGCGTAAGCACTTGGATTGGGCTCGTGAAACGATCCACATTAAAACCCGGGCCATTTTGGTCGTGTACTTCATGAGAATAAATAAATAAATTATTAAATAGTATATTCTCGAATTTTTCGAGACACACCAAACAGGCATTATCAACATTTACATGCAATTATTTTACGCGGCAAACACGTTGCTATGTATGTAATCGGCAGTAAGCCGAAGTTGTACAGGCTTTGGAAATTGTGGAAATTATCATGAGAAATAAAGTCGTCAATCAATGTCGATGTGTTGGGTTCTAGCGTGCGTTGTGTAAACAGTCTGGGCATTACATGTGTAGTGAAAAGGATACAAGTAGGCAGGAAGTATCTTAATCTTGAAGGTGTAAGGAAAATATTAAATTGCGATTCTAGTCGACTTGCCAGCATGTAGGTGTGGGTAGTGACTTTATTCAGTGGTGAGTCACGTCCGTCATGTCGCATTGTTGTTAAGCGGACATTTGTGGCTTTTTATAGGGAGAAAGCTTGCCAGCCGAAAACTCACTACGTCCTGGAACACTGTCAGAATTCCATTTGTGCACTAATGTAAAACTGGCAGAGCAGCTTGCCGATTGATTTCACCCTCGGTTATCCGCAGTCAACTGATGTTCAATTTCCTCTGTTAGTTGATCAGATATCTTTGGTCGGGGTGACCATAATGGCTGAGGCCCATGGAGGGAGAGACCTTCACGAAGAATCAACTTGTGAGTGTCCAGGTGGTCAAAACATCAGTTTCTTGCGTCTGGATTTTTCAGGTTTATGTATACCTTTCAGAATTGTGGAGGCCTCGTGTCCAGCTATCATTATTGGACAACGGTCGTGGTAGCGAGTGCATTTGTATCCATTTGTTGTACAGCTACGTTTTTTGTAGGTCCTTGTAAGTTATGTCCTGTCCCTGGCGAAAGCTCTCTCTCGGTCCAATCCCAGATACCCAAAAAGTTCCGGACCTCGTAGAAAAGGGAAGGTAAGAGACAAACAAGGCTGCAAAGAACAGGCGCAGGAACAAACATTGTTTAAGTCCTATGGTATAACATTTAGTGGAAACAAATGATGTACAGTGTGTAACAATGATTGTGCTGAAAGTGTCTTTTGAATGTTTTACGAAAGCAATGGCTTATAGGTTGGTTGTTACCATCTACATGGTATACAGAGCGCTGTGCAATTGATCAAAGAACGCAGTAGCGGTTTGCTATGACGTAACTATTGCGTGGGAAGAGAGATAGCAGAATTTATAGACCAGCAGGTAGCCAACCTACTTCGATAGGGAGAGCAGAATATGCTGACCAAGGAAAAGTCAGTGAGGATGTTGGAATCATACATTGGTAAGTGTCGCAAACATAGCGTCGAGTTAGTGAGCAATGGACACCTACTAATGAGAACCTAACTGGCGTCTGTGTGCTGACCAGATGAGAGGAGTGATGAACTAAAAAGCTAAAAAGGGTTAATTGACGGAAGAGCAGCGAATAGCCAGAAGGCCAGCGTATATTAAGGTTGCTGAGGCTATCAGAACCTGAGGCCTAACCGCAGTAGCTAGGGTGCTAATATAGTAATACCAAGCTGCATAGAGCCAGGGAATGCTAGCCCGAGTCTTGGAGGATTGCAGGTACAAATGCCTAAAACAATACAACGAGTAGGGATGAATGAAGATCTAGAAATGTGAGGCAGAACAGTGGCTTGCGCTGAATATATGGATATGCTTGCACGACAGAAGGCAAGAGAGATTTCGTGATGGAAGGACAGCGGACGAGAGATGCGCAAGCATACAATGAGGTTGTTAAATAGTTGGAGCATATTAGACAGAGACGCATCGACGTGCAGCTGACGAAATCATGCTGGGGTGCTAATGGAATATAACTAAAGAAGCCTGAGCCGGGAGAAGCTAGTGAGAGCTGAACTACAAGCAACTAGGTGCTGCAGATCAGTAGTTGGATCTAGTAAGGAAGCCGGTGCCTGAAAAAGCCGGTGCGAGAGCTGGACTTTAGTATACGTAGGGGACACAGACGTAGCGAGTAATAGATAGATGAACGTCTAGCAAGGAGCGCTGTGCGTTGACTTCTTGAGTTATGTTTGCTCCAAAGAAGAGAGCTAAGAAAAGTTGCATGAATAAAGGACAGCGAATGCATGATGCGCAAGCATACGATACAGCTGTTAGATAGTTCAGAGCGTAGAGGCTAAGACACAGCGACGCGCAGCTAATCAAATTATGCTAGGGTGCTAATGAGATAAGTAGGTTGCCGCGAGAGGGATCTAAACTTCAATTGGTGGAAGGGTTGGATGCAGATAGTCTAAAGGAATAAAGGTTATTGAGATACGGTGTGGCTCCTACCAAGTTCAGGATAAGCGCAGATGAATGAGGCCTACGACCACTAGCGGCTTACTAAATAGAGGTGCCGAATTTAAGATGATCAACAGATGGTGGAGTTAGGAAAGATTACCAGTAGCCAGATGTAGACATTCTAACAAGACGCTTAATCCCTAGCGTATGCCTACAGGTTCATAGAATGCATCAACAAAACCAGCGAAGGTAGGTGATATACATTTCAGGAGAATGGATAACGGAGAGACAAGGACTGTGTCCTAGCAAGCTCCAGATCTGCGCAGAAGGAACATGGAGCCTAAGACGAATCTCTGCAAAATGGTGCGGAAGATAAAGAGAGCGATAGATAGTAGAGAAAAGAGAGAATCAGTGGCCAGCAAGCGCATTCGGATTAGGTCTACTAATTACCAGTGGATACCTAGAGTGACAGATTAAGTCAACAAAACAGCGAAGGTATGTGATGCAAACAATTCAAGAGAGTAAGTGTTGGAGAACTAAGGAGTGGCTCCTAGCGCAAGGATGTATGCTACCTACAATGACTCGCTGCAACTGAAAAGTGGTGACATAGGTAGTACGAAGAACTAATAATGATACTGGGCGAGATGGAGAGTACCGAAGACTAGCAATGACATTTGGGTGGAGCCTTATAGTTGCTAGTGGATACCTGAGTAATTCAACAGACAGCAAGTGCATGTGACGCACGCAGTCCCAGAGATTAAAGCTTGGAGGGATAAAAGTGTGGCTGTTTCAATCGGTTTGCATCCGCGCGCCCGTATCCGCCCAGAACGTTACTTTGCCATGGTACTTTTACAATAGTTGGGCCGCTGAATTAGTTCCTCATCGTCTTAGGTAAAATGTGGACCATAACATTGTGCCTCAGTTGCATTTATTGCCCGTTGGAGAACCCATTTCACGTCCTACCAAGCCGTACACCTTCATCACAACTTCGCGTTGCAGGCCGCAAAGCGTAAAACCTTTTATCACGTTAAACCTTATCTGCAAGACAAACAACGTGGCAATCCACACTTGCATGTCCAGCGTTTACCCTACCGACACAAGTTTGCCATGCGCTTTCCTATTTCCGCGTGCTGCGGCTTCCTTGGATAACACAAATTTATTACAATTATGCGTCCATGCTACTCCGAGGTCCGTGGTTACCGCAGTGGCAGTCAGCAGAAGGTATGTAGGTTTTCAACACAAAACAAGTTCATTTAAACGTTTCCCCAATCTGCATGAGGAATTGTTAAGCATTCCCTTTTTGGAAGATGCTACTGACGTTTCGCTGAAGCCTACAGAGTTAGCCAATTAGTATCATTATTGCCATTCTGCGCTCAGTTCCCTCAATATCCCACCTATGAAAGCCATTCGCAATACAGCAGTATATCCTTACCTATAATACCTTTATTAAACGTGACCAGTTATATTGCCTATAAGCTTATCCTCGCTATCACGCTAACCTCAATATCCATGCCAGCATTTTAAAGGAATTTTCGACGGCTTTCGACGATTTGTATTCAATGAGACGCTCGAAAAAAGTTGTGGATGTTCGTTTGTCATTGCTAGACAGGTTCCTATGCAGAGCAATATGATTATTGTATCCAACCAGTGTGCGGACGTAGTAAATGCCATCCGCGCTAGCCAGCCAAAGAGGGTGAAAGGTCTATTCCGCGGTCCAGTACCGTGTTCCAACACCTACGCTATACCCGCACACCGCAAAGCTAGTTCTCATACTCCATGAGCATGTATAAATTGTCCATGGTTCACTACGAAAAGTAGTGGCGTCGTGCCGGTACGATTCTTTTTAAAACTCTCACAAAACCATGCTACATCGGAGACACCTGCACTACTGGCTTAACCTACCTTCAACGTAATTCCCTAATATTGGTCGACAGACGCAACCAAAACGGGATTCTTCTTCTTCCATTGTCTTCTGCTAGAATCAACATACTGCATAATTGTCCGGTATTTGACAGTGTCACCTAAGTAATAGATATATGCTCTTAAGTAACACTACGTTTCAGCAAGCTTTACTTGTTAACATATCCAAGCTTTTCTGCGCTTAATTAAATACAAACTGCAGGGTATATTTCTATGATCATACATAGTTCTCTTTAACGCAACTATCACACAAATCCTACAATTGTCACCTTTCAAGCAAGTATAACATTTCATGGAAACCATTAGCAACATTGGCATCCAATTGCCAGTGCTAAGCAATGGGTTTTCAGTTTAAACATCCGTGCAATAAATGCTGTAGTGGCCGATGAGCTTTTTGGAAGCAAGCACAAAGTAGTTCATTGCACAATACGGTTGGAGTTCTGAACTACGAAAACAATTAACTAAAACCGGGTAGAAATTCGTCCTCAGTAGCAATCTATAAATTGAGCTATATTTTCGATGCTCTTAGAGTGCCAGAAAATGGAATGAGTTATTTCTTACTGATGTCACAAATGAAACAACCAACCTAGTTTGCACTGAGCTGTTAGCTGTTTGGATGCATCAGCTCCCGTACTATGCTCAAATGAAAACTTTCCGAAGTGCAGAATTTACAGTCGTACAATCAAGAAAATACGAAGGCTGCGGTGGAAGTACTGTAATGCTGTAAATCGTACCAATGTAATGAGGGCAAATTAATTGGTCATAGAGCTAGCAAAGCAAAATCGGCTACATCAGATAAGTCAAGGACGCTTTGCGCTAGAGTGTGGAAGCAAATTTTGCGTGCTCAGTGGTCTACTGCGCAGTAGAACCTCGACGGATGCCCCTAAGAAATAGAGTACAAGAATTAGAGGCAACAGTTGTACCAGTGCCGTGCGAATAAGAGCTGAACTGTTTAACTCAGATTTTTGGAAGTAACTTTGTGTAGCGATTGAATCTGTGACCAAAGGGCTAGTAAGAATTTGTACCGAAACACTGAACATTGTATCATTTGCCCTCAAAAGTTTAGGGCAATAATAGCGTCAATCAAGGCAAGCTTAAACCATGGTCCAGATGGGAAACCACAAATTGTAATAAAATATGCTAGTAAAGATACTCCTGTCCTTCTCCTGAAAAATTTTACCTTATCTACGTCGCGCGGTGAGTAACCTAAAGCTTGAATACACACCGTTATTGCGTCACGGCACAAACATAGATGGATGCAACATGTTTGCAATTTCCGCACGATAAACCACACCGCCATTAATACCGTTTGATGGAGAAAATAGTGAAAAGGAAATTTTAGGTTATCTATACGAGGAACTGGTTAACCATAAGTCTCCGCATGGGTTCCTCACAGAACGTTCCTGTACGTTATGCCAATTAGAAATTTTTGACCATGTCACCCAAGTCATGGATTTGGATAAGGCGGTAATAACTTTGTAGTTAGATTTGCAAATGACATCTGATCGAGTTGCTCATCGGCGCATGATGAGGAAGGTTAGAGAATTTGGCTTACAACAGTCTCTGCTACCTTGCTTTTTCTCTTCTTTTAATAAACCTACACACTCTGTTATTATTGAGGGGATGTATCAACTGCCACAGAGGATAAAATTGGAGTTCTTCAAGGCAGCGTACTAGGTTCGCTCTTTTTCTAACGTACATAAATCACCTGTGACGTGTTAATACATGGCCGCCTTTTTCTTTTTGTAGCCGATGTAAAAATCATCCATAGCTTTCAAACAAACAACCTATTACCTGAACAAGCGAAAGCCACGAGTACATAGCTGCTTTAGAGTTTTGGTACCATAAGTTGCCAATGCTGTTCTCAGCCAAAAACTTTAACGTCATTGTTTATAACCGTGCCATACCTCACTGGGCTTTAACTATTAATTTAATAATTTTCAAAACAACCACCTCTATAAAGAACTTAGGGTAGCGTTATTCAAATAGATTACACTTTTCCGAGTGAGTAATTTTAGTGTAGCTGAAGCACAACACTTAGCCTGTCACATAAGCCGGCACATTTGCACTGCTAAGCTAGATTAGAACTCTACAGAATGTAGATTCATCCGTACCTGGAATATTGCGCATTCATATATAGCAGCATAGGAATGTATGACCGGATCCTACTGGAAAACACCCAGACACATGACCAAGAGTCTTTTAATATAAAGCAAGGTATGACATACAAAGAGCCAGGCATTCACCACAAATTTCAACCGATTTGACTGCATCGCATGAAAATTAACCTCCGCTTTTTACAAATACTCTTGTACAAAAGGGCATATAGTGCATACTCCTGCTTGCAGCCAAGCACCGGGTTCAAGTTTAACACGTAACAATAATAGCATGGTTATACCGTATCGTAAGGTCGCTGAATCGGCGGCAGCTCTTCCTAAGGGACGCAAGTTGGATGACCTCCCGTGGTTCAAGATCTGCGTAAAGTAGATGCTGCCAGCTGCTTTTCCCGGTGTCATTATCAGGAAGCTAACCATATTAAGGAACGCCCCCGTGGATCCGCCAAATCCGCGATCCAGACTTCTTTGTCTGGTCCTATCAAGTCCGGAGGATCGCAAAGGCTTATTGCGCTTTCCATTCAAACTCAAGGGTAGTAACGTCGGACCTGAGTAGGACCTCTAACTGGCGGATCGACTGAAGTTAAAGGGAGCCATCCAAAGCTTCCAAAGCAGGCCGGGGACTGGTGAGCAAGGTCTCCATCTTGCGCGTTTGCAGATGGTCCGCCGGAAGTCAAATTCTGCAGTACCAGAAACCCCTTGGTAGCGTACGACCCAAGGTTTTTGTGTCGAGTACCTTCGGGTAGCGATTAGTAATTTGCGTAGCCAAAGAAACAAGGTGCACGAGGTGGGGCTATTTGTAAACAAATCTCGTCACGACATTTTGGCTATCACCGGGACGTGATTGTTCATGGATATCCTAGACGGTGAAATATGTTTACCTGGCTGCGCGCGACGTAGATGTGTTCGCTGCATTGATCGACAAGTTGGCTCGTCGCGCTTTAGGTGAGTTGTAAACTTGCTGTGTTGAGGACCTGTGTTTTTCAGTCACCGGATCCAACGGTTGAAGCCCTGTGGATTATTTTTGCACTTCCTCTGCTCAGCGTACAGTTGTAGTGGTATACCGAAGTCCTAGATTTTATCTCCAGGTAGGTTAGCGAATTATTCGCACTCAGACTGCCAATAGGTGTTTAAGGATGGGTGCCTTCCACCTCCCTGAAGTCTGCTCGGCCGCTCTACCTTGCAGTTCGGCAGTGGGCACTTTCGTTTCGGATCTCCTCGAGCTAACATTGCAACTGTTTTTGATTCAGTTCGTGGACCTCCCGACTAGATACATGAGCAACAAACTTCTCTTTACCTTGGATCTCATATTGCGAGGTCACCGGATTTCGTGAGTGATATTATCTACTGCTGTCAACTGGGAGCCAGAGACCATGTCTGTATATCCTTTCGATGTGCTCTAGCTAACTGTTATCAAGCTACCGCTGAAGCACGTTCACATATTTGGCGGATAGGCTTTAAAGCAATGCGTGACAAAGCTTCAGTTCTGCTTTGCGCCATCACCGTGGCTGTCACCATTGAGACAGCCTTGGAGAAATTTAAAGCATACCTCAGCGGGACCTCTGCTGTCCACATCCCAATCAGTAAGAAACAGGTGATATGGGCGCAGTATCCTTGCATAAATCACACAGGTAAATAACGTTTCAGGAAGCGCTCTAAGTGCCGGCGAACTTACCAAGCGGCTTCAGCAACCTGCACCTAGGAGAGCCACCAAGGGGTTAGAAATAAGTGTAAGCAACTGCTTAAAGTCTTCGTCTTCAGTACGAGAAGGATTTGGTTAACGCAGCCGTAAACATCGAAGAAGTTTTTGGCTTACGTGAAGTGACACAGCGGTACAAATGCACCTATATTGGTTTTACCACGAGTGGACGGGACCCATGGGCATACCGACTGTGATAATGCTTGTATACTTAGCAAACGGTATACTGGTGTCGTCTCGTGAGGCCTCCGACCTCAAGTTGAGCTGCTTACATAGGGCCCGGAGGAGTCTTGCCCAACTGAAAGCAGCATAACGGAGACGCAAGTCTTTGGGTTATGGCAAGGGCTAAATATTTCCAAAAGCTCTGGCCCTGATTCAATTCATCCCAAGCTGCTGCAAGAATTGCAGCTAAGTTAAGTGTCCCTCTGAGATACAGGTTTGCAATATCGCTCGACAGCTGTGACTTAACCTTGGAATGGAAGGAGGCAATCAACAGTCCGAATTTTAGGGACGGTTACTGAGCTCTGCCCGCAAACTACGGGCCTGTCAGCTTGACAAGCATTCATTAAGTTGTTTGAATACTTGGTCAGAGTTTCGGTGGAGAATCTCCTGAGTAAGGTTAACCTTCTCAGTTCGACGCAGCACGGATTCCGTAAGGGAATGCCATTTCTGACAAATGTATTTGTAACCCGTGAATGATGGGCTGCGGCAGTAGACAACGGTCACGCCATCAACGTGTTTTTGGTTGACTGCTCGAAAGCCTTTGTCCCTGTCTAACATCAACGACTCTCATTGAAGTTGAGATCGCATGGGATATCTGGAGCCACCCTTAAATGTGTCGCGACTTTCTCAGAGGGGAGAGAACAGTGTATACGCTTGAGGCGCAGCCATTCGCTTAGACAAGCTTTTATTATTAACCTTGTGCAGGGCTCGCTTCGAAGACAGCTGCTTTTCGCGGTTTGTCAATGACATAGCCCAGGGGCTTGAAGTGCCGCCGCTATTGTTTGTCGATGACCTCAAGCGCTGGAATATTGCAGATATCCCTGGGGCTCTGAGGCAATTCAGAGTGCTTTGGATAGGCATTGGGCTTGGTCAACCTTATGGTTGATACCTATAAATCAAGCGAAATGTTTTGTCCTCCGCATTCGAGGTGCTATTCACTCCATGCGCTATGTAGTGGGTGGATGTGAACTCCCTGTTGGCACTGAGCAGGTTGATCTAGGTATCATCCACACCTCCTTGCTTCACTCTAGGGACAATTAAAGGAAGGATGCTTGTAGTGGGTTTCGTATGATGTGGTTTATTAGCCGCTCCTTCTGTGTCCTAGCGGCCAATAACTTTGTGAAGCTGTTCACAGCATTTGTGGGACCCCACTTAGATTAATATATTTAGGCTTGTCTACCTTGCCTTATGAGGGACACAGTGGAACTGGAGAGGGTTTTGCGAGTGCGTACATGGTTAGGGCAAGGACTACGGAGGCAAACGTATTCTGCAAGCTTGCTTAGCTTGGGTATGCACTCAGTACAGTACAGTAGAATTAGAGGAGACTTGGTTCTCACTTACTGTATCTTAACATGTTGGATCGGTCCAGACTTGCACTGGCTCTTTAGTCCCGTTAAGCTGCCTAGTCTCCGAGGTGACCTGTTGAAGCTGCACAAACTGCGTTCTAATGGGTAAGGACGAAGACTCGCTTGTCGCGCCTTGTTCCTGAACCTTGGAACTCGCCACCGAAGCACGTCCTTAGGGAGTCCATGTTTAAGGATATCGAGTGTCAGTTAGATGATCTTGGGTGACAGTACCAAACCTTCCCTTTCTCTTAACCAACTTGTGTCTTCAACTTCCCCTCGTTACTTTAAGTTCTTCGCACAATTTGGTATTACCGTTTTTAGTTGCCATTGCTCCTCTTGTTTTCTTAGCTTATCTTTTACCCTTTTACTTTACATGAACCGGCCTGGCAGGGACTGCTGGGTAGGAAAATGTGGGCAAGAACTGGTTGGACAGGGTGTGATATAATCTTTGGTTAAGGCTTCTCAACATCACAAGCAGACCAATCAATTTCCGATCCGACGATACGCAAAAAAAGGAACATTCACAGGATTATCCTATCTTTCCGGTCCCAAATGAACTTTAACTCGAAGGGCAGGAAAAAATGTGCACATTATTTCGCCGTATTTTATAGAATCTTTGGAATATATTACAGACGAGGGTTAGCGAGTGAACGCATCCAACACGTTACAGATGGGACATCCGAATAGTTCTCAAGTGTGAAGACGTGAAACGCATGCTCCACATATGTGGCAATGAAGATGACAATGAAGAATGAATGTGACGAAGAATATGACAGTTTGAAGCAGGCCCCGACAACATCTAACTGAAAGTTGATGTATCAGTGATATTAACTGAAAAGCCACACTTGACGCTTGGACATTATTTTGCATATCTCGATATTACCATAGGAACCGAACAAGGAACTCAACGATTTTTCACATATATATTTTGAAGAGAGTATGCATCTAAGTCTTGGAGTAAATAGTAATCCACATATACACGAATAATAATTAAACTAAATAGGTAACTCGTTGTAGCAAAACGAATGGAGTTTTAAGTAATAGGCTGGCAAAACTGAATTAATGTTAGTTTATGATGAAGTATTTTGCGCATGAACGGAAGACGTCCTAGCGAGGTAGGAAAAGAAAGTCTATCAGTTATTTTGACGAAAAATGAATTTTATAACAGTATAATTTTTAATGTATTGGGAGTAACTAAATTTTGTAAGCAAATATAAGCATGGAGGGGCTTTGTGTGCCTGATCACTGGCCTATATGATTACGCTTTTATAACTGGAATTGAAAGGAATGAGTATGTGCCGCTTAGTACACAAGTATCTGCAAGAAGTGGTATGTTAAATGACTTTTTGGTAGTTATTTGCACGCTGTTTTAAATGACGTTAACTGGAGGAGGTCTAAACAATTAGGTTAGTTATCATGCGCCATGCCAAACGACACTGCTTTTTTGCCGTATGGTCTCCGAGCGCTATAAAAGCTGAGAGGCTGGGAAAAATACCGTTCGTAATTTCCAAGTTGCGACTACCTTTAATTTGAAATTATGAAAATCCTCCAGCTGGTAGCGTTTGCCTACAAATTTGGTTTGGAAGCGTATTCTAAATGAACTAAGTGTTAAATATTTACTCCGTTCCATCACTTATTTGATCGCTGTCATCAAGATAGATACCTTTGGCGCATGTCCTGATTGGCATTCCTAGACGCTATCCAGCTACCACTGGCCTCTTGTGCGCCGTTCCGCATTTGGCAAAGTCGGATTTACTTTATTTGCCTTGTATTGAAATCTTGCTATTGACAACACTGAGGAAGGTACTTGTTTAGTCCATCTCTGCGTGCTTTAAAAGGGTTAAGTAGTGCCCAAAACACCAGAATCTGTCGTGTCCATTGAGTGACAGAGAGCGGAAAGGAGGTCCTGTGTCAGCTTCTTCAATTCTCGATCTTCCAAGGATTGCAGGCGTAGTAGCTGTGGCACAGCTCAGGATGTAATACCTGTCCTGCAGGATCCTGGATTACTCAGTAGGAAGATGTCTAGCAAACGTATGAAACTCACTTCTGACTGTTCACTGATAATTGGGTCCAGCAGTCGGTTCCAGTCATTAATTACCCGAGTAGAGCGATCAACATCTGAACGGACTTTGAACCTCCTCGGTTTAAACAGCTTCCAGCTGTGACCTCGAGTCGAAGTGCCAAGTCTTAGCAGGAAACCTGCCTCAGCTCGTTTCCCAATAATCCTCGTAGGATAGGTCTAGTATAGATGAGGTCCCTGCGACGTACCGATAGTCTAAGGGAAAACGTTCATCCTCTGTAGTCGGGCGGGGTACGAGAGTTCGCATAGCCCAAAGAAAATTTTCGGGGCTCGTCGCTGAATTTTTATATATTGTCACTTTCATGCTTCGATAGAGAGGCTATGACCGGAGGTCCGAATTCAAGGAAGGGACGGAGGTGGGAGGTGAACGGAAGTTTAAACAGACGCAGCGTCATGTTAGAGTATGATCTACTTATGACGCCCCATATCCTGTTCGCCGCAGCAGTTTTCTTAATGTGCCGCGGGTAGTTTTGCGATTAGAGTATACTATTGTTCGCAGGTCCCTTTCCTGTGTAAAATGCTTGAGTAGGTGCCCGCCAGTGTGATAGGTGCCCAGTGGTTCAGCAGCATTGATGAAATAGACACAGCACCTATATTTGTTGACCGGAAAACACCACTTTGTTGACCACGCGCGAAGTAACTCAAGCATTTCCTGTAATCGATCAGCGTCTACGAGGCTGGACACTTCCGACCATAGCTTGCGGTCGTCTGCATAAACCAGACAGTCCGTTGGTAGCATACTTGGTAGGTACTTGATATATATCTTGAATAATTCCAGTCCCGGAACGGAGCCTTGTGGTACGCCACTGGACATAAGCACTGGAAATGAAGGATATTGTTCACCTTCACTTTCATTTTTCGATCTTGCAAGAAGTAACCGACAGTAGGAGGTTTCCTGTTATATCAATTCCGAAGAGATTATAGGATATTTCCTGGTGAGGGACTGTCGAAAGCTACGCTGAAGTCGAGGAAGACCAAAGCTGAACGGTTTCCATCGTCCATTGACTCAGCCCACTACCCTCTAAAAACCAGCAGGTTAGTTTTGCAGGAATGCCCCTTTCAGAGGCCATGCTGAGTAGACGTAGTGAAGTACAGATCTTTGTAGTGTCAGCAGATGGCACATTTCATGAACTTTTCCATGAACTTGCAGGCGACCGGCGTCAAACAAACTGTTCGATAGTTTGCAGGGTCCTGGCGGTTTCCACCCTCGCAATTCGGCATAAGTACACCCGTTTTCCAATCGGCAGGTTGTTGACCAGCGTTGAGAAAGAGCTGGATAGTTTGACACGGTGGGACGGCAGTGAATTCTGCTACCAACTTGAGAAAATAGGGGTAGCCCGTCTGGGCCTGGTGAGGAAGAAGAGTTCAGTTCTAGTGGTAACTTCAAGTTAGCACATGTATCGATATCGTTATATCCCAAAAGTGCTGTATGCGCAACTGCCTGATTGTTTGCGAGTTTGATTTCCCATCGCGTATACTAAGAAGAACTGTAGAGCTAATAGGTCTGCTTTGGTGTCATCATCATATTGTTTTCTACCTGGCTCATTCTTAGACAATGCAAGAATTCTACAGCTGCCCTACGTGTCGAAAATATCGCTGAAATTAGCATTTGGCGAAATTTCCTGCGACTGAACTTGGTCTTCGTTCCGCCGTTGTCACTAAGGCCGTGGATAATTACCTGTCTTTCGACCATGTTACATTTGTGTTGTCCGCTAAACCGCTGAGCCGATGAGCAAACACAGACACATACAGATCGATTACCGATAGCTGATTCGTCCACTCTTTTTCCTTGTGCTGATTGGTTCCTTTTCGACTTATTCATCTGGTGTAACCTACAAGCTATCCATTACAGGTTTTGACACGTCCCATCCGGTATGTGTTTTTATTCACTTCTTGCGCGGACTAAGGGTCCAGGTGTGATCCAGCAGTACTCGAGTAATACATGTCAGAATTGTGACGGTTTCTACGAGCCCTCTTGCGGGACTGTCATGTCTGTGGCCTGATGGTGCAAAAAACGCTATCTACAGTCGTGGATACAGTGGAAAACATATTTGCAACATAAAATGACTCTCTTTCCTGTGTTAAACCCCTCTATCGTGTTATCCGATACCCCTTTGGATTATGTTATTCCGCCAAGCCCTTGGATCAGAAGGACAACGTCATTTTGACGCTATGAACTTGATGGCTAACACCAGTATTGTGCGCGTGATCTAGTTGTTTGAGGAATTGTGGGGAATCCAACAAAGTGTGTTTTCCGCTCGTTATCAGTTTTTTAAGCCACAGCAACGATGCGGAAAAAGTGTAAATGATTTCATT
Source organism: Dicrocoelium dendriticum (assembly GCA_944474145.2). Classification (NCBI taxonomy): domain Eukaryota; kingdom Metazoa; phylum Platyhelminthes; class Trematoda; order Plagiorchiida; family Dicrocoeliidae; genus Dicrocoelium; species Dicrocoelium dendriticum. The sequence goes on along the minus strand of OX104064.1, from coordinate 207,825,721 downwards.
GCCCGTATTCATCAAGCTACACCGGAATGCCGGTAAATTACCATTCCCTTAAGTCGGTTTGAAGAAGTCATGAAAATCCAGTGCCTAATTGGTGGAGTTGCAGAGGATGGTGAGAGGGAAAAATTATTGTCACAGGAGGAAGAAACCATATCCTGGGAATGGCGTGTAATCATGTGCGTCAAAGGGAAAACCTATAATCCCAACTATCCACCTTCAACCTTCCTCAGCCTGTGGAATGGGTGAACAAACTGTCACCACGGTTACCCTCTGAAAACAGGGTACGGAAGTTCGTCTGCTACCGATGCGGTGATCAGCACACTTCTCCCACCCAGTGTCCTCATGCTCGCACAAAGTGCAGAAATTGCAGAAAACTTGGCCACCTGGCACGTGTTTGCCGTTCCCCACGGTCACAAGTGTCGATCAAATCATTGAACTCCGACGACACTGAGTGCCTAGATTCCCAGCTAAATTTTATGAACCATATAATTTCAAACTGCTCAGTTATGACGAAAGTGTCTGCATATAGGATCACGCTTCATGTTAATAACGAACCTGTTTTATTTGAATTTGATACTGGTTCCGCGGTGACACTGATTAGTAAAAACGCGCTCTCATCGTTACCTGACCTGGAACCGACTGATACCGTTTTTAGAACCTATACAGGAGAAGTGATTAATTTACTTGGGAAGTGTCAGGTACGAGTGCAGCATCGGGGTAGATCACACAGTCTGGTACTTCATGTCGTGCCTCAGGCTCCAGTCAATTTGCTTGGTCGCGGTTGGATGAAACCGTCGCAACGAGACTGGACATTAAAGTGGTGCGACGGTTTGCGTACCTCAGTGACCCATTGAGCTATACTGGGTGACGCCTCACGGAATATTAAGAGCTACTCCTACCAGGTTGGTCAATGGTGAGAGGTCAGACAAACTCAGTCTCCTGGTCCTCCAGGTTGGGGGTTTGAAATGGGATGGCGTCCATTTCTATAAAACTAAATCACTGCCACCCCGCTGCCTTGCGGACAGGCTTTTGAGCCCATGGCTTTGGATGAAGACCCTTATCGTTCTCCTGTCTAGATCCGGGCGCCCTGGCAGTATCCCAGCCCACATACAACCATGACATTTATTTCAAACATAAACTTCATCCTGCATCGGCCGTCGCGCAGATTATCAAGGGTCGCCTTATCTGCTGCATACAGCAGGGCGGATAAGCGAAAGCATGCTACTGCTGGCGCCTCCCTTCTTTCTTTTCCATCTTTTTCTCTTATCCCCATCCCGGCCCCTATTACTAACCTTCCTTCTATAATTCCCAGCTTAATTGACAGCAACAGAAGTGCTACTGGAGTAGTACCGTCTGCAGCCACCATCCCACAGCACCTATCGGACGCCCATCGGCAAAAGTCCCTTATAAGGCCACGCTGTCCCGTTTCCATGGCGACCTTCAACGTCCGCACTCTATGACAAACAGGTCAGCAGGCTGCACTCGCACGCACCTTGGATACACTGGGTGTTGAGGTGTGTTGTGTGTCCGAACCTAGGATTAGTGACCCTAACGGGGTTATTGAATTGACTGCACCCGGCTTATCCTCTCGTTATTGGTTGCACCCATCCGGAGACGCCGATGCGGCACTCACGTGTCAAGCTGGTGTAGGTATCATTCTCAGCTCCAAGGCTGAGTCATCGTTGGTTGATTGGATTCCGGTGAACAGCCGTTTATGTGCAGCCCGTTTGACGACATCAGCTAAGGTGAATTCGCGAAGTAAAACAAAACGCTGTTTGTTTGTGATTTCCGTTCATGCTCCCACCGACTGCAGTTTTAATTCAGTCAAAAACACATTCTATCACATACTGAATGCGCTAGCACGCAGTGCTACTAGTTTAGATATTATAGTACTTGCAGGGGATATGAACGCACAAGTAGGGCGTCTGAGCTTTTCAGAAGCTCAGCTGGGTGGTAATTATGGACCTTACTCCGAACGGACTGACAACGGCGAGCGTCTGCTGCAACTGTGTGCGGAGCACCAGTTGTTTCTTACTAGCACTGCTTTTAGACACAGTGGGCGCCGAAGTGCCACTTGGCGTCTACCTGTAGCTGGCCAGCGATGGACCCAAATTGACCACATAGCCATAAGTTACAGGTGGCGCGGTTCCATTCTGGATTGCCGCTCGTACTGGAGTACCTGTGTCGACTCTGATCATGCCTTGGTGCGCTGTCGTTTCTCCATGAACTTTACCGGAAGGCGCACAAAGCATCTCCCCCGATTGGCAACGGAGAAATTGTCCCAGCCCTCTGTCAGGCAAGCCTATCAAGAAGCACTGCATAGCGAACTCTCGCTGTCTTGTCCTAATGATACTGAACTTCAGTGGAATAGGATCTCGGCCACTATGCACGACGCAGGAGCATCTGCTTGTGGCACTATCAGTCGTCATCGCACCAGTCACTGGATATCCGAGAGGTCCGTGAACCTTTTGGAAGCTAGAAGGCACCTCCCGGCTGGTTCTGAACACAATGTGACCAGACGGGCTATTAGGCGTGAACTAAAGCGGAGCCTACGTGCTGACAAGGAAGCCTGGTGGACCAGTCGGGCTCAAGAAATGGAGGAGGCAGGAGCAGTAGGCAATTACCGCATGCTCTTCCAGCTTATCCGCACCACTGGTCCCAGGAAACCAGGCGTCAGTGAGACAGTCAGGGACTGCACAGGTGCGCTGATACACAATAAAAAGCGCCGTATGGCTCGTTGGGCTGAGCACTTTGAACATCAGTTCAGCTGGCCCCCTGCTCCCGGACCTTTTCCTACTCAGGTGATGCAGGACGTGCTACGGACGGTTAGCTTAGAGCATCCGTCGGAGGCCGAGGTCCGAAACGCGATCACAGCCCTTAATCGTTTTCGTGCCGCTGGCACGGATTCCCTCCTACCTGCACTATTGAAGGATGGAAGTGATGTCCTCTGCAGGCACTGACCTCCCTATTCGAACGTAACTGGAACGAAGAGAGTGTGCCAGCTAATTGGAGCGAATCGATTATAGTGGCAATATACAAGAAGGGCAGTCGCACAGACTGTGCGAACCACAGAGGTATTAGACTAACGCCAGATGTGACAAAATTACTGGCCTCGATTATCGTTCGTCGCCTCACTGCAGAACGGGAATCTCGGATTAGGGAAGAGCAGGCTGGTTTTCGCCTAGGGCGTGGCTGTATAGACCATATATTTACTTTGCGGCAGGTGCTAGAGCAGCGCCACGCATACCGCAGACCGACAATAGCTGTGTTCCTCGACTTCAAGAGTGCGTTCGATTCAGTCGATCGATCGATTCTGTTCGAATTACTTGCGCGGAAAGGTGTTCCCACGAAATATGTGAACATCCTTCTTGCTCTATACTCGAACACTACAGGCCGCGTCAGGGTATATGGTGCCCTATCGGATAGCTTTTCGACTACAAGTGGCGTTCGTCAGGGTTGTCCGATTTCCCCGTTTTGTTCAATTTCGTCGGGGATTCTATCATGAAATGTTCCCTTGCGGAATCTCATGATGTAGGCGTTGAAGTGCTGCCTGGAGAAAGGTTAGTTGACCTAGATTATGCGGACGATATCGTCTTGCTTTTCGACAATGTTGAGGTGGCACAGTCAACCCTGAATACTCTGTCCAGAGTGGTCCCATTATTTGGTATGCACTTCGCACCTTCAAAGTGCAAAGTGTTTCTGCAGGACCACCAGCCACTTGATGACCCCTTGACGCTTGCTAACGAGGAACTCGAGGTGGTTGATTAATTCACTTATCTTGGCAGCTGCCTCAGCAAAAATGGGGTCATAGAAACTGACGTGAGCTCACGCATTGCAAAGGCCAGAGCTGCCTTCTTGAACCTGCGTCATCTTTGGCGACAGAAGGGAGTTTCCCTCCGTCTGAAAGACCGTGTATACAAGGCCACAGTGAGGGCCGTTCTGCTGTATGGTAGTGAAACTTGGCCCCTTCGGTCTGAAGATCTGAGGCGCCTTCAAGTCTTTGATCATCGTTGTTTGCGAAGCATTGCTGGTGTCGGGTGGCACCAGCATGTCCGCAACGATGATGTGCGTAGGCAAGTACTAGGTGGTGATAATCATGCTAGCTCCCTAGAACAACAGATAGCATTGAATAAGTTGCGTTGGCTCGGGCACGTGCTACGTATGCCTGGTCACCGCTTACCTAGGAGGGCCTTGTTCAGTCTACCAGGTGTAGGATGGCGCAAGGCTCCAGGTGGACAGAAGTTGACTTGGCAGCGGGAAATGAAGTCACTGATAACCAAACTGGGTGCCGTTGGTCCGTCTCGCCTTCCAGGCTGGAGTCCACGCGACTCACCTTGTGCCTCGCTTGAGACTTTACAGGACGTGGCTCGCAACCGACACCAGTGGCGCGTCTGCTGCCGTCTCCTAATCGGATTGTCTGTTTAAAGTGTGTTTGGTGCTGAGTTATCTGCTGGGTAATGGCTGATTATGATGCGGGGCAGTGAAAGCCGCAAGGTAGCTGTTTCGCCGATGCCACCTAATCTTTGCACGATAGCCAGCTGTTTGTGACGGAATGTTTTCTACACAAGGTGTAGGCGCCTTGACCCTGAATGTTTGCTTAGGTCATTAAGGTTTTCAGGTAAGTCCCCCTTCTCTCCCTCTTCTTATTCTTTATTTCATAGGTCCTCATGGTTGTATGGCAGCGAAGCATCAGTTCAAATGGCTGATGTACTGCTGTTGATGATGATGTTGATGATGATTGGATGAAAATTTTACCACAAGTATTAAATAACATTCACTCCGTGGGGAGGATGCCTTTGAATCGGTCTTTAATCGATATCTAGAAGTGTTTGACGAGCAGCAATTTGGCAGACTCAATATCTTTAAAGCAAAAATCCATATGTCAGACTCAAGTACACCAAAGTTCTTTAAGGCCAGAACACTGCCCTATTCCTTACGACCCAGAGTGGAAGACAAGCCGAAAAGGCTTCAAAGAGAAGGTATAATTGTACCAGTCCAACAAGCTGAATGGGCGGCCTCGATAGTGCCTGTACTTAAGCCCGACGGTAACGTACGAATCTGTGGTGATTAATAGCTTACAGTAAGTCAAGGTGCCATCAAAGACCGTTATCCATTACCGAAAGTTGAGGATTTGTATGCCAACTTGTCTGGAGGAGTCAAGTTCACTAAATTGGATGTGATTCACGCCTATTCGCAGGTAGAGTTGGATGAGACCTCCCGACGTCTTACGACGATCAGTACACATTTGGGGCTATTCGAATACACTAGAATGCCTTTCGGGATTAACTCAGCGCCGGCAATCTTCCAAAGGATAATTGACAATATCGTGCGTGACATGCCGAACACTTGCACATATCTCGATGATATCCTTATCACGGGTCGCACAGAAAAGGAGCACTTGTACACGTTGGACCGGGTGTTGCATAAACTCTCTGAACACGGTTTACATTTGAAACGCTCCAAATGTGCTTTTCTAGTTGATTCAGTTATCTACCTCGGTTATAGACTGGACAACCATGGTTAACACGCGCGGAAAGATAAATTACAACCCATTATTTCTACACCCTCACCTCGTAACGGAGCCCATTTGCGCTCGTTCGTTGGAATGCTTTCACATTATCGTCGGTTCTTACCTAATCTTGCTTCTGTTCTAGCACCACTGCACAACTTTCTGAAAAAAGATTCTAGGTGAGCATGGGGCTAGGAAGACCAACAAGCATTTGACAGGGCAAAACTTATCCTTGCTTCTTTACCAGTCTGGGTACATTACGACCCTAAAAACCCCCTCATCCTACAGTGTGATGCCTCACCTTTTGGAGTCGGGGCAGTCCTGGGACATAAAGTCCACGAAGGAACAGTTCGTCCTATTGCTCTCGCGTCTCGCACATTACAACCTGCTGAGAAAAATTGCGCGCAATTAGACAAGGAAGCACTGGCCGTAGTATTCGGAGTAAAGCGGTTCCATCAGTACTTGTGGGGCAACCAGTTTGAGATACGGACGGACCATAGACCACTGTTATCACTTTTTGGTTAGGAACAAAGCATAGAACAACTTAACGCACCCCGAAAGGTACGACGGGCCCTCCTACTTTCTGCTTACAATTATAAAATCCGATACATTGCCGGTCCTCACAATAATGTCGCTGATGCGCTCAGTAGATTGCCACAGATTGGCCAACAGGAGGAAAAAAGTGACGCGCCCTACGAGAGCGTTCAACTTTTGCAACACCTGAATACTACACCCATAGCTGGCGACACGGTTAGGAAAGCTACAGAGATAGATCCCGTTCTATCGACTGTGAAACGTATGCTGTTGCTTGGCTAGGGTTCGCGAGCCCCTGTTGATCTGCGTTCGTTTTTCAATTGTAGATTTGAGCTGAGCCTGCATGAAGGATGTATCCTACGTGGATCTCGCATCGTTATTCCATTAACTCTCAGGTCAGCTGTACTGAAAGAATTACATGATACACATCCAGGTATTGTCCGCATGAAAGCCCTCGCCAGATCCTACTGCTGGTGGCCAGCGATTGCCCGAGACATCGAAGCACTTTTGCGTACTTTTAACGATGCCAAAAATATCAAACAGATAATCCAACAGGCCCAATTCACCCTTGGAAGCGGCCCGACAGCCCATGGGAACGTGTCCACGCCGATTACTTTGGCACGATCGAAGGAAAAATGTTGCTAATTTTAGTAGATGCGTACTCTAAATGGATTGATGTGCATGTTGTTGCAAACGCTACTGCAGAAGCTACAATCAATGGTGTACGCTCTAGTCTATCTACACATGGCATATCGAAAACATTAGTCACTGACAACGGTCTGCAATTTACGAGTGCAGCGTTCAAAGAATACCTGCCGAGCAACGGCGTTCGTCACATGACTTCCGCACCGTACCATCCAGCGTCAAACGGTTTAGCTGAAGGAGCGGTCCAAACCGTGAAAGCTGGTCTTCTGAAGCAGCCTAATGGCTCGTTACGAACCATACTTGACCGATGCATGTTCACATATCGGATCACACCTCTAGAGTCTATCGGAAAGAGCCCTGGGGAGGCAATGTTTGGGCGGCGGCTACGCACGAGGCTAGACCTACTTTTTCCAGACCCTCGTCAGACCAGGCGTTGCCAGCAACAACGTATGCATGAAAGTGAACGCGCACCAGTTAAGCCCCAGAAGTCGATAGTGGAAAGCGATGTTTACACGAAACTACCACATGAGCAGTTATGGCAGTCTGGCACAGTGCTTAGGAGCTCAGAAACGGAGGCCGAAATACAACTAGAGCGTGGAGAGACAGTAGGCAGGCACAATGATTTCATCCGACCCAGCATTCCAGTCGCACCGTACCCTGGGGAAGGGAAAGTGGTTCCGGAAGATTTGGAGGAGGCAAACAAAAACCAAACGGAAGAAATCGATCAGCCGATTGCTATTCGGAACCCGGACCGCTTACCTAAGCCGATAGAACGTTACATTTCACAACTGTGATTCCATTTGTCACGTGAGGGGATGTTACATGTGTGTCGTCCACTAAACCGCTGAGCCGATGAGCAAACACAGACACATACAGATCGATTGACCGATAGCTGATTCGTCCACTTTTTTTCCTTGTGCTGATTGGTTCCTTTTCGACTTATTCATCTGGTGTAACCTACAAGCTATCCATTACAGGTTTTGACACGTCCAATCCGGTGTGTGTTCCTATTCACTTTTGCGTGAACTAAGGGTCTAGGTGCGATCCAGCAATACTCGAGTAATACGTATCAGACCACTTGGTGCTGGCCAACTACCCCTCGCCTTTTGGGCGCTATTATCCATTCGTCAATAGCAGATTTATTTGAATCTACCCTTTGGATCCGCTCCGTGTGGTTGAACTGAGCAGTAGATCCTCAGTTATCTTTGTATCGGTGTCTGCTTTCTTGCAAAGACCATTTGTTTTATCCTTGGAGTCCACTTTGACTTTGTGACTTGGTGAGTCCATTTTGATATACCGGTTTCACACTTAGTCTCTTCGACTGGTGCTCTCGTCGATTGTCTAGCTTGTCAGCGTAAACCGCTTGGTATTTTGCTGCTGATTTATGCCTTCTCTGAATCCTATCCGTTGTGATGGTTTGCACGATTTGCTTAAACTCGCGGTGTTCTCTTCCCGATAACTCGGTGGTCACATGTTGCAAAGCGGGGTGTCTAGATGCGGTCACTGATTCGTACGGGGGAATGCGGTGCGATAGCTGTAAATGCTGTTTCTGTAAGGCTTACACTGGCTTTGCTCGCAGAAAGCATACTCTTCTGTCAAGTAGCGAGAGTTTAATCCACCATTGTAGTGACTGTTGTATGTGCGACTGAGCCTTACACGTGGGTAAAGAGCCGTCCTGTTTCGCTGGGAAGCGTGCTGTCTGATTGATTCGCTAGACAGGAAAGTTGAGTTGATTGTGAAGGGCCTCAAACGCTCACGCATTGTCTGGCAGGAGACGGTAGAATACACTGGTAAGTTGTCAGACCCTGCATCTGTTTGTTCACTGTCAAATGTCAGCTTACCTGTTAGCAACGACCCTGTTAGTAACGGACCCTCAGATAGCATGTTTGTTAAGGCTGTTAAGGAAGGAGAGCAGAAGGCTTCTGCCCTTGTCAACATACAGCGAAAGGTATTAAAGCGACATTAGGACTGGTCACTTTTGTGGCTGGTGCTGGTTAATTTAGCGCAATATTCAGTATTACGCGTTTGTCCGAATGGCTCGCGGTTGAGTTATTTGTTGGGCATGTAACCAGGTCCAGCTAGTTGGACTGCAATCTGACCTTGGAGTTTTGCTTTCATCAGAACTTAAGTCCAATGAGCACTGGAAGACAGCTGCTTGCAATGGTTTCTACATGTTGTGGATGATCCGCAGTTCATTCGGGATCATGACCACCGCAGTGTTTGTTAGACTATATTCGGCTTATGTAAGGCCGCACTTGGAATACTGCGTTCAGGCTAGTCGTCCATGCCTGGTTCGTGATAAGATGGCGGTTACCCGTGTCCTGCAGTCCGGGCCGAAACTGGTGCAGGGATTAAAGAAGCTTCCGTAACCGTAAAGGCTACATACGTTGGATATATTTTCCATGTATTACAGGTGGCTTCGTAGCAACTTTGTCCTCAAATATCGTATACTGATGGGTCAGCTTGGTACTGATTTGACTAAAACTGTTTCGCCCGACTCAAGCGCTAGCCCTTTGTGGTCACCCATTAAAATTTCACATACTTTGGTCTGAGCGGACTTGAGTAGAGTTTCCGTTATCGTGTAAGAGCATGGCTTATTGAAGCGTACTGCTTGCAGACGTCGTGTTGGCACCGACGGTGCAAGAGTTCGAGCATAGGCTTGACTAAAAACTCACATAAGCACCATGTCAGCTCCGAAATTTCAGCGCATGATAACATTGCAGAAGAGGGTGATGTTTCTTTCGCGTCATAGATGGTGATCAGAAAAATTTCCTCAAACTTTTGACACACAAGTTGTGACTTCGGCTTTAATTGCAATGGCGCTAATACTAATAAATTGCTAGTGGAAGTTGCAAAGGCAGCGTGGGTGGAACCTAACCGCGTACTTTAGATACGTTGATCTAACTGGACAGGCTTACCAACTGTGAAGTAGGGTCGTTTTCTCGGGAGAACGGCGACTCCTGTTAAGTGGTGCGCTGCAAATGTAATCATAACAACTAAAGGCCGCAAATATGGGTTGTTGCTACAAATACCCTCACCTAAGTGAATATGTGGTCAATACAGCCACAATATCGGTCAGCTAACGGTGCTTGCTCTTCAGGAATATGGCTTTCATGAAGGCCACGCAGTCTATGAAGGTTCACAGGGGAAATCGAGTTTGAGTTGATAGAGATTGGACTGCTTCCACAGTGGCTGCCGCAATCGCTTGGTTACCCTCCCTTGAAAATGGTTAATATGGCGGAGCGACTGCAGCCGGTTGCGACAATATGCTGCTCTCACATCTTCACCATGTACTGGTTGTAAATCATGCACTAGAGCAGGTGCCAGCTTATTAAAATGCTGCAGAAGGACCATGTGGTCCAGTGTCTGCACTGAACTTCTAAAGTGGGGTCTCTCGTTCTACTGGTTAAGCAGCCCATGGCCATTTTATCTATGAGGCAACAACAGACCACCAGAATTAGTGGTTTCGTTTCCTGTTAGCGCGGAGTTTATCCTGAAGCTCTCTACCAGCGTCATTTTGTTCACGTGCAACGGAATGTGCCAGAGAGCATCCATACGTTTCAGAGACTGCGAAGATACCCAATGTGCAAATTAGTGATTACATATACCAAGTAAGGAATTGCCTGCTGCTAGTAAGGTCTAGTGACATGATACCAAAGGCTTCCATTCGTATCCCGTGAGCACTTAAACTACACACTTCTCGGTGTAACTCGATAATCAGTCAGCTAGTTTCCGCAGTTGTCTGGTGTCAAGGGGCTCCCATCCTAGTCCTGCATCTGCGCGGATATTAGCTTTGGTGTGGACGTTGAGCACCTCCTCCTCCGTTTCTATGTTGCGTACGTATTCACCCTCTTAGCTTCCTCTTCTATAGCGCAACTAACAAGTCACCTCATACCTCTTATAGCCTTCCACAAGTTAGTGGAGAGGTTCTGCAGACCCTTGTCTTAAAGCAATCAAGTATCCCCCTACTTGGCTCAGATTAAACGTGGTAGCATGCTACATGTACTCCTTCAGCATATTCGTTAAGACCTATACCTTACGAAAGCACCTACACCCTATGACTCAGTGATCCGCCGTACCTACGTGACGCTTTGGATTCGTCCCCAGCATATGCGTGAGCACTTTGCTTACGATTGAGCGACGATGCACTGAATAGTTTACCTGCTTCTTTCCTTATGCGACCTCATTTCATTGCTTTTGTGTCACAATGGACCGGCGCCGGTCATTTCCATTGAACAACTACTATCACTAGTTTTACTAGACTCCGTATAACAGAACAATTTAGGTGCAACTTCAATAACTTCGCTAATAAAACCAGGGGTGACAACTACACACCCAGATAACAACAGCTTACACATACCCACCTTATATCGCTCTACAGCATAATGCAACCCGCAAACAGCCATCCCACAGGATGTTCGACTATCACTTACGTCACACGTACCTTGCAGCCATTTGCCGGTATACAGTAAGTCACACTTGGTGGGTAGCATCCCCTACGGATTTTCCTGACACGGTTCCATCAAACGGCCTATCACAGTAAGCCCGTGAGTAGAAATCGCGCATGCGTGCATTCCGATGCACCAGCTGCAGTTCCAAACACGCACCGCTAATGCAGTATGAAATCCGAAGAAGTATGACACGGTAGAAGGTGCACAGGACAAAGGTTTCCTTAACAAAACGGGCAGTCGCATACAAATACGAACGGATGCGATGCATTTAGGATAAAATAACATTCACGGCGTTCGCTGAATTGCAGTCCTTACAACGAAGAGTATATGCAAATGTAGTTCAATAATAGCATAGGCATACACCCCGACCACTACAGTAGGCATCTATAGACGCCTGGAGCCAGCTTGGGCAACGTATCGTTTCATAGACGTGGACCAACGTTGTCAATATGCAGATGTAGCGCAGACAAACGGGCTATCACTACTAATCAAACTATAAAGTAACGTGTATATTTCGAGGCCTTCCGCTACGTCGAGATACCACTAGCTCGAAACCGCATATGGAGTAAGTTCGTCAGCAAGCGAAACAGAAATAGATGGAACCACCCTATAGTTATTAAGATTATTCATTCCAACGGAACGACGTTGAGAAATATCATCACCATTATCGTAGATTCTGTGCACGGTTTCATACCAATCTCTTGAACCATCGCCAATTAACAAAAGTGAAATATACTACCATTTATACCGCTTGAAACTACCGGTATTATGTATCGGGGGCATTCCGCCAACTAAGGTGAAGAAAACACACGAATGCCACATCCTTCTAAGCATAGAGTCTCAGGTAAGGTATCTCTATGCCTATATTCCTATGTACATATTCGTAGGTTTATATATCTCTTCCAATATAATTATACATTTAAATATACATATACGGATATATATATATATCCACACACATCGTTGCATACACTTAGAACTAATTACCTTAATATGTTTGTGTAACAAGTGTTATTCCATTTACATACTCCTTAATGTAAACATGTACACAGATATACACATATATCGCGTATCTATATACATAAACATACATATAAATTAAGGGAGGTTCATTGCAGCCAGTTTCCGAGTCAGATAGTCGTCCATATGCCTGGAAAAGCACTAGACTGCAGTTTCAGCCTGTTGGGCATGGTCAGTGGAGCGCATCCATCGGATCCATCAGGATAAGATGCGCTATATTGCAGTTAGCTTGTAAATCATGACGGTAGGAAGATACCCCCGTGGATCAGTGGCATAAGCTGTTGACTGGCGGTTCAAGCCGCTGGTGGTAATGGTTTCGAATCCTGATGGATCCGATGGATGCGAAGTATCGACGATGTCCAACAGGCTGAAACTGCAGTTTAGTGCTTTTCCGGGCGTGCGGACGACTATATGAGTCGGAAACTGGCTGCGATGAACCTCCCTTAATTACAACAAAATCCCCTATTCATGAGTATTTATATATAAACGCTCACGTATATATATGTGTATATAAATCGTTCACCCCGCGCATCCGTGTATATATACATATATATTAATAAACGTATTCAAAATATTATACTCATTATAAGATTTACTTAAATGTTCACATATGCATATACTTAAAATCTATACACATATATGCCTAAGTATTTGTGGATATATACATAGATATAGATGGATATTTGGTCATTGCATTCTTTTTACATTTGTGTACTTTTATAAAGCCTATTACATATCTTTAAACTTACAGTAATACAGCTTAGAAATAACCCCTCACAGCAAACAGGATTGCCCATTAGCACCATACATTCGGTCGATGCATTAAGTATAGCGTTCATGAAAATTTCATGACCATCCTTCTTTAAGATTTACCGAAACCCTCGAACAGTTACGTAAATGCTCAACTTATTGGACAATAAAACATTACTATAAAATTATGCCTTCTAACAATAAATTGCACCATGCAATGCACATTCATGCTTCCTCTGTGTCAGCACCACAAGTACTAAATGTATGGAGAGCAAGTGACTCTACTATGACGGTGATTGCCAAATAATACCACATTTGCATAATGCAGGCAGGAGATCATTGTCTCCATACACAAAGGAAGTAAGTTTAATTAACAAGTCGTTTCATGGAAGTATAAGCTTTGCATATCCCATTAAACCGCAAACGCACTACCTTAACTTAAAAACAAATCTTTTCACACATCACCTGTATTTGCCATTTTCCTGCCTTCGAATATGCCGTGACTCAACTACATCGCTAGCCGTCATTTGAAGTTATCATAACGGTTTTCAAGTAGCAAATCTATATACCATCTGCTTTCAGGTTCCATTTCGCCATACCATCATCATTAACCATATACCATGTGACCATTCATATCATTTTAGATGTCACCGAAGACGATGGCCGCGAAACCCTTTCCTGCCCTTGCAAATATTAGCTCCACGTTCATGTATGTTGCCAAAAACTTATTTTGGCACGTTAAGCTTAGCTTAAAAATGAAACTGATGAAATGTTATAATGACCGAAAATTTTCTTTTCGTTTATGTCACTATAACTCGAGCATATGATACACTCTATTAATATTCATTTGTTTATTTTTATGTTTACTAAGCAGTCCACGAGTTCTACGATAGCATTAAAGCTAAAAATGGAGAAAACTGCAATTTACGGTTGCATGGGACAAGTCGTTATTGGAAAAAATATGCAATTCCGATCAACCATTCCACAGCAGAGAGGAAATGAGTCGTGTGACTTGGACGTTGGCATCCAAAACAACTTCGTGTTTGCTGACACCTTGAGTTCGTGTAATATTTTACTTTATTCAAGTTAAAACTTGATCATGCCGGATTTGGTGTGTCTCTATAAATCTGAGAATAAACTACTTATTAATTTATTTAAGTTCAAGCGGGTCTGGAAGGATAGGATTATCCCGGGTGTGTTCCTTCTTCTGCAAGTCTTTGAACCAGGAGTTGGCGAACTTTGAAATACTAATGGACCTAAAACAATGACCGCATCACACCTCGTCCAACGATTTAATGCCCACGTATCCTGCCCTAGCAGTCCCCGTTGGGCCTGTTACGTGAAGTAAGAAAGAGAAAAAAGTAAACTCAGAAGGCAAAAGAGAAAGGGGAAACAGTTAAGCAAGTAGAACGTCAAGTTATTTGAGTCATTAAAAAAAGAACTGAAAAGGGAAGGTGAGTCAGCTAGGAAAACTGAGAAGTTTGCTGTTCTCAGCCAAGAGCATCGAGCTGGCGAGCAAAACCATTAACCGTAGGTTCCATAACCACGTGATTTGGAAGGGAATTCCAGCGCTCTATAACCCTGCGCGACGGAAGCGTTTCCGTCCTAATCCTATAAGACCCTGGTTTATGCAGTTCCGGTGGGTGAGCGCGGAGATTAGTTACCGTAGCGGGATCAAATAATCCTGACAAGTCCGGGCCAATCTTACCCGTCAAAATACGACAAGTGAGAATTAGGTCCCCTCTTATCCTTCGGTAGTGCATTGAGTACATCCCTAAACTGAGCATATGTTCAGGATACGTCTGCCCCGTAGACCCCGCACTAGCTGAGTGCCCACTCGTAACACCCTCTACAAGTCCATTGGGTCTCGGTTAAGACATGGTGGACAAGCCTGAATACAATATTCCAGCTGGGGTCGGACGAATGCCGAGAATAGCTTTACAAACAAATTGTCCGTTATGATTCCGAAAGAGCGGCGTATAAACCACATCATACGAAACCCTCGATAACTAGCCTTCTTCCAGTTGTCTCCAGAATGAATTGCAGATGCGTATAAGATTCCTAAATCAACCTGCTGTTTGACAACAGGGAGTGCACCACCGCCAACAACATATCGGGTGGGAGGAGTAGCAGCTCCGATTCGGATAACAGAGCACTTGGCACTATTTATGGGCATCAACCATATGGTAGACCATTCCCAGAGCCTATCCAAGGTATGCTGAATTGCCTCACGACCCCCGAGCTATCCACAATATTCCAGAGCTTAAGGTCGTCAGCAAACATTAGTGAAGACACCCTTAGCGTTCCCGGCAAGTCACTTATATAGATCGCGAACAACAATGGCCCCAATACTGAGCCCTGTGGAATGCCACTAAGGACAGTTTGCCTGAGCGAAAGGCTACGCCCCACCCGTACGCACTGTTCCCTCCTCTCAAGGAAGGCAGACACACATTGAAGGGCGCCCCAAGATATCCCGTAAGATCTCAATTTTAGTGAGAGATGAAGATGTAGAACAATGTCAAAAGCTTTCGAAATATCTACGAATAGCACGTCTACAGCGTGGCCACTGTCTACCGCTTCGGCCCAGCTTTCCCGAGCTACAAGTAGATTAGTCTGACATGAAAATCCCTTGCAGAATCCATGTTGCGCATCACTGAGAAGGTTGAACCTATTCAGGTGGTTCTCCACTGAATCCTTTACAAGCCTTTCAAACAACTTGACTACTACGCTTGTCAAACTGACAGGCCGGTAGTTCGCGGGTAGAGCGCTGTCACTGCCCTTAAAAATCGGACGGATGATTGCCTCCTTTCATTCCGGAGGTAGGATGCAGCTGTCCAGAGATATTTAAAACAGGTATTTGAGCGGACCACTCAGCTCAGTGGCCAATTCATGCAACAGCTTCGGATGAATTAAATCAGGACCGAAAGCTATAGAGGGATTAATGCCTTGCAATAGCTCGAAGACCTGAGTCTACTTTATGCTAAATTCATATAAGCAAGAATCCTCTGGAACTCTTGAAACCAATCAACCTGCGGTAAAGAGGTCGCCCGAGCAAAGACCCCAGTATAATTACCACTAATCATTAAAGCCTGGAAATAACCAGTTTGCGCACGGGTCCCGTCTGCTCGCAATAAAGCTGGTATAGACAGTTTCGTTCCGCTGCGTCCTTTAACGTAAGCAAAACCTACTTGGGATCAGCTGCGGCCGAGTCCGCTAAACCCTGCTCATACTGGAGACGAGCAGTTCTGAGATGTTGCTTATATTTATTGCTAATCTCTGGGTAACTATCATAGGTACTGCCTGATGGAGCTTCTTGGTAGGTTCGCCAGCATCTAGACTGTTTCTTGAGTAAGTAATTGCCTGTGGTCTCTATGCATGGAGACTGTTCTCTTAACCCTCTTTTTCTCATGAGTGGAATATAGTGTGGAAACCTCCATAAGGTATGCCTAAACTTTATCCCAGGCTAACTGGACAGAGTCAGCTATCGGGATCTCACAGTTCAGAACTGAAGCCTCAGCTCACATGGCACTAAAATCCGCCCACCAAATATGCGGAAATAATTAAACAGCCGTCTTTTGGTGTCTTGGAAGAGCACATCGAAAGGATATACATGCGTGATCGCTGGACCCTAGAGGTGCACTGTATGAAACGTCAGTCACGAAGTCTAGGGACTTAGCGAAAACCAAATCTAAAGTAGATGGTGTTTGGTTGTCAATATACCTAGTGGGAAAGGCCACGAACTGGTGCAAAGGCACTTGGAGAATCCGTTCAAGGAAGTCTGCACCGAACGTTCCTGATGCAGAATTGCAAGAAAGATCGGCCCAACAGACCTCCGGGAGGTTGAAATCCCCTAGAGCTAAACACTTATTCGCAGATGGAGTGCGAATAAAGTCAAGAAGTGAAGTCAAAATTCCTGGAAGAACTTCCAGTAATGTTGTATATCTCCATAACCGTAAACTGGGTAGAGGAAGTGCACAAAACAGCCGATAGGGCTCCAACAGTCAAGTCGGACGACTGGAATATGCAGGTCCTTAACACAACTAAGTCACAGCTCACATACAATACAATTCCTGCGCCTTGGCGACTAACGGAGCGATCAGTTCTAAGCAGCGCGTAGCCAGGTAAACATACCTCACCGTCAGTGATATCCGGAGACAACCACGTTTCAGTGGAAGCAAGTACATTGGGACGAGACTTGTCTGCAAGTAGATCCAACCCGTGCACCTTGTTCCTTTGGCGACGCACGTTGCTAAGTGCTACCACAAGGAAGTCCGCACGACCATCCCTGGGCCGCGCGCCATCAGGATGGGTTCTGATAGGGCGGAAAATAACTTCCGGTTGACCACCTGAAAACCCACCAGACGGAGGCCTTGCGCACCAGCCGCCCGTCTAGTTTTGAGATCTTTGATAGCCTCCTTTATCTTCAATCTATCTGCCAGTGGTAGGCCCGGCTGAACGCAGTAATGATTTGCGTTCCTTCGGGGTAAACGAGACCACGCGAAGTAGTCGGGGTCGTGGATTTGGCGTAACAATAGGGACGTTCCCCGATCTGGTCAGCTTTCTGACAGTGACACCAGGGAAACCAGGTGGAAGCAGCTTGCTGACACACAGTTTCAGCCACTTGATGTCCTCCAAGATACGTTCCCTTGGGAGAGCGGCCGCAGATTCAGTAACGTTACGGAATATAAGCTACTATCCGTGAAAGAGTAGGCACTACGGAGAGCTTTTACCACACTGCCTTGGAGACGACACTTATACCAGCTGTATTCATCACTAGCGGTGGGACTGCCCCTGCCTTCACAAACGACGCCGAAGCAACGGTGGCGTAGGTTTTCCGCTCTATTGCCGGCGTCTTACTAGTTCCTGGGTCTTCCATCCCCTTCGAAGTTTTACGAGCAGATCTAGTCCGCTTCTTCTTTTGGTTCACTGGAGCAGGGGCCGTTGACCATGTAGCGCATTGAGTAGTTACCAGCACTTCCCCAGAACATGCTGGTTCACTAGCGGCCGAGACGGTCAACATATTCGGAAAGTTCTCCTGTGCAAAATCGTCAGACGAGTTTATGACATTCAAAGACGGCAGCATTTTCGATGCCGTGGCAACTAAATCTCTGGGTTTAGCAGAGAGCTTTTGGTATTACCGCACCTTATTTTTTAACTTTGATCGGCTCATGAGTATAGCCAGCAATGCTACCTGGACTGGCCAGTAGGATGTGCGACTTCATGACCGACTCAAGTGCATGGACCGTCAGCAACGTTGCCGTCTATTGCAGTGTCTTCAATCGAAATATTTAGGGATTAAAAAATCAAATCCATTTTCGTATCGAGCGACGCAATAGAGGCGAGTTTGGCTATCGCCTTCTCAACATCTGCCAACTTTGAAGCCAGCGCTGAAATTTTAACACCGGCGATAGCCGGGCGCGTCGATCTTTGAGCGCTGCATTCAGCACAGCTAAAAAGAAAGTGAACGATTGACGATAGCATTTTGTACTGGTCAGCTTGTAGGCCGGTACAGCTTTCGTGATACCAGTGGCAACAGATGACACAATGCATACCGCCAGATAAATACGTAAATGGCTCTGAACTGTTAGCCTGTACGCAAGCTGCAGCAGACTCGTCAAATGAGGACCCCATAGGTCCATCAGTCTCAGTGTTAAGCGAGACAGCCATGTTCATGTGGAAAACAGAGTAGAATTACAACACTTATACAATAGAAAAACGACCGCAAAAAAGCAAAACAGGGTGCAAAACGGGATTAAAACTGAGAACAACCAGAAAAATTACCAGTAAGCGCCAAAAACTCTTTGGCCAGTACCACTTTAATCGATCCAATATAACTTGGATTAGGGAAAATTTGACAACCGTCAAATTTCGTTTCAAGTGTTTATTCAAACACTGTTTTGCACGTTATTTCAGCTGAAAAGCTCGATCAGTATGGCACGACAAAAAACCGAGTTACCGTGTAGTACTCACAGTACAAAAGCCTGCAATGTGCACGTGACCTTGACGAAACGCAAACAATAACTTTCTACATCGCTTGTGTAACGCGTGAAACATTTGTTTCGTCTTGAAGGCTTGTCTGCTCAGTAGCTTTTTTATATAAACTTTTTTACATGTACTACGGCATATTTAGGATTGAAGCTTAACCTCGTGTCTCTGCCCTTCGAGAAATATACCATCAGTTTAGTTGTTTACTTTCATTCTTCTGTTGCAGCGTCGAAATTGTGCCATCAATGGCAACGAAGTAGGGTTTATTTGACCCTTACGTTCAGGGACTACAAGATATACAACGATCAGACTAACTTATTACGAAACATTTCCTAGCATGTAAATTCATACGTTGTCACCTATCCACCAAGACTTCAGGCGCTCCCTTAGCTTCAGTACAGATCCAAGTACTCATCACTTGTACTCCATCCAAAGCGCTTGATTACACGTCGAAAAAATACTCATTAGACCGGAGCTCTGCGGTACAAATTTGATCTTGCTGCCGAGTATAGTCTCCACAGCTTATATTAATTTGTTCGTTGGTATACGGCCCGGTATTACTGAATCTGTATTCTTTTAAAAATGAAGGAGCACGTGATTTTACATGCACTATTACGTAGAGTGATTTAGTGGCAATAATTTTAAAGGTAATATTTTTATATTTCCTAAAACCATTTGGAAAACTTTTTTTGTATATTTATAATATCACAAATGAGTTTCTGTTAATTGCAAAGGAAGCCTTACGGAGTCACTTCAGTGCTGGACTGCAGAACAGGAGGAAGCTAAATACAAGTGAACCCGACATTGTGCGACCAATCGAGCTCCACTCCATCGATTCTGGTATTCATATAGGGCGTGATCTTTACGTATACAAGTAGTCGTCCTTTTATTATTAGTAATAACCCATTTCCCTGAACACCGATTTAAACTATTAGCAAATAAGCATATTTCCTCTACGATCCACAATAAGGAGAAACAATATAACCATTCCGTCGTTTTTTATGTTACCAAAAACCTAGCCGCGAAACTCTTTCCTGTCCTTACAACAATTAGCCATTCCTCTGTACCGAGTAATCGAAACTAGCTTGGTGCGTGGTTGAATTTGAATTGTTGCTTTGACGGCACCTTTTATCTGCCTGTCTTTCAGAACGACATTACTGAAGAAAGACAAGAAGCTGAAGTGAACAGTTGACTGTTACTTTACCTTTACCTCTTACGTTACATTGGTTATTACGTATAGAGTCTACGTGTTGCATAACAGACTTTACGGACCAATCCTTGAAATTCTCCTTTGTCGGTATGTTTTAACCGACGATCCTGCCAGGATACAAGAGCGATGCAGAAACCAACGAGTCATAGTGCAAATGAAAATCAAAAGCTAGGTAAGGATCCTGAAGTGGGAATTTCGGTCACTTTGGATTAGGCAGATGGGTTGCAGAAGATGAGTACGAATCCGCTACCGACCGCGTTCACACGCCGCTAGCGTCCCCCGAAAGATTTTCACCGTGCATGTATTACTCAAGATGGGAAAAACAAGTACAGCTTTACCTAAAGAACTTCCCGGTTTGGTAACATAGTACCGTCATTATGGGACTGCTCTCAGGAGGTGCTTTCGATACCGTGGCGCATACTAAGCTTTTGGAAGAAATGGTCACACAGGAAACATTTGTCTCCCTTCGGCGCTTACCGGACCGGCCCAGCCTGCCCAGTGAACTTCGGCGAGAGTTCCACCCCAGATACCAGATGCCGGGAGAAGCCACCGGAGCCTATGTACGTGACCTACGCAGAATGACAGAATCGGCTTTTGCGGAGAAATTGCAAGCAGAAGGATAAAAGCGAAACTTGGAACCGTTGCTTGAAGACATCCAAACGCATTCAATTAAGAGGGAATTCTGTCTTCGTCCTTCCGGAGTACTTGGACACAACTCTACAAGTGGCAGAGCAGTTGGAGCAAGTAGACGCGGCGATGAGAACACGGACCTATTGGTGTGGTGCCTTGAGGGGGCAAAATCAGCCCAAACGTCCACCTTCCGAAAAGAGAACCAATCAATGCACCTTCCGCCAGAGTTATGGTGAACAATCGACCACCCAGCGAGACTTCGGAGGGCTACGCTAGCAGCCACAAAGACAGAGGAATTAAGGGCCAGCTCGCGGCAACAGGTCTTTTCAAGGTGAGCGTGACTGTTTACCATCCAATATTATCCCCAGTGTTATCTGTAGATCGCCTGCAACCCCAACGTTAACCTCAGAAGTGCGGGTCGAGGAAGTCCCACTGATAGGCTCTATTGACACACGTGCGCGCAAAAGTTTACTTAGGTACAACGTAGTTAAGCAGCTGACAGATTACGTACGGGCACCTTGCCGCTACCGCCTATCTGCAGCTACCAGCGAGCTCCTCACTGTCCCAGAATCCATCACTGCGTGGCTGGATATCGCTAATGAAAAGTTTGCCCATGACTCCGTTGTTGCCGAGAGAATACGGTTCGTCGCAAACATTGGTATGGACGTGCTGAGCTGTTTGAAATGCCGACTGGATTTAGGAAGTTCTCAGAGATTACAGATAAGCGTACCATGTTACTTAGACCTTGCGGAAATGATGTGCTGGAAGCTGTTGCGATTTATGAAAACACTTCCGACAGCGAGTAGTGCATAAATACGTTTGTCCTTTCTCTAGACCTGCCCAGTGACGAGCAGTCACGAAAAAACTCAGTGATGTGTTGCGTCAACATTCAAATGTATTCGCGTGGTTAGCCGACGATCTAGATCGAACAAACTTGGTGAAGCATCGTATAGGTACTGGAGACGCGACCCCGATTAAGGCTCCCATACGACGGATAACAATTCACTGACAAGGCGAACTGCTGAACCCTATTGACGAACTGCTAAAAATAGGGTAGTACGTCCCTCTACATCCCCTGGGCATCTCCGGTTGTGCTAGTGAGGAAAATGACAGTAGTTTTCGGTTGTGTTGACTATAGGCGACTAAATGGAGTCACTCGAAAAGACGCATTTCACCTTCCAAAAATCGATGATCTCTTTGACGAACTCGGGAGGTCGGCCTATTTTAGTACGTTAGATCTGGTGTCCGGTCACTGGCAAGTAGAGGTCAAAGAGAGTGACAGAGCGAAGACAGCCTTTGTAGTTACTGCAAGTCTATTTGCGTTTCAAACAATGTGTTTCGGTCTATCGGACGCTCCTGCAACGTTGTAACGTCTCAAGCACAAAGTGCTTCATGATCTAATTCCTCACAAATGTTTCGTTTAGCTGGATGATGTTATTGTACATGGGCGAACGAAAGATGAACATCTAAACAATCTAGCCAAAGTGTTAACGTGGCTGATCAATGTAGGCCTCAAATTCCAAGCAAAAATGTCACTTACTACAGAAGAAGTTACCTATCTCGGGCACATAATCTCTAGGGCAGGCATTCGGACGTGTCCTCGCAAGACAGATCCGGTAAAGGCGTGGCCGACCTCATCAAGGTAGAGGAGTTACGCAGTTTCTTAGGGCTGGAGACATAATACCGTCTGTTCCTCACAGGGTTCTCGGAAGTCGCAGCCCGCCAAACGCGTTGTTGCAGAAGGGTCGCAGTTTTGATTGGACTGTCGAATGTCAAGCAAGCTATAATCGATTGCGGAAGTCTCTCTGTACTACCCCTGTGTTAATAATTCCCGAATTGTCACCACAAGCTGAGGAGTTTGTTACGGATACGGATGCCAGTGATCAGGCCATTGTTGGCGGTTATGTCACAGAAAGGACAGGATGGTATTGAGAAAGTGGTTACTTGCAGTAGTAGAAGCCTTAAGCCAAGAGAAGGAAAGTACTGTACGACGAGGAAAGAACGTTGGCATTGGTGTTTTTCACAAAACAACATCGGCACTACCTATTAGGAAGAAAATTTGTAGTACGGACCGGTCAAAAATTCCTCAGGTGGTTGCAGAACTTCAGGGACCCTGAGAGTCAGCTGGCTCGATGGCAAGGGCAGGTAGTGGGGTACGAGTTCGATTGTTACCACCGGCCTTGAAAACAACACGGTAATGCGGACGCGCTATCCTTCCGGAATTACGCAACACGTAGCGCTAGTCAACCTATAACAAGCCGATTATGGTCGTTGGCAAGAAGCACTGGCTTCGGACTCAGATACATCACTTAATTACCATGCGCAACGTCTGGAAGGGGCAAACCAGATTCAAAAGAAATGGAATGGAAAAGCTACGAAGCCCGGTGCTTAAGGGCGAGGTGAGATATGCTCGCCATTGTAGGGGCGACTTACCTGAGGAGGGTCGTAGTTCCACGGGTGTTAGTTACGGAAATGCTGTCTGAACTGCACCAACAGCTGGGAAACGATGGGATCAATAAACACGAGTCGGCGGCGCGCCGACGATTCTGTTGCCGCATCAACGAAGAGCCGTGGTCAACTTCTACTAGGCTTGCGGAAGATGCGCGACATTCAAACAACCGCGAATGACTCATAGAGCACCGCTACAATCCAGCACAGCGGGTTACCCGAACGAAACAGTTAGAGTAGACTTAGTTCGTCTGCTACCGGAAACGTCGAGAGGGGATCACTACGTCCTAGTCATGGTACATTACTTCACCAAATAGTGTGAAGCTGTGCCAATCACACAGGCTGATACTGCCACTGTGGCAAAAACGATGACTAACCACTGGGTTTGCCAATGGAGAGCGCCCGAGCAACCACATTCCGATAGGGGGTCATGTTTCGAAAGCTCACTGGTGCAGATGTGCAGAGCACTCGAGATCGATAAAACGCGAACAACGGCTTACCATCCACAAGGGGATAGGTTGAACGCACGAAACGTTTATTGAAGTCACTCTTGAAGGCCTTAGTGGAAAAGAACATCTACGAGTAGGATACTTTGTTGCCTAAATGCTTATTCGCCTACCGAAGAACGGTCCACTCTTCAACCAGGCAAACGCCGTCGTTTATGTGGACAGGTAGAGAAGTTCCGTTACCCTCGGATGTCTGATTGCCGATATCACAGTAATTGTACCCTTCGGTGGCAGAATACGTCAGAAAGCTGCTTGACTCCGTTCGACGCACACACGAAGCGGCACGCATTCAGTCGGCGAACGCTCAACAGCCACAGAAAGAATACTACGACAAGAAGGTTTTAGGTATCTGGCTGAAAGCAGGCAATCTAGTATATTAGCATCAGGCACCAGTACCCTGAATACTAACCAAGCTGCATCGTGAGGGGGCGGGCCCTTACGTGGCGGACCGAATAATATCGGACCTGACTTGTGTGGTTAGGAACTCAAAGAACGCCGCCGGCCAGCACATGTTCGCACACTTTAATCGACTTAAACCCTGCTAACTCGAGACAGCATTCGAATGAGGAGCGCCACAATTAAGGTTCTTGACTTCGTTCGACGCACACATGAAGCGGCACGCATTCACTTGGCGAAAGCTCAACGGCGCCAGAAAGCATATTACGACAAGTAGATTTTCGGTGCCCCGCTGAAAGCAGGAGACCTCGTATAATTGCATCAGGCAGCAGTATCCGGCATACCGGGGAAGCTGCATGGTGAGTGAACAGGCCCTTACGTGGTGGACCGAATGCTATCGGACCTGACTTGGGTGATTAGAAAACCCAAACAACGCCACCGGACAGCCCATGGTCATACACCTTAATGGACTGAAACGCTTCCAGATCGAGGATGAGCATACGAATGTGGAGCGCCACAGTGAAACAACGACAGAAGTAGGCAACGACGTCGAAGTACCACCTCGAGGGGACTTTGGCGTGGCAACGGGGACGTTGCCTACATAGAACGGCTGCGGTGTAACGAGTGGTCGAAACTGGTTTGGCGCGTATTTGAATTTGAATCCCTGCTTTGAGGGCACCTTTTTCCGTCTGCCTTTCAGAACGACATTCCCGCGCAATTACTGAAGAAGGACATAATCCTGAAGGACACAGTTGACTGGAACTTTTTTTTACCTCTACATTTACATTGACTCTTTCTCAAAGCGCTTCGTGTTGCGTAACGGAAGTTTCAGATCAATCCTTGCATGCTATAAACTGCATCACATGCAAACACATCATACTTGGAGCCGCGATCAGTGTTTATGATAAAATGAGTTAACTTTCGAATTATTAAACGGTAATCCATCACCTTGGGCGTTACAAGCGTATATGGAAATATTCGAGCTATGGTGGCTCACCAAAGGTGACCTTTGCGATGAACTTATACGTGCTCACTTTTTATCTGTTTTTGGACGAGAGCGTAACTAGTAGCTAATGGACTGGCGGAAAAGCTTTTGCAATAGGCGTTCTCGGCATCAGCTGAACATTTAATGGTGGTTATATAGTAGGAATGGAAATAGTGGAGAGATGAATTGAAAAAGTTAGTTATAATGGAAGCCACATACTTCTAAAGCGGTAAGAGCTGATGTAAAGTTGAAAATAAATTACGTTAACGTTGAAGATAAAGTATGGTGGGAAAGCTTTGCAAGTAAGGATGCAAAACTGTCGTTTTATTTAAATAAATAAATACATGTGCTTAGAAAAAATGCTTCGAAAATCGGAACAACTTACTGGGGTTCTACGAGCGAAAAACTGTTATAAATAGAAAACGTCAACCTCGAAGGAAGATAATAATAATAGTAAACTATAAGCGCATCTATACGCGTTTAGACGTAAGCGTTTATTACTTGTCATTCCTTTTACATCACAATGGCACTTACAATAGCTGCTGTGAGAGCGACGTCCTCCTGAGTGTTACGTTCCACTGAGATCTTCTGGGCGGAGAAAAGAGAATAAAGATCGTTTCTGGAGAATCATTCAGTGAATATTTGGACTTCATCTTTCATGGCGTCCAAATGCTTGTCCTGTAGTAAAGGTGTCACTACTCGTTCCAAGGCAGTGCAGTGCTCTGAATGTGATGGGTGGATGCACATTGCCTGCTGCGGCATCTGTCCTGATCAATATGTGCTCTTGCAGCGTTTCACCTCGCCAGCAATTAACTTCTTTTGTGACAACTGCCGTGCTTCATTGAACTGCAGGCGTCTTCTCGCCGGATTATCTGCGTTGAGCCTTGATTCTTCTTCTCCGACGAAGCCTGATGCTATTCGCGATACCCCTGCTCCACCGTGCTCACCATCACCATCTAACTCCGGTTGGATCACCCCCATGGGTAAGCGAAGCCGAACGACGTCCACTACTCAGTCGGATCCATCTACAAAGGTCCTGCCCATTGAGCCCTCAACAAGGTCTTATGCCGCAGTTGTGAAGGAAAGCGTGGTCTCAGTTCCTATTTTCAAAAGCCCAACTACAAGTGGTGCCAAGACTAGGCCTAAGCCCGTCGAGAAACCAAAACCTAAGCTATCATCTCAGTCTCAAATGAAGCTAGTTCTGGACAGATTATCCGAGCTTGAGAAAGTAGTCAAGGAAAATCCGTCCCTTAGCAAGCCGCAAGTTCCTGAGCGCACCCAGCCATCTCGCGACCGTTGTCTCATCATCATGAACGCAGCGGAATCGGGAAAAGCAACCTCTGCGGAAAGAATACTCGATGACCAAACACTGCTCGAGCGGATGATCTCGTTGCTATTTGATGAAGGCGAACAGGGGATCAATATTGTATCTGCCTTTCGTCTTGGTAAGAAACAAGAAGATACCTCGAAAACTCGCCCACTTAAAATCGTTTGCCGGGATGCGGAGGAATGCCGACGCATCCTGCGAAGGACCTCGCGTCTCAAAGGTGAGCCATACTACGTACTTCGTGACCTCTCTCCGGAGGATCGAGTCAAAATGAAAAAGGCTGTAGAAGAACTCCGTACTAGACGGGGGAGTGGTGAAACAGACCTCCATATTGTGGATTTTCGAGTAGTTCGGAGGACTCCGAAAACCCGTTGGAGGCCCATCCTACTCACCCCTGGACAGTAAATTATAAGAACGGACTGCGCGTGTTATCCGCTAATGTGCGAAGTCTAAGGAATAAGCTAGACGAGATCCATTTACTTGCCTCAGAGACTCATCCAGACCTGATGGCCTTCACTGAAACATGGTTATTCTCAGAAATCACAGACTCAGAAGTGTGTATTCCTGGATATCACCTCACCAGGTCCGATCGCCATGGCGGGAGGTCTGGTGGGGGCGTAATGCTTTATTGGAAGGCGGAGCTCAAAGCGCATGTGGTTGAAGCTATCAGTGACCAGGATAACAATTTTGAAGCCCTCTGGTGCCGTGTGCATGATGGATATAGATCTTCCTTGATTGGTGTCGTCTACAGGGCACCATCCGGCTCCGGGGCTAGTTTGTTGGACTCGATCAGGGCGCACGGCGGAGGCAAGGACTGTCTTATCGTAGGTGATTTCAATGCACCAGATATCGATTGGAATTTCCTTCTTTGTAATCGCCCATCCGACCATTTCGATGCCGCCTTACTTGAAACCGTCCTGGATTGCAACCTTTTTCAACATGTCATGACGCCAACTCGTATTTTCCCAGATCAGACACCGCGCATCCTAGACCTTGTGCTTTCCTCAGCGCAATCAGACATCACAAACGTAGCCGTTATCGAGCCCATTGGCAGAAGTGATCACTGTGCTGTTTCCTTTCAGTGGACTCGTCGCTTCGCGGTCCACATCCAGTGCGCCGACCGGCGGAATTTCTGGCGTGTAGATGCACTTCGTTTGAAAACGGCGGCAAGCGTTGTGGATTGGAGTATCCCTGGGCATCTCAGTCTCGATGATGCATGGAATCTTTTGTACTCCAAGTTGATGTCGCTCATCGAACAGATCGTCCCTGCCTCCAAGAGAAGACCGTTTTCTAAAGGCCCGCCTTGGATAGATCGCCAATTAAGATCCCTTATGAACAAAAGGCGTAAACTGTGGAACCGTTTTAAACTAACACGATCAGACCTCGATTACTCTCGCTATAAAACAATCAGGAATGCTTGTACTTTTCAGAAACGGGAGAAACGTCAACTCTACGAACTGTCTTTAGCTACTCTCTCCCGGACCACGCCCAAAGCGCTTTTCTCGTACATCAAGCGTAGTACTAGAGCCGGCAGTGGCATCCCTGCCTTGTGTTCCCGCGAGCATGCTGCTTTAGTTCACGAAGACACACAAAAGCCAATCTTTTAGTTAAACAATATTCCTCTGTGTATTCAACTGAAACGTCTCCTCCTGACAGCTTCTTGTCATTTCTTCCTTCTTTGCTAGAGAACTTGGATATTAACGCTGATTTTGTACTGAAACTGTTTCTTAATTTAAACCCGTATTCTTCGCCTGGCCTTGATGGCCTACATCCATTGTTCCTTAAAACTGTAGCTGAACACATCACCGCACCTATCTGTCAGATATTCCGTCTGTCTTTTGATACTGGACGTCTTCCGGCAGCCTGGAAATCGGGCATCATCAAGCCCATTTATAAAGGAGGAAACCGACAAGATCCAGCGAATTATCGTCCTGTTTGTTTGACATCTGTAGTCTGCAAAATTATGGAACGGACAATAAAACGCGCGCTATGTCTTCATCTCGAAAGGTTAGATTTCATCTCTTCTGCCCAGCATGGTTTTCGAAGCGCTCGCTCATGCATCACAAACTTGCTTGTGGCAAGGGAGAAATGGGTGAGATCACTAGATGCCGGCAAACGATTGGATGTTGTGTTTGTAGATTTTAGCAAGGCATTTGACAAGGTTCCGCATGAGCGGCTTCTTTCCAAACTCCGCGGAATCGGCGTTGCTGGAAATTTTCTCTCCTGGATCTCCGATTTCCTGTACGGTCGCTCTGCGCAGGTAAGGGTGAATGATACACTTTCTGATCCTTTTCCTATGACCAGTGGTGTCCCACAGGGCTCTGTCCTTGGCCCTGTCCTCTTCAATGTCTTTATTAACGACCTCCCGTTCGAGCTGCAGACGGAATGTTTGATTTATGCCGATGACCTGAAACTTTGGATTGAAGTATCCAGTCTGGAGGATGCAGACAGGCTCCAAGAAACACTCAACAGGCTCCACGACTGGTCGGTAAAATGGCAGTTACCAATCAACCGGGATAAATGTTCCGTACTCCCGATTGGTGGTCGTGAACCATTCGGGGTGTATCATATTGGAGGTTTCCTGCTGAGAAATGTTGCCCAAGAAAGGGACCTCGGAGTAATTGTGTCTCCTTACCTCAAAACAACTGAGGACACCCGGAAAAGAGTCGCGGCTGCTTACAGGATGTTTCATGCCTTACGAAGAGCATTCTCCCGCCTTACTCCAGAACTCTTCAGACTCCTGTTTGCCTCACATGTGCGCCCGATTCTCGAGTACGGCTTGCCAGCTGCCCAGCCTCTCACGAAGACGGAATGCGATATGATTGAGAAGGTCCAGCGCCGTGGATCCAAATATGTGCCAGAATTGCGGTGCCTATCTTATCCTCTCCGTCTCCAGCGATTACGTCTTTTCTATCTGGATTACCGCCGTCGTCGCGGCGACTTGATCTACACTCGACGTATCCTAAGAGGAGAACTTGGAAGCGAATTGCAGCAGTTCTTTCATCTGAACACTGGAAAGTTCCACACCTGATCACGGATGGAAATTGTTTAAACCGAGGAGACTCCATGTGCGGTCGAATCTAGCTCTATCTACGCGCGTGGTTAGTGACTGGAATCGCTTGCCGGAGCTCGTCGTTGATGCGCAGTCCGAGGAAAGTTTCAAGAAATTGTTGGATTCTCACTCGATAACTGTGCCCGGATATTGCTTCACAACCTAGCTTGAATGGTTCATTGTGGAACCCTATTTTCACTATGACCCCAGCAATGTTCGCAATGACTGGGAAAGCGACGGAGCTGATAAAGGACTCTCCTTCTGCTCTCTACCATACAATGATACAATGATACAATGCTGTACCATAACACGGAGCTTGTTTTGGCTTATTTATTAGTCTGTTACTTACGGACTGAAGGACGAAGAAGCCTATTCACTCCTGAATTGTCTGGCTTATCGTCAGCTCCTGTCAAAGTTATTATAAGTTTAATGGTTTTTTTGTCTCATTTAGTACCGGAAAACTGTGGCTGCTGAAAGAGCAAAGATCAACTTACTGCTGCGTCAACCTGGTCAATATGTTCGCCATTTTATACTAAATCTTCAGTCTTAGGCCACATGCGTGCATTTTGGCATAAGCTTGATGAATTCGTGAGAGCTCGCATGATTGCTAACACAAAGAATCCCGATTTATCCCTTCAGCCCTTATCGATTCCAGCGCCGACTTATAATCAAGTAAACTCCATCTGTTTGTACTATCAGGATGGTACTGCCATTACAACTTCCCAGGCCGACTGCTGTTGATCAATATGTTTCGAGAGCAACGAGATACTGTTTCTGCCACGGCTGCCACGCCTGAATAGCATCTTTCACGTGAGATCGCACGTTTGCGTTAAGCATTTGGGGAAATATTGAGGGTTCAAATCGACCGAAGGCTCTGCGGAGAAGGCCGAAGTGTTGATTTCCGGTTCTCGTCGCCTTCTCTACTTGTTTTGAACACCCGAGATCTTCCTGTACCAATACACCCAGGTCCCGCTACTGAGAAACCTTCGCCAAGGTGTGGTCTCTAATCTTGTAAGCGCTGGTGACCAAGATGCATCACTTTGCACTTAGCCATGTTCAATTGAAGCTTGTTCCTTTTTGACCATTCGTAAATGCAATCTAGGTCAAGTTGGAGCAGATCCTGATCTGCCTTGTTACTAATCGCCCGCCATATCTTGACGTCATCGGCGAAAAGCAGGAAGTTTGAGGAGATGACTCTTGCCAGGTCGTTGATAAACACCAGGAATAAACACGGTCCCAGTACTGAGCCTTATGGGACACCACATACCACCTAAATTGGGTTAGAAAGTGATCCCCTAACACGTACTTGGAGCTTTCGTTGGTAAAGGAAGTTGCCAATCCAACCAAGTACAGGATCTCCGATTCCGTAACTTTGTAGTCTTTGAAGTAGGATGCGGTGATCAAGACGGTCGAAAGCTTTGGAGAAGTCCAGATAGATGACGTCGACTCCGACCCCATCATCGGCCACTTCCGTCCAATTACCTCGTGCAATAAGTAGGTTGGTGGTGCATGACCGGTGTTGACGGAAGCCATGCTGTTCCGGTACCAAGATGTTGCATTTTTCCAGGTAGTCCATTAAACCCTCAGCGATGACTGCTTCCATCATCTTCGCGAGCACAGGGAGGAGAGTCACTGGACGATAGTTAGCAGGATCGGAACGGCTACCGCCTTTAAAAATAGGGGTTATAATGCCACACTTCCACATAGTGGGGACTTGTTGTTCATCAAAGAACCTTTGAAAGAACTGTGACAGTGGTTCAGCTAGCTTATTAGCCACAGCCTTCAGTGCCTTCTGGCGGATGTTGTCTGCTCCCGGAGAACTATGCTCACGCAGTGAGGGTAACTTCCTTAGCACAATTGATGGGTTGAAAATAACATTTGTAAACAAAGGTGTCGGTAATGAGCTTGATATTATGGGACAGGTAGATGTTGCGAGTTCAAAAATTGGGGCGTATTGCAGCCGCAGGGCATTAGATGCTTCTTCGGCGCTTTGTACTCTACCGCCTGTCGTGAATAGAGGGGTTATTCCAGGCTTCACCTTACGAAGCTTATCGACATGCTTATACATCAGGTTGTTGTTTGCCATGAACTTTTGGCTAGGCACTCTTGATAAGTTATTTTGTCCTCACGGACAAGTGCGGTGCAATGGTTGCGATGGGCCAGGAAATTGCCCCAAGTCTCTGAGTCGGGGTTAATCATGTAGGCACGCCATGCTGCATCCCTTATCGCCAGGCATTTGCGAGTCCTACTCCTTAGAATTGAAGGCATTTTCACGGGACGAAGAGGTTTGGTCTCTGATGCTTTGTTGACGATGTCGCTGAGCTTATTAACGAACTCTGCCCAAACGTTGTCGAAGGGACTTTTGTTTGAGAATTCCCAAGCAGCTGCGTCCGCAAGTTCTTTCAATACGTGGTAGCGTGTGATTGTATGAGTTAGTTCCGAGTGTTCAGATGGATACTCTGCATAACACACATAGTCAAAAGTTATTACTACGTGGTCACTGAGACCTAGTGCAAACGTGATGCATGACGCTTGACGTCACAGGAGGCAAGTCGTTCGGAACGCGAACGAGTTTAGGATGCTGGTTGAAATGGTTTATAAAAGGCCGTGAAGCTTCAAGTAGGACACGAATGAGAGTGTTGGCAGCCACGTTAGCGCTCGTCCCGATAACGCTAAGATGTGTCCTGCAGTCGATAAGCTTCTTCCGTTTAGTGCTGACGATAAGGTCGAGGTGTTGAAGAAAGTCTATACCTATGATAGCGAAAGGCACAGCTGCTACTATAAAAGGCCAGCGAAAGGGTCGACGGAGGCCTAAATTAAGCGTTAGAAGCCTTTCGCCATTGGCGGCACGTAGAATGATCGGCGAGGGTGAGACGACCTCAGCTGAGCTACGGGGTATAACGCTAACTTTGGCTCCAGTGTCGACTAGGAACTGCGTGCCAGAAGTTAAAGAACTAACGCGGATGAGGCGACATTGGTGCTGTTTGGTCGCGTCCGTCGCCGGTACGTGCCGGCCCAGAAGTTCCCCATGCTTCGCGGCAAAGTTGCAAGGCTTGATGCATTTACGAGCTGTTGTACCAAAGCCTTGATGGTGCCAACAGCAAGTATGCCTGTTGTTGGATTTGGGACGTTTAGAGGGCGATTTTGGTCGGCTATGACGACGACGGTTCATAGTAAGCTGTTGAATCTGTTGCAAGTTGTGTTGGCAGGGCTTCTATAGTTGACTCTAAGCCAGTGATAGAAGTATCCTGGGACGCAACGGCATTGATCTTACTGGCATCGACTTGTGGCTGTGGTCGTTCAATGACTGTATCCGCTAAATCTGCTAGTTGAGTAAACGAAACGGAGCGCAAGACAGCAAAAATCGATTGCGTGTTTTCCGGTGGCCGCTGTAGCCATAATTCGCGAAGTAAAGTCTCGTCCATGGTTGAGGAACCAAAGCGTTGATGCATCTATCATAGCAGGGTTGAGGGCAGTTTGTCGCCCAGCTGCAGATCCCTGAAAAGCTGCTGCAGGTGAAGTTTTTCAGAGGGCATAACACGTGACCTTCTTGAGAGCCTCATAGCTGTTTTTGGTCTGAGAATTGATAAGGCCTCTAACATGCATTGATATCTTCTTGGGGAGAGAGGGCATGAGCTTGCTACACTTCGAGTAGTCGGAAGTGATTCTGTGGTTATAATACAGCCCAAAGATGAGCGAACCACAAAAGAGGATCCTTGTCACAAAAAGATGGCACAGAGAGGGATAAAAGGCTAAGGAGAGACTCTACCTTAGGGTCTACAGATTCAGTGATTTAAAAATGATGCAAAAATAGGCTACCGTATGGAAATATAAACCGGGAACTTGAAAAATAAATGGAACAAGCTCACCTGAGAAAAGTTCCTAATATCCAGCGCTGAGATTCTTCCGGAGTTGGAGTCACCAATTTAGCGTGTAGCCTGTAGCGGGAGCCCGGTGAGCGATTCGAAAAGGCAGATCGGGTTGCAGGGAAGGTTTGATTGGTACAGTAAAAGATGCTCTGCTACTAGTTAGAAAAAAATACCGCTAACACTCTAGCTAGAGGAAATGAGGATGTAAAGCATAATGGGCAGTCGCGCGTTGCAACCGAAACGAGTGCCAAGCAAGAATGGCGATGAGCAAGTCAAGCATTCGATCTCAGAAATTATTTCACCAAACCACACCGGTCGCCTAGGTGTACAATGAAATAATTGTAGTTAAAATTTTACACAGGTAGACTGTGGAAGTCCAGACTGCTACATAGTCATACTCCAGAATGGACTGCGACCAGTTAACGAACTACATCAAGTTCCGTTTTGATAACTGTCGTCCACTGGAAACCATTTAAATCCGTGCAGATCGGTTTTCAACCCTGAAACGCTTGCGTGGACTCAATGAGAAAGCGTTCAAAACGAAAGTTCACGCTGCGGTGAAATATTTTTCGACTGCCATCAAAACTGGTTTGCGCCGTCTAAACCACCTATATGCCCAGACCATATTTGGAAATAGTAGCTTCAGTGATGTCTGACGTATGCATGAGGTATGCTCTTTTGGACTATTTACTTAGGTTGTCAACGAATCTATGGGAGCAAGAGACTCCGACAGACTGGAGCAACTACGAAATAACTCAAATTTTAAGGGGAGACACCGGTTCAGAATAGGGCGATCATAAGTGCATGAGTTTGATTTCTATTGCCTCTAAGTTACTTGCGTCTGTCGTCCTCCACAGACTGACGAGCACTCGTGAAAGCCAGATACGCGAGGAAGAAGCCGGTTTTTCGAAATTGAGCAAGCATTCGCTATATATTCACGATACAACAATTGTTGGAGTACCTCCAAGTTTATTGGCAGCCCAAGTAGTCGTGTTCCTAAACATCAAAGGTGCATGCGATTCAAGCGATCCATATGCTCTTGGAAAGGTGTCCCTGAGAAGTTTGTAAGTAGTACCCGAGTGCGATACACGCGTAGCTCGAGCAGAGTGAGGGTTTACGGCAAAATTTCGCCGTCCTTCGTTATCCCCACCGGTGTGAGAAGGTGGCCGGCTATCGGTTTCCTTTTTAACTTCGCCATTGACGAAGTCATGGAAACGGCGTTCGCCGCCCACGACTTAGGTATTGTGCTGATACCTAGTGATCGACTTCTCGACTTGGAGTATGCTGACGACATTGGACTCAGCTGTGTCAGGATGCACTAGTTAAAATAGCTGCAGATGTCAGTCCTTTCGGGCTATGCTTTGTGCCGTCGAAATGCAAAGTTCTTCAGCAAGACTGGCAGGAACCAAGTCATGCACTGACTCTTGGAGGTGGTCAACTTGAAGTCGTCGATAAATTCAAGTACCTGGGTATCTATATCAGCGCCAGTGGAACGGAAGATGAGATCAAGAACCGTATGGCAAATGTTTGATGCGCTTTTGCTTATCCTGCCATCTGTGGCGCCTGGGTAACACTACTCTCGCTCTGAAAGGCAGAGTCTACAGTGCAGCCGCTCCTACAACGCTCATGTATGATTGGAAAGTTGGCCCCTGAAGTCGACAGACATAAAGAGGATACTTACTTTCCATAAACGCTGCCTTCGCAGATTAGCTCATGTCTGGTGAGAGCACCGCGTGAGCAATGAGCGTGTTCGGCGCAGCTTATTTGGTGCAGGAAGAGCGAGTGAACCGCTCGGCACCATTAGGTCACGCAACAGGCTCCGATGCCTTGACCACCTATTGAGCATGACAGTCTACCGACTACTGCGACGTGCGTTGTTTGCACGCCGGGGATGTGGATGAAAAAAGTGGGGAGGACAAGCGATGACCTGGTCACAAGAAATGTAATCCGTCACTGCGAAGTTAGCACCGGTTTGTTTCCGGACTGCCTGGCTAAGAACTGGTAGGACAAACTAGATGACATGGCGAAGAGTCGATTTCATTGGCAGTTGTGGTGTCAGTCTTTTTGTCTCTCCCATTCGCTTTAGCTTCCTCAAAAAATGACGACAAATGTGATATTAGCATTATGTTACTTTTTTATAGCTTTTAAGTCAACACGGTTTAATGTCTTACCATTTTTTGATTGCGACACATCAGCTGAGGTGTGTTTCTCGTCCTCGGTTAACGTGCATTGATGATGATGACTACGTTTGTGCACGAAGGAAGTCCAGGTTATGCTCGACTGCACATTCTATCGACAGATGGTGTAGACATGGGCAGTCCACTTGGGCCTGCGTTGGCTGATTTCTTCATGGGCCATCTGGAAGCATGAAGCGGCATCCTCACATGCAAAAGATGCATTCATATAATCGATCCGTAGGTGACACATTCGTCGCTGCACACACCGCCGAGCAAGCAGAATGCTTACTTTGTGCTCCAAATGAGTGCCACCTTGCGATCGAATTCAGAGCTGAAAACGACTCTTCTAGTGCCTTCCACTTTTTGGATGTTAACCTAGAAAGAAACCCGAATGGCACACACATTCGATCTGTGTGCCGTTAACCTAGATGGAGAGGAGAGTACCTTAACTGTCCTGTGTGTTATAAACGAGCTTTAGCTCGTAACACTTTTGAGACAGCTCGCAAGATCTGCTCTGAGATGATCGAATGTGAGCTGCAACGCGTCTCCTTAACATCGCGTGTAAACGTATATCCGGATAGCACGACACGCAAACGCGAAAGGAAAAATCAGGGACGAACTGGTGACCGACATAGCTAGAAGTGCTCATAACGCTAGTATTCAAAGGTGACCAAAGAAGACAGGAGATTCCGGTATCATCTCTGTCATTCCATAAAAAGGTGTTATTACGATGCAGAGCTTGTGGTTTGGCACCAAGTTAGAAAGTTGCTGTATAAATCCAACCTGAACAAATATGACTCTCAGGTTACCGCCTCATGCATTTACCTGTTTCATTGTACTTGTGGTAGCGAATACGTCAGCCGATCTGAGAGCAAACAGTCCGCAAGGATTTTACAGCATATTCCGCGAAATAGTCGAGAATGGTCCGAAGCAACACGCCAGTTCAATCGCCCGACACATACTTGACTATTCCATGTGTGAAAACCCATGTGAATCATTTAGGATGCTCAATTGCTAGAGCCTTCTTCAGTTCGCTGAGGCACCGGCAATTAGGTGGCTGAAAACCATTTGGTGTAAACAGACCGAGTTCGTCGCCAGTATCGCCTTGCCTTGATGGCCAAACTCATCTAAGCGGAATGCCGGCCAGCATCAGATGAAGTTTGACCGTTCTCGATTATCCAATGACGTTACACCTTGAATGCCTCTGTACGCAACCTAGGTATTGTATATAAACGGCTGATGGCACTGCGCGAAATAGCTGAATTCACATTATACTGTTTAAATATTGTTCTTCCTTGCCATTTTGAAATTTGTGAAGAGGAAGTCTTGTATGACCCACCGAGATTTGTTGGTTGCCATGTGGAGCTCGTAAAGAACAGAGGCAATCGATCCGCATCCTAGCAAATACAACTCACCTCATCAATTATCCCACATCCAAGAGCGGCTGCGGTATCAAATAGCTCAATCATCTTAAGGCCTGGAAATCGGCGAATCAACTGATGTGTTGAATGGGTAGGGTGTCATGTTCGTTCTGTTGAGATCCTCACCTATCGTTCCAAATCAATGACCAAATGCTATATTATTTCGTCTGCTGTCAAAAAGGAAGTAAGCATAGCAAACTGAGAACAGCATCGAGAACACTCCCATGACTGGTGCCGGTGTCGTGTGACAGACCTTTTGCTCGACAAAATCATAGCAATCCGATTAAGAGATGCTATAATCTGGATTCATTCAATACGCGCCAGCGTACTACGATGTTGAGCTTGGAAGCCCAGCTGGTCGCGCGTGAGAAATGGAATCAGAATTGAAAAACGAAAAAATAAGTGTATCTATTTTGAAGTGGAGAAGAATTTGGCTACGTGAAAATGCCGGGATTTGAAACATTCAATTAGCTGAGCGCCCCTCAACCGACGAGCTCACGACCCAGTAACGCACTAAGGATGTCACCTCGATGGGAGATGTAATGTTTGCAATCCAATTGCAAAGCTCGCAGTGAGCATCTGAACACCGGAACTGACCGCAGTGCAACTGCGATAAAGTAATGGAGCTGAGCGACCTAGAAATCAACGATGAGGAGATCGAAAGCTAGCCGACATCACCGAGGCATCATACTAGGCGGTGAAGAAAAATCCATAGAAGCATAGTATACCTGGCGAAATTTCACCGAGTGGTTAAATGCTGCTAAGGAGTTGGTTACTTCCGCCAGGAGGATAACAGAAGGCGTATGAACGTGGTCAAAATAAGATTGGAAATGTATGTACATAGTGTGCTAAACAGTCGTAAGATTGGACGTCGTTTGGTCTAATGTCGAATCTGTGACATCTCCAAAAGCCCAATGAAGCAAATGTGACACAACGAGAACATTGATACTGTTTCCCAGAAGTCGCAGGCGTTGCTTCTCGGTAACTTCGTCCGGAAAACCTATGGAAGAGTAACAAGTGAGAAGGATAGCTTCATTCCATGGGGTTGCCTGACAAAAAGTGCGCGCGTAAAATGAGTCCCCTGGGCATAAAATATTAGAAAATGTACAGTTGATATATTTGCTATAAATAAAAAGTTGATTGTTTATTCTCGATAGCGCAAGGCATGCCTGTACAGGTAGAAAGAAAACAATTTGGTTATGGGGAAAACATAATTTGCTCAACGAACATGTTTGCAGATAAAGTAAAATTCATCAAGTGCTCCATCAAATCAAATGATGGGTAATCAACATAAAACGAATCCATTAATTCCCACTAGGATGACAGAAAAATACTTGGAGAAGAATATATCGCATTTAGCAGCAAGCTGCGGATATTCAACAGATAGGACTCCAACACAATTGGATAGCAGGTATAAAAGAAACAAATGAGTGTCAATCTAGGTCAGATAAACATTAAATTAAACAAATACGGTGCAGGTACTCCAGCTCGCATCGCCTTACCAGTAAAAGTCAACAACGGTGAAGAAACAAACGAAATGACCGTCAGGAGGTACAAAAAAGATGTCACGGCCACCGAGGAACAAGCTTGAGTACATGGCAATGGCGATGCACGTGTTAGATGCAGGACATGAAATCAGCTTGGATAATGTCGAAATCATTAGGAAGGGGTCGCGATCCATAATCAAAAAGTTGGCTGCTGAGGCTTCGGAAATTGCCAAAGCCAACAACTGTAAACAGAATGGATGGGGTGAAGTTGTCCAATGTGTGGCGGGCTGTTTTAAGCCGGCCAGTCTGAGCAGCGTCGGCGGACGGATCTGGGGCAGACCGCGAACATAGAACCACGCGCTGTCAGGGATTTATGTGTAATGACATCGTACGAAGAACTACCTGGGATCTTACCATCCCTAAAGTGTCACTTGAGTTGACCAGTAATGTGATTACTGTTCTACTTACAATTTGATCGTCACAATAATCGCCCCCCTTTGCCATAAATGCCACACCAATCATCCGCTGAATCACTTGGCGTGACGAAGTTTTTGTGTCGCAATCTAGATCGGTTCCAAGCATATTTCAATGTGTCGAGATCATACTATCCTCAAGTGCGTCAAGTCGAAAAATTCTCACAACAACCGAGTAGCTCATTCGAAGAGAACTATCTAAGAGGATAAAATTGAGCCCTTCAGTTGGTGTCACAATTCTTTTTGCCACAACACAGGTGGAGGACCGGGGTTCGATTCCCCGTCGAGGCACATTATTGTGTATGAATTTTAATCGTGACTGCTACTTTCTCTTAACTTTACACTACTCACAAACATCCACAATTAATCTACCATCACCCTTTGGACATCTGAAGGACAGATACTTCGGTCCATTGGGAAGTGACGGGTGAGTGAGCCAATCTGCAACACCAGGACAGATACTGTGAGCTCATTTGGCAACACGTCGCGCACCAAGCAGAAGTCATGTATTAAAATTGCGCACCTAATCGTCAGCTCAGTGGTAGAGCAGCGGACCGGAAATTCGTTGGACCGGGGTTCGATTCCCCGTCGAGGCACATTATTGTGTGTGAGTTTTAATCGTGACTTCTACTTTCTCTTAACTTTACACTACTCACAAACATCCACAGGTAGAGTACTTATGGATTACACACAACTACGAGGTATCAACAAGTGCACGCCATCCAGACTTGACACTTCTGGTAAAAACATGATTTCACTGCACTTGAGAATT
This sequence comes from Dicrocoelium dendriticum, assembly GCA_944474145.2. Classification (NCBI taxonomy): domain Eukaryota; kingdom Metazoa; phylum Platyhelminthes; class Trematoda; order Plagiorchiida; family Dicrocoeliidae; genus Dicrocoelium; species Dicrocoelium dendriticum. The sequence goes on along the minus strand of OX104064.1, from coordinate 207,786,077 downwards.
CACAACGAAAAGCGAAAAAATGTAAGGGATCATTCCACCTCTCTTTTCAGTGAACAATATCGTCTGCGAGGTGATCCCACATTGATTTATCAGACACAGAAGAATCCTAACTGTCTATGTCGAACCTTATTGAAACTCAGCCACTAGTTGAAGTTGGGCACACAGTACAGCCGGATAGAATGCCGCCGGAACTATTTCTCCATTCGTGTATCCCAGCCGTGCAACATATTTCCGTGTTATGTCAACACTGCTCCTACGTTAGCTGAATTCAAAATTCGGCTTGATGACACATTACATCACCTGCGTTAAGTGATTTAACTCAAGTTATTGAGACACGAGACAACGTAACCAAGCTAAGTGTGCAGGTGAAATTTGCGCAAGTAAAATGCAGCGCGTTATTTTTCTTCCTGATTCACTCATTTTCGGCCTCAATCTTTACGTACGGAAATTGCTAATCATTTGCTTCTACATCCATTGTCACACTGCATATAAACGACTCACTACGGTGATTTCGTTTTACCGAGAATTCACCTAAAAGTCTGTTGGCAAATCATGTTGTCGTACTGCCTTCCGTGAAAGGTGTACTAAGGACACCTGTATCTATCCTAAAGTCCCTCTACCATGACTCTCGAGACCGGGTAAAGGTTTACGGGAAGCTGTCTCCTGAGTTCACCCATGGCTGTAATATATTTCTTATCCTCATAGAATTTGTGGTTGAAATGAACATAAATGACTTAGTCCTCTCAGTTTAAACCAGTAGAAGTCCTAACAAAAGACCAATCGAGTGTTGGAGTCTGCACCGACTGCGCAAGCGATATTGAACAGAATGATGCGTAGAACTGCCCGCTTCGGTATGCGTTTTGCACCCTCAAAGTATAAAGTATAGATTCGACACGCCACTGGTAGATCGATTCATATACAGTGATAGATGCGTCACAAATCAGCACAGGAAAAAGTCGCAATTAATCATGAAGACAGCAGCCAATAAATCAAAGATACACAATGCTGCGATAACATAGGTGTTATTGTATAGATAGTAAACATGGACACTGCGTTACAACGGCGTTAGGAGATCAATGAAAAGATTCCCATATCTGGTGGTCAGAACTACTGAAGTTCAGCAGTGGGTAATTGAAAGATGCACCATAATACCAAATAAAAACCGCTTAAGCTGTGCCCACCGAATTGGGCGAGGCCACGAGGTGGCCAGTTCATGATGGGGCATTAAGGGATACAGAAATAAGCCAATAAACTTAGCCAGTCTGGAACGCTGTCTCTGTGTAGGTTGCCCAGAATAGCACGCATCAGTGATTGGGAACGTCGTCAGACATGCGGAGAGCATGCTGTAAGGCGCTCACGCATTCGGTTCATGGTATACATCATGAATACCTTACCCCAGCTCCTTTTCCATACTCTACTTAAATATCACCTCATTTTCCTCGCAAGCACTGAGTATTGCAACCGTGGTGATACAAGTATTGATAACTGAATGTACCGCACATCAGTAACTGGATTATTGCTAGTCAAATGGACCGAGGGATTATGCGTGGAAGGAGTCGATCGGCACGATTTGGCGATTGCAAACATCGTACTTTCAGCAAATGATGCAATACAAAGCCAAAATCGTCACGGAACAGCTAATGTAACACATCAGAATTACCCGAGTAATGACCAGTAGCAGTGCGGACTCTAGCAAAAGATCAATAAGTGAAAAGTAAGCGCTCCCTAAGGTAGGAAGACAGCCACCCGAAAAATAATACTAAAACAGGTATGCGTAGATGACGTTCACACAAGTCACCAAGAACAAGTAATTCACTGACCAACGGCGATTACGGAGTAAGGCTGGTGTCGGATCTCACCGGAATGGTCAAATGACGGCGAGTGCAGGCAAGTTCTAGACAGAGATGACCAGGCCAGTTCGTTCTATAGACAAGCTAGGCAGAATAAGTTGTCTTGTCTGTGCAACGAAGCATGACTTCCAATGGTTTATTGTCAGATGTTTTTCGACATCAAGTTAGGAGCTAGGAGATTAAAGGAGTTAGCAAGAGACGAAGTCGACTGGTAAGTACCTATCTCCTGATTGAGGATCACGCAAACTGCTGTACACTTGGCCCGAGAAATTACAGGACACGACGGGTGACTGGCCTCAGTAGAATGTTTGCTGTTTTGATCAGAGCACATAGTTGGACTGTGCCTCGCACCGCTAAGGAAGTTACCATTTATTTACTTATGTTCTCTTTATCGGACGGTCAGAGTAAAGTGTGCATGAGGATGAGTCATTTGTGGAAATGGGATGACAAGTATGCAGGATGGTGAGAATCATAAGGAAGTGGTTGTCTCTCCGATTCCGATTGTTCTTTACACGATAATCATCTGTTTGTGATTCTGTGTTGTAGCCGCCTCCTTCCCAAGTCTTCTTAGGCTAAGTAGGTTTTATAGTGCGCACATCCGCGTCAGTCTGATGATCTCACTGCTTCAGATTAGCGCGTATAGAACAATCAAAAGGAGTGCAAACGAAACGACGGCTCGTAGCCGGTGTAGTGTAGACGCGAGAAGTCAGTCAAATGGAAACAAAGCCGATATTCCAACAGACACTTGTACAAAGCATCGATCATGTGTTCTAATGTGGACAGCCAATAAGAAGTGTGTAGCAATCGACCAGGCAGTTACCACGAGGATTACGCACTCGTAGGTTACGGGCGTTTGGCAAAAAGAGCCAGCTAGTTGCAGTCAATTGAGGTAGCAATGAAGACGACGACGACAGTTATGATGCGATAGTCAGAAATGCAGATAATCCTGTCCAAACAGAGTAAGCGATGCAGCATTATAATGCAGTGGAAAACCTAGGGGCACCTTCAGAAAATTCAGCTGAAAGAGTTCAGATATTTAGTATATTATGGTCAAGCATCTTGTGGTAAGGTTGGTTGACGAATTCAACGACCCATGAACAGCCCCAAAGTGACTTTCTCTGGGTAAAAACAAAACACCAAAAAGGTGGCTTACCAAAAGAAGGAGGAAAGCAGAGAAAGTTAGCCACTTCCCTGGAGAGAAAAAAACGCAGACGCAACTTGTGAGCTAGAGTCAACAAAGACTTCTGGTCTCCATTTGCAGCGGTCCAACTGGCGCTGACGTCATCACCAGACTGAAAACAAACAAGAGGTTGAAACAAGTAAAAAAGTGTCCCCATGAAGAAACGTGTTAAAATCTTGGCTCACTCACCATATCCAGCGAAGCGGTCTGCAACACTGACCCGGTGCCTTCAATTCTTTTCGCATAGCCCTTGGTGAAGCAACGCGTTTTGTGATCACTCGGTCTGACAATGTCCAATATTCCAAAGTAACGAGATAATTGGCTATCATTCAGGTACTGAACCCTCTGAAGGCGTAAAAATGTATGAGTGGAAAGAACTGACATAAACATACTTTTGAATGCTCCTCGGACGTCTCATCCACGAGAAAATTCGAAATAGGTGGACAGTAAGGCAAGTAGTCAACATTATTATCGCCTGAGTGATAGATATGCCTAAAATGGAAGCGGAAAGCGCTTATGAAGAACATAATTCTGTGAAAATTGATGTATCCGACACTTTAATAGAAAAGTGCATAACCGCAATCTAACAAGACTTTACGATGTCGGGATAACACATCAGCGGGTGCATCGTTCCTGAATGATAAATGCATGAAAAATTCTTTCTTCGGAGCAATGCTCTTAGGTGACTTACACTTACGTACGCTCAGATTTGTCCGGGTATCCATTTTTCTAAGGGCATCGCTGATTTTAGGCTGTTCCTCATTGACGGTGTCTGGTGTGCAGATGCTATGCACCCTAAAGGCAAGTGATTGTACCAAGCTCCGTTTATACTGCAAAGGTATCGCGCTGTGAAAGTTGGTATGCTGTCCAGTCCATGTGCACTACCTGTGTATTCTTCTGACACAAGATCCATCGGTGTTTCGGATAATGTTTATATCCAGCAAAGGAAGCTGACCTCTGGACTCTGGTTCGCCGGAGAAGCAAAGATTCGCATGTGCGTCGTTAAACACTTCCAGCAACTGCGTGGCTTGCTTTTCGGATTTGCAAAGTACGAACCTATAATCGACATATCGCACACAGATTTCAACTCCGTTGATATATGTTCTTAGTGGGCCATGGTTCGGCTTTGCCATAAAGAGAGCAACCAAAAGGGGCCCTAATGGGATCCCATGGTCACTCCATCGGTCTGGGGATATATTTCGCCATTGAATGTGGACTGAAGGTTTAAGGAACAACGCAGTAACACCTTTGAATAAAGTTTCTGGAAAAACGGCTGATGTTTACAGTCGCTGAACCAATTCGTACATATATTCCAATGTTTCGAGTAATGGAACGTTGGTAAAACAGCGACTGGAGACCTAACGATAACATCTTAATCGATGAGGTTGAGATTAATTATCTTCTCAAAGAATTCGAAGGAATCTCTCACACACTAAGCGTAAAACATTTACCGCAACGGCTGCAATTTTTTCACCATCTACTGGGACAGCAGATGTTGCGGAGAACCGATCGTGTCCAAGGTTGGACGCATTAGGGAGCCTTCCTTATGAACTTTAACTTCAACTTTTCGAATCCATTCATTGTGATGAGATCTGTCTGCATCATTCGCCGGAGGCATCCAATTATCCGTTTTTCTACTTCTCCTGTGCTATCTCTTCTCGATGTTAGCTTTTCAAACATGGTTGGCGGCATCCGGTTTCAAATTTGCCTGTCACTGAGGCCAGTCACAGGAAGCCTGCGCCTACAGAGGAACCATGCGTGGCTTGCGCTGCACAACCCACAGCTCCAACCACACACCCCATATCCAGTGTAAACCCGAAGGAAGAAGACAGGGATGGGAGCCACGTTTCATCAACGGAGTCGGCCCACACTCCTTCACAGGCAAACACAAACACGCTGTATTTGGGGAATCAAGCGCACACAAGGCGGTGGCTGGACCGTAGTCCGCTCCACACTGAGTGCATGGAACCACTTTTTGATCCTAACACGGCCACAAGGACCGTGCACCCCGTCACCTCCAGCAACCACCAACTGTCTCCTAGAACCGGTATGGACGAGGTAGTGGGTAATGGACAGGTAGGCACCTTGACAACATGCACATCAATCACAGCCAAATAGCGAATGTCAAGCAACAGCCAATCACCTGAAATGATATAAGTAAATACAAAACATCTGTCAAAGAATACAGCTATGCAGATATAACTCTTCGATAAATTAGCATATGAAGCAAGCTGGTTAGAGACGAATACGCGATGAGTACAAAATGTCCAGAAGTTACTCAAAAAATGCTACAAACGCAAGAAAGTTAACGAATATAACCACAATTAGCGTAAGCAACGTGGCCAGTTAATAGAAGGTTGCTCAGATAGGCAGAACAAACCAAATAAAGTGGAATGATATTTATGCAACTTAGAAGGACCTAGTTTAAGTGTAAGTTGGTTTAGTCCAACTGCGGTGAAGAAGCATCAAGAATGCAACATCAGCTTCAGCATGGGGCACAGCTTTTGAAACATACGTTCATCACTAAGTACATGGTGCATCTTACGGATGTAACCAGACCTATCCATTAGAACTACACCGGAACTTTTGTCTGGCTTAGAGATGATTAACACTTTGTATAACCACAACTTTCCAAGTGATCGCCTCTGTTCTCACTGGTTGTATTCCTCCTCATTCAATTCCATTACACATAGTAGAACTCCCTAATAAAGCGTTCTTAGACTAATAGCTAAAAGTGTCGCCTAAAGCTGTGTACAGGCAATGGTAATCCGCTGCTCTGTGCAAACTATCACGCAGTGGGAGGAGGGTGGTTCCGGATCAACTAACAAATGACGCAATACAATACATCCGGTGCGAAATCATGAATAGAAAAGTGATAGAAAGCGCAATGCGAAAAAGACGGATACAAGGTGACTGGCATTTGTCCGCTTACAAAGTGGTAGACGTGACGGTCCATGATGTGAGCTAAGTGCAGCAGAAGTCACCATAGTTATACTGTTATAAAACAGTAGAGCTCATGATTGGGTCAGCACGAGAATTACGGGATACAATAAAAGGGATTTAGATTCAACAACCAAGACAAAATTAAAAGTAACGAAAACAGAAACAAGATTATCGGAGATGCAAAACGCGGTTCAACTGATATAATAAGGACGAGGAAAACATATCGCGACGAGAGTAGACCTTCACGTGGTGCGATGGTTTGTGTGCCTCAACGATCCACCGGACAATGCTGGGTGGTGCTTTTGCACCTTCAGAGCCACTCATAACAGATTATTCAATGATTAGAGGCTTGACAAACTTAGTCTTCTGGCCCTCCAGGTTGGGGGTTGCAGTGAGGGTGGCTCTTTAATCCATAAAACGTGTTCTTTGTAGTCCAGTGCCAATACCCCGCTGCCTTGTGATCAGGTTTGCGAATCAAAAGCTTTGGTTAAGAACCCTAATCATTCTCCTGTCTAGGTCTGGGCAACCTGATAGTATCCTGCCTACTTAATACAATATTATGACTTCTTCAAATAATTTTTTGATGCTCTGGCCGCCGCAGAGGATAACAAACGGCACCTTATCTGCTGCATTGAGCAGGGTGGATAGGGGTTTGGATGCTACTGCTCAAACCTTCCTATCTTCTTATCCTCCTCTTGTGCTTTTACATCCTCATCGTCCCACACCAGCCACACTTTTACCCCCCACCCACCAATTCTTGGCCCTCCCCCATCTCGCTTCAATGGTCGCTTGTCTTCTAGTTTCAACTCATACGCAATCGCAGAGCGTCGCTCCAGTCCAATTAACAAGTACATTTTCAACCAAGCGGACAATGTCAGTTCAACCGTTTCTCTTTGGAGTCCTCGCGTCTCGCTAAGACTGGCATGACTCAAGGTGCACACTTTGTTACAGATTGGAAAACAAGCAGCACTTGCCCGAACACTCGAGACCCTATCTGTTTCTTATCGGAAACCTGCCTGCAAGATGCGGGTTCTGTGATTACCTGCGATCCCCCAAAAGCCGCACTGGCGGCGCGTCCTTATTGCCTTTGTCTGTAAATTCAAATACTGGTCAAGCCGGTGTGGGAATTGTTCTGAGTTCCCGGACTGAAGCTGCCCTGGTTGACTGGATCCCCATCAATAGTCGGATGTGCGCTATTAGATTGGCTGGCTTGTTCAGAGCTTTGAAGTCGCGAGTAGACAAACGGTGCCTACGCGCCCACAAATTCTAGCGCTGATTCGGTGAAAGATGAATTCTATTACCAGCTGAACGAGCTCCTCCGCCACAGGAAAAGTACGGATACAGTGGTGCTGGCTGGAGATTTGAACGCCCAACTAGGAAAACTGTCCACCGATGACCATCATTTGGGTGGCCAAACACGGTGTAGGCTCACGAAATGATAACGGTGAGCGGTTGCTAAACCTGTGTGAAGATGCTCGTCTGTTTCTCGTGAGCGCTAACTTCCGACGCAGCAACCGCAGAAGGGTAACATGGCGCCCACCCGCTTCAAACTAGCCATGGACGCAAGTCGACCACATCGCGATAACTGATCGCCGGAGAGCCTGTGTCCAAAACAGTCGCTCAATTTGGATCACGAGCAAGGACTCTGACCACGTAGTCGTTTGTGCCGATCTTACCGTTCGCTCCGGTGGGCGCATGCGGCGTCGCTGTGAGCACATAGATACGTAACAGCTGGCTAAGCAAGATGTCCAAAATGCGCAGCAAAGTACGCTGACATCCAGGCTAAGTAAACGCTCTCTGAACACAGCAAAAAGCCTCTGGTCGCATATTCACATGCGTTAATAGCAGCAGGCATGTTTTCATGTGGTAAATCAAGTTGTCAAGCTGGACATTGGGTTTCTATGCAGTCTCTAAAACTTATGGATGCTCGCCGACACATTCGGGTTGGATGCGAACACGAGATTCGCAAAGAACTCAGGTCGAAATTGCGTGCTAGCCTGAAGAGAGACTGCGAAGAATGGTGGTCTAATCGTGCATCAGGAAATGGCCGCTGCCCTTGGTAAACATCAGAAGTTATTTCGCTTGATGCACGAAACGGGTAGGAGAGCTGGTGTTGTCGATACCATATGTGAGGAGAGTGGTGGCCGATCTACAGTTTGTCAAAACGCTTGGAGCGTTGGGCCGAACACTGAAAAGCAGCTTAATCATCCAGTTACCAGGTTCTCCTTCGGCCACCCATTGTCCATCTCCCTGGACCACCTCACGGACCCGCCATCACGCGCAGAAGTCGAAGGTGAAGTCAGACTGCTGAAAGGCCGCAGGAGCGGGGAGAATCCCTCCAGCTATTTTCAAATTCGGGGGACCTGTTCTTGCAGATGATCTGCACAACTTATGAAAGTGCGGGAGCATGAAACCATCCCAGCAGACTGTAGCCGCTCGATAATAGTCGCAATTTCAAGGGGGCTCATATTCTGAATGCGGTCCTCCTAGAGAGATCAGTTTGCGTCTAAGGTACTCGCCTCGGTCGCTCTTCATAGACGTGCTGGCAGAAGTGAAAGCCGGATTCGTGAGAAGCAAGTCGGATTTTATCAAAATCACGGCTGTATTGATCACATCTTCACACTACGTCAATTGTTGGAGCACCGCGATATTTATCGGCGGGCCACTGTAGTCGTGTTGCGAAACCTGACCTATCAAGTCGACAGACATAAAGAGGCAACTTACGTTCTATCAACGCTGCCTTCGCAGTTTAGCTCATGGCTGGTGAGAGCACCGCGTGAGCAATGAGTGTGTTCGGCGCCACTGATTTGGTGCAGGAACAGCGAGTGAACCGCTCGGCACCAGTATGTCACGCACCAGGATCCGATGGCTGGGCCACGTGTTGAACACCCCAGCCCACCGACTCTCGTGACGTGCGTTGTTTACATGTCCAGGTTGTGCATGGAAGATGAGCTGCTCCCCGGCGAACGACTTGGCTTAGAATAAGCTGACGATATTGCCTTTATGTATGAGGTCACAGATGTGCAAAGCGACACTATACAGATTAGCACTCGCTGTCAGCCGCTTCGGACTTTGCTTTGCACCTTCGAAGTGCAAAATTTTAATCCAAGATTGGCGACCGCCTACTGCACTGACTCTTGATGGGGATCAGCTAGAAGTCGTCCAGAAATTTAACTACGGGCAGTTGTAACAGCGCTTGTGGAATGGAGGACAAGGTCACGAACCGTATAGCAAAAAACTCGAGGCGATTTTGCTACCATCCGCCATTTATGGCGTTGGGGCGACATTAATCTCGCTCTGGAGGGTAGATTACAAAATGCAGCCGTACGCTGGACCCCACTCTACGGTTGTGAAACCTGGCACATTAGATCTGCTGACATAAAGACGCCAGTTAGGCTCGACCACCAGTGCCTTCGCAGTTTGGCTCACATCTGGTGGGAACACGGCGTGAGCAATAAGTCTTGTTTATGGCACAGGAAGAGGATATGAACCACTCAGCACCGTTAGTTCACGCATCAGGCTCCGATGGCTCGGCCACGTGTTGCACATGTCAGCCCACCAGCTCGCGCGACAAGCGTTGTTTTCGCGCCACGGGTGTGGATGGAAGAAGGGAACGGTTAACTAATAAATGGTTTGGTCAAGAGGAATGAAGGCCCTCACGTCGAAGTTGGCCTCAGTTGGAGCCTAAAGATGGACGAATGGGGTCCGAAAAACTTTCGGCTGGATACACTTGTTTACATGGATAGCAGCTGACTTCACTGGCGTTTGTGTTGGAAGTTTCTAATTCCCTCCCCGTCCCGCTTAGCCGCATCTCCAACCACGATCTCATTTCCTAGACACAACGTAACTCCTTTTGCGGCACAATAGCCGGCTGTTAGCTCTCCGGAACGATGTCCATCCGCTAATGGCGACTCAGCTGGCGTGCCTCTGTTGCATGTTTTTCTTTTTTTCTTATACTTAGCGGCACAATAGGTGTTTTCTATCCCTAGCTAACGAGTAAAATGATGAATGATGACAAGAGCCTTCGTGCACGCTAGCGAGTTCGGTGATTTAAAAAATTTTCTCCTGGCCTCCGGGCTGCTTTACTCAGGATCCTGAGTAGGTTTCTCCTACACGAAAGTCGTGTTATCCTCATCGTGGAAGCTGGCTCCCAACGGTTTGCGATATACATCCATCGCCTCGCTGCCTTGCGAGTCAGGTGTTTAGTACCTAAGACACCCGGTGACGTCGACCAAGTCAACTCTCTTCCTCGGCCTGGGCGACCAGGAAGCCCCATGCCTAAACAAATTATGGATAAATGTTTCAAGGACTATTTGTAAGTAGTAGGGGGATCTATTAGGTATTTGTGTGGGTTCGTCGCAGTTAGACACAGACAGACAGCCGCCACACATCCAGGAAAGCGCTATACGTCCGTTTTGTCCTATTGGGACTCGTCAGTAGCGCGCACCCGCCGAATTCTGCCGGATTCGAACCCACGACCTTACTCTTCGTGCGCTCGCTGTGCTCCCTGCCAATGATACCCCCGGCCGAAGTGCTGACAGTCGAACAGAATAATAGTAGTAACAACAGTCTAACGAATAGACATATAAAGACAAAATAAACCATGGAAATCAGTACAAGAAGAAAGGTTTAAGGCAAGGTCATCATGGGACACGAGTTGAAGTTGAGCAGTACACTTCAGTTATAGTACCGCAATAAAGAAAAACGGAACGTTTTGTTATTTTGGACACGCCACTTTTTTCATCTTTGTCCCTTTCAACTGTTAAGTATTAAGCATCTAAATCTATACAAGTATATACAGAGATCTACTGGTTTAGACTGCGCGGCATATTCTGAATTGTTTTCAGCCATCGGCACTCTTGATTCTTTGGTCCCCAGCCAGATGGACGTGTTGATCCAACGGTAGTAAGACGTGAAATTAACGATTGCATATGATGTCTCCAAATACACGGCGGGACTGACACGCGTTCTCTTCCAACCAGGTTCTGCACGAGCGAAAATGACGCAATGGGGCAGGCGCTCAGCTGACATGCGCAGCACCTGACCGAGACATCTTAACTGACGCAGCAAAACCAGCGTGTTGGGGGAATATTCGCATCCCCTAAGACACGACGTCGGACTTCACCGTTGCAGATACTTTGCTGCCATCACACACGAGTTATCCTCCTCAAGCACCCGCTGTAAAAGGCCGAGATGCCCCAATCGCCAAACGGCTTAGAATGGTTCGCATGCTCTGTGGGTCGTCGTCAAGTAAAGCGATGTCATCGGCATAAGCTAAGTAGGTCGCTAGCTTGTCCGGCAGTAGTTGCAGACCAACATTTTGACAACCTTCCAGAGCTATTGACAGGATGTCTTCAGTCACAAAAGTGAAGAGAAAACAGGACATAGAGCAGCCCAGTCGTACACTGCTATTGACAGCAAAGGACGACGAAAGCTTATCATAGACCCTCACTCTATCGGAGATTTGGAGGTAGAGTGCGCGTAGGGTGGCAGTGTACTTCTCAGGGACCCCGTTAGTTAGCAAGCAAGACCACAGCGCAGGTCGATCGACTGAGTCGAATGTAACACGGATGTCTAAGAATGCAATGACGGTAGACCTCCGGTAAAGGTGGCTGTGTTCCAGGATTTGGCAGAGCGTGAATATTTGATCCACCTATCCGCGGCAAGGTCAGAAGACAGTTTGTTATTCCCGGTACTGCGATTCACGAATTGGGGATAGTCTATGGAGCAGAATCGATGGTAATAACTTGGAAGCAACCGAAATGAGACTATCCCCCCCGATGATTGGTGCATGAAGTGCGAGCACGCTTCTTAAAAATGGGGACAACAACTGATTCGCCTAAGGAAGAAGGTACCTTTTCTTCAATCCAGATTTTGGAGGACAACGAGGTTAGCTGGTTGGTGATAACTGCACTTCCAAAGTTGAGCAGCTCCGCAAGAAGTCCGCTGGAATCGGCGAAATTGAATCATCTTAGAAGTTGAATAACAACACAAACTTCCGCCTCGCTGGGTGGATCAAGTGTGACGACCCAGGGCGGGCAGCTGGGTTCTCAGGGAATACAACTGGACGGTGAGAGCCAATTGAGCTGGGAAGAAAATTGTTCGGCCCATCGATCCGAGCAACTCTGCAGGTTGTAAATCGGCGAACCACAAGTTATGCAACGAGTTTCACTGATACCAGGAATTCTGAGGATAGTGGATTTAGTGAGCTGGAAGAGCTTGTGAGTATTGACAGAGAGGACAGCGGTCTCCATTTCCGAAGCACGCTAAGACCACCATGCTTCACGATCACAGCGTAAACTTCGAGTTACCGACCGACAGAGCGGTGCACTTTGTTATGGTTAGACTTCACTGGGATATTCCTGCGGCGTTCAAATAGATCCATGGAGCGCGTGGAGATTCAGGCCTTCATAGAGTGCTGAGTAAGATCACAGACTAACTGTTTGGAAGAGATCACGGTCCTCTGCAAGAAGGCCCAGTGAGCATCAATGTCTTGAGGAGGGTCACAGCTAAGTGCATCGGCCAGGGAAGTTTATCTCTATCCATCTTACGGTTCACCGTTTTCAGTGACCAGAAATTCATGCAGATGTTTGCACAGACAATAGCAAGGTCTGAGTCAAGAAATGTGATCCAGAATGAACTGCAATCTTCTACACAACCCTGTCATCCGAAACGGATTGCAATCAATAAGAGACCATGATTAAGACGCAGAAGCAGGTCGCCAAGTAGCGAAACGTTCCTTCGAATGCTGAAAGCTGGTGCTGGAGAGATGAATGAATGTGTTCACACTGTGTGAGAATTAGCTCCCCATTATCTGACGGGCTCTCATGCAGCGCATGGTGATCAATGACGTGACTTTCGCATGATGACAAACGACCGACCCCTTGATTTGAGATCCCCAGCAAGAACAACAATGTCGGATTTGTAAGCTCTGATCAAGAGCTGGTGAAGTTCACGATAGAACTCGTCCTTGCCCGAGTCGGAACTGCGGTCAGTTGGAGCATAAGATGAGACCGCAAGGAAGTTGCGTCTCTCCTCACGATATCTGTTGATTCTGCACGAACCCCCAAACCGAACGGTGCACAGTCGGCTATTAATTGGAAACCAGTCCAGCAAGGCGGTCTCGGTTTTGCTACTTAGCGCTACGCCAACGCCAGCCAAAGCTGCTCCAGCTGCTTCTGTGTCACCAGATAGACGCAGGTGAAATATGGTTCCATGGTCCGTGGAAGATTTCAACACAATCACAGTACTGGGATGTTGCAAGCGCGTTTTGGAAAGGCAGCAAACATCGATGGCGTGGGATTTCAAAGTGCGCGCAAGACGGCTGTGTTGCCCGATCTGCATGAGCGTACGCACATTAAAGCCTGCCAGACGGAACGAGGACCGAGGCCGAAGGAAGGCCACTGGACGAGCACCGCGAGGGTCGACGAAACATTCGGAAGTAGAATCATGAAAATAGAAGCAGCTGGTAGCGGACAACAGTGATTGGCAACAAGTGAACAAGTGAAGTGTGTATAGAGTGGGCAAGTAGCAGAAGCTAAAGCAAATGAGTGCGATATATCAGATGAACAAGCCGTGGTTTTGTCAATGGGCGTGATACTACCCGGTTGCCCAATCGAATATGCTAAACCGCGTTCTACCACCACATCAGCGTTCAATTACTATATTAAACATTTGTCCATTACCCCGCACCTTATGAAGCAAGACCTTAGATCCGAAGGTGCGCCACCAATGGTAATTACAAGCCTTTTCTGGCGCCCCTTTGCCAATTCAAGCTGGCAAGCTTTAACGTTCGGACGATGATGCAGAGCAGATCACAGGCAGCCCTTGCTTGCACACTAGCGACTACTGTCACTCAGGTCTGTTGCATCGCTGAAACCCGATTAAAGGACCCTGGCACGACGCGACGATTGGTTTCACTGTATGCGAGTTCTGGTGGCATTTTCACATTGCGCTTGGACAGAGGTTATACCGCATAAGCCGTTGGTCTTGGCAGTGTGGGGAATGCGTTGAACACACCTACTGAGGCCACGCTAGTTAACTGGATCCCTGTAAATAGTCGATTTTGCACGATCCGACTTGAAAGTTCAGTGCAACCATCCAGCCGCAGAGCCGGAAGACGTTCGTTGTGGAAGAGTACGCTCCCCATAGAATGCAGTCGGAAGTCAGATAAGGATGAGTTCTGTGGCCAACTGACCGACCTAACAGAAAAGTGCTGTATGGACACCATTGTGCTTGCCAGAGACTAAAACACGCAGGTCGGCAAAGTTCAAGTTGACGAAAGTAAACTCAGTGAAAATGGCTCTCGCAGAAAAGGCAGAGATGATCGCCTACTTCAATTCTGCACAGATCACGGCTTCTTCCTGTCGAGCACAAACATTCAGCGATCACGACAACAACGCGCCACCTAGAGGCCCCCATCACCTACCCAGCCGTATGGACACAAATTGATCACACTGTCATCAGTTATCGATGACAGAGCTGCATACGGAATTGCAAATCAAGCTGGAGCACCTAGCTCACTTAAGATCGCACGCTCGTGTGTGGCCAGACCGCCTCAAGTTTTAGTGGATCGCAACAGTGTCGCTGGAAACCGCTTGATGTGGCTGAGGTTTTTGTCCCAAGCGTTCTCAGAGCCTTTTGGGATGCGTTGGACTTAAATTTCAAGAGCATATCGTGCTCTGACGTTGCAACACATTGGCTACACATCTGAGTCGTCACGCACAACTCAATGAACCTGGTCTGTGGTTTCACTAGTAGTCCGGTAGCCCCCCCAGATCCCTGCCAGACCTCCCGAAACATTTCTAGCCATTCGTACAGGTGTTGGGTAGCATTCATTGCACCGGACTAATGCTGTACTCAAACAGCTTCTGCACGAGCCCTGGTGGACGTAGCGGGTCACTGAGATGGAGCAAGCGGCCGCTAGTGGGAGCTTCCGAAAGCATTGGTTTCTGGTCCGATTTAATGGCGGTAATAGGCCGACTGCAAGCGGAGCTTTGTGCCAAATAAATGACGAGCCAAAACACTGTCAACTTGTGTGTTTGGCGGAGCAGTTTTAACAGCAGCTTAACTGGCAAGCAGCAACGATGAGTTCTCCCTCAGGAATCCAGAGTGCTGCTTGGTGTAGACGTTTCACCACCATCAGAAACTAAGGTTGCTCATGAGGTTCGCCTCCTGCTCTTTACAAAGATGGAGGTCTATCAGTTGTTTGGGAGTTAACTTCCCTCTTCCAAGAGGTTTGGACTACCAAAGCAAACCCGTCTGATTGGAGTCTAGCGGATATCATGCCCGTATTCAGAAAGTGCCCAGACAGATCGTGTCAAACACAGATGGGTTGGTTTCATCTGCGTCGCATCCAAAGTGCACACCGGAGACAGCCTGGTACGCGAACTAAACATACGCGAAGAGCTAGCTGGGTTCCGCTCTGGTCGGAATTGTATGGATGACACCTTTACGCTTCGCCAAAAACTCGAGCGTCGTCAAATGATCGGCTGGCCAACGAACGTTGTCTGTTTAAACACACGAGCTGCGTTTGACGCAGTTGATAGAGTTGCTCTCTGGAGTTTTCGGTTGAAAAGGGGAGTGCCCGAGAAGTATGTCAACATTCTTTAAGCCATGTATTCGCGCACCTAGGACCGAATGCAGGTTTAGGGCGGGCCTTTGCTTCTCTCCAAAATCACCAGTGGCGTGAGACAGAACTGCACAGAATCAGCTTTATTGTTCTACTTCGCTATGGACGACATCCAAGAGAGGGCTCTAGGGAGTTGCAGACCCAGTGGCGTCGAGCTGCTTTCGGGAGACCGTCTTCGCGACTTGTAGTAAGCAGACGACATCGTCATAACTTGTGATTCTTAACAGGCCGCCTAAAATATGCTGTGTAAGCTGGAGGTGTCCGTCTCCAGTTTAGAATGACTTTCGCCCCTCAGGTCATTCTCTGGAAGTGGTAGCCAAGTTGGTTTAGCTTGGAAGCTCTAATGGTTTAACAGATGAGATTTCTTTACCAGTCGCCAATGCTCGGGTTGGATATTCTAATCTCCGCAATTTCTGGCGTTGACGCGACCTGTGTTTCTCCCTGAAGGGTCGAGTCTACAATGCGGCAGTGAGGGCGGTCCTGCTCTACGGTTGCGGGACTTGGCTTGTTCGTGTGCACTGTTCCTAGGATGTCTGCTTTCGAGAACCGCTGTTTTTAGTGCATTGCTCAAGGACGATGGACATATCCCGTTAGTGACCTTGCCGGCCGCTGAGTTTCAAAACTTCACTGCATAAGCTTCGGTGGCTTGGGCACTTGCTTCACATACTTACTGGGAGTTTACATCGCCGTATATCCATCGCGCGCGCAGAAGTCGGCTAGAAGTAAAAACAAGGTGGAGAGCGAATGACGTGGGTCAATAGTAAGAAGTCGCTAACCTCAAATTTGACCGCGGTAGGGTGCCCTCGACTCCCTGGCTGGGGCACAAGGATCACGAACACAGCAGAAAACCCTCTCGAAAATGGCTAAAAACCGTGCACAAAATGACGTGTAGCCCTCCGGGAAGCAAGAAGGATGGGCCCGATCACGTAGTCATGTATTAAGATTACGCTCGAATATTTATAGAGTATACACGCAATTTACAACAATCCGTCTCAATGTCTCATCCCTGTTAATTGCATTGTGTCGTTGGCTCCCTTTCCATTGGTTTATGCTTGCTCGCGACGTTCACCCTGTCTAAATCACTTTGGCTTTCTTAGTCGATGTACGATTGGCGGGATTGGGCCCGCGAGCTTCTTCCCTCGGTCCAATGCCACAAGCCTTGCCTCAAGGATGCACGAGTATGCGCTCCTTCGTCTGCTGGTGCCTGATTGGTCACTTGCACGTTCAGTGGATAGTTGCATGGCGGTCGCGATTACGGGCCAACTATTTCCTGAGTGGCTGACCAATCTGCTTCTGAAAACATGCTCACTCCTTATCGGTCTGGCCTGTGACGTTCGATCGGCATTATAGCGTTTCCAATCACCAGCATTTCCAGCCTCCAACACACAAGAAGGAACATGCGAGAAAAAGTGGCCAAGTCTAGCAACCACAAGGCATAACTGCTCGCGCCATAGGATTGTAGATTCGGTGTGAAAGATGGCAAGAACGGATGAAAGTAATTAGTCTTTGGAAAAAGAAAGAACTCGTTCGTTAAAGCAGTAACGCCAAGGTGGCTTCCATAGGTAGACAAACCTATCGATTATTAATAAAATGTAAGGCGAACGGTGAAAAGAGGAGCAACTATTGATCAGCCCTGATGGAAGATCATAAGCTTCTAAGAAGTAAAGGCCACGCCTAAGTGTAACACCGACAGTCTTAAGCAACGGGGTATATAATGGGCGGTTTGCGAGGCAGCATAAATCGAAGCGAAACCGGCTCTTCGGAGACAATTCGATGTCCGCGTCTATCTGGCATTTCATCCGTAACGGTGAATAAGTGGTTTGATTAGTGTTCACGGTTTCTCAGGTACTCTGTTGATTAATAAACAAGCCCAGAGAGCTGCTTTGTCAACAGGATCATACGTTAACTCTTATGTTCAAGGAAACGATGTTGCTTGACCGGTTTGCATTGCGCAGATTTCGCGCAGAGTAGAGCTGATCAACACAGTACCGACCTGAGTGAAACCTAGCCCGCGCTTCGTGTATGCGCTGGTTGTGTACTTGACTGAGCCGCCTTAAGAGAGGGGAGCACTTTAGATGCAACGTAGATGAAACTTACTTCTAGAAAGTTAGCGCGTTTTGTCCTGTAACACATTTTGAAGACAAGCCAGACAATCTACAAACTTTAATAGAGCAGCACAATCTCGGTGATTCAAAAATCCTGGGGAAGTTAAGCCGGCTTATGGATAAGAGATGGCCCACTATCTCTGAAAAGGGTCAGAGGAAATCTGTCTGAAGCATGGGACTTAGTGGTGCTCCAGAACACGAAGCTCACAATTAACCTCGATCTTAGATGGCCGTATAACATATACACAGCGAGGAGCATTGTAAATTTCTGACGAAAAAATCACTAGTGCTGGTGGTCAGATGAATTGCGGTTGGAGGTGCATGGTCCAATGTACAAGTCGATGCAGATCCTCTGTTGGTTATGAGCTGACTGCAAGTGAATTATTGTAACACCGTTTAGTCAAAAATTGTGCCATCCGTGGCGCAGAACAGAAGAAAGCTGATGCGAATTTCTTGATGTGGCTGCCTGTTTCAACTTGATGACAACCTGCACCCATCAGACATCGCGATCCTTCCCGAGGGGCCATCTGATTACAGCGCTAATAGACTTGCAAAGTTGGCTGTACTCAAAACCAACGGGAGTCGATTAGCGGGTTCCAAGAATTTAAAGGAACCGTACAGAGATCAAGTGGTTGATGGCCTCCCTAGTTGTGGTAGTAGACTTGCGTATCATATTGTCCAACGCGCCGCTTTCAGCGACGCTGTTGAGTGCTACGAAAATGCAAATCTACCTCAAACGCACACGAACGCATGACGCAAAACAAGATGGGTACTCTAAACTAAAGTACATCCCGTTTTGCAGCCTGTGGACCAGGTGGTAGAGGGATTTAGAAGGTATAGTTTGCCGTCTCCATGCATGATTGGGTGAAGTCTGAAGATGGGTCGTGGATCGAATGGAAAATAGATATAACAGGTGTAAGAAGACGATCGGACTGATGCATACTGTCTGCAGAACGGGTTTCATCGGATAGTCCACAAGTTATGCACATTTAAGATTTTCACTTTAAAATACCGTCCTAGTGCGATTGAGTTCTACAGGTTTCTTCGTATAGCGTAACTTTCGTTTGCATGTGGATTCATTGCACTAGGGTGCGCAGAAGACAGTTGACTTATGACATAGACTAACACAAAGAGCAACCGTTCGGCCAGTGCTGTGACAAGTCTCCAATGACGAATAAATTAAAGTAGCGGATAGGTGCACGGCCATGCTGTGGTGAACTGATGCGTTCTGGAGAACGTATAGTGGTGATAAGAGGCCGAGTAACCATTAAAGTCAGCTAAGATAGCCAATAAACATGGGTTTGTGGAAAGTACGTGCCGGAGCGGAACAGATAAAGAAAAGGACACCCACCTGACTTGACCACAACAGACAGGACACTTGCAGCCAGGTAACGCCGGTGCTGTTCTAGGTGGAACGTGGTGAATTTCTTCCTCGGATGGGGCGGGAGATTTCGTTGGCTTATGCTGTGACCACAACGCGGAGGAACCTGCAAGTGTTAGAGTGGGTCTCAGGCGAGCGACGAGATAATATCGTGATCGGCAGTTTGGTATTCCGAATTGAAGAGGTGAGAGAATGAATTGCTGAAAAAGATTGGCCAAAAATAAATAGGCGATGACCTCACGTCAAAAATACCACATAAAAAGTGGCTCAGAAGTTAAGAGCTGAAAGAAAATTTGAAACGACAAACCTCCGTGGGACTCGTAGCAGGAATATTAGAAGCTGCAGAGTGAGGCGATGCCGCATTCCGTGTAGCCTCTTCAAGCACATACTTGTAAACGAAACGGTTTTGAAAGAAAAGGACACACAGGATCGAGTAATGACCATCAAACGAGCGACTAGTGTCCGCCGTACAAACGTCATAGGTTCGGTGTCGTTGTAAGCTGCTTTATACGAAGCTTGTCAATAAGCCACAATTAAAAGGCCATTCACTACAGTTCACAAATTACTCAGGTATAAAGAGGAAATAGGACAAAGGAAGCCAACTTTCACTTAGTTGTCGCTCTGAGGAAAACACACAATGAACCATCGTTATCATCAATCCATGTTAGTTGTGGGTGAAAAAACACCTCAGTTAATGTGCCACAATGCAAAGAACGCAGCACATAAAAATTCAGAAAGTGAGTACTCTAAGGTTAAATATTATGTCACACAATGAAAGTCAGCTCTGACTGGCTAACGTAGGCTCGGTCTCCAGGTAAACACAAATATCTGCCGAATGAGCATACAGGTTCACGTCCACACCAGTCCTATAAAGCACGAGGTCCAATCCACTAATTACTTTGCAGGCAGAAAAAAGAAAAGGGTAAGAGCTCTGGCTTCCTCGTAGCTGAAAGCATAAGTGCCTAAAATGTCATCTGTTAACTACAGGTTGTTAGTTTGAATAGTACATCTTGCGGTAATCTCGGAAGCAAAATCGGATGACCTTACCAGAGGCTCACAGTGCAGGCTTATACACTACATGAAAAAGGAGCGTATTCCAGCAAGGTGACAATAATCGAAGTGGGAAGAGTGAGCGCCAAGCACGCGCGCACAAAAGTATGGTCAAAATCCAACTATGGGCTCCAAAGTGACCGACAGTCTTGAACAGATGTGCGTCATCTGTAGCTAATGGTAATAGGGTCAAGCTGGGTCTAGGTCATAGAGGAATTTGGTAAGCGCCAGGTGACGCGATGTGAAGGTTTGTGCTGCAGAACAGTGCTACTAAGATAAAGGTTGTGGTCGGCGCACAGTTGCAGGATTCGATCACCATTGTCTGTACGGCGGGCATTGACTTTGAAGCGACCTCCCAGGTGTGGTCCATAGTCTGGAAGACATTCAAGTCATCAGCATTAATCACGATGTCGCTCGATTGGGAGCACAGGTGTTGACACCGATTATGCACTTGTATGTGCTGACCTGCGGATGCGCTTTGGCGGACGCCCAAGACGATATTGTGAGCGCATTGACACCGGCAGACTGGTGAAGCCAGCTGTTCTGAGCGCCTAGCAAATTACGCTGTCATCCGAGTTGGATAAACGCTCACTGGATGCAATTGAAGCTCATTGGTCTCATATGCAACAGGCCTTACTAGCAGCAGGCAAATTCTCATGTGGTATGTCTAATCGCCAACATGGATATTGGGTCTCTTCACAGTCTTTGGAACTTATAGATGCTCGCCGGCATATTCCGGCTGGAAGCGAACACAATGAAACTCGCAAAAAGCTCCGGGCAAAACTCTGTGCTAGCCTGAAGATAGCCCGCGAATCCTGGTGGTCTCGTCGTGCAACAGAGATGGAAATGGCCGCTGCCCTTGGTAACCATCGCGAGTTATTCCGGCTGAGACGCGAAACCGGCAGCAGGAGACCTGGTGTTAGTGAAACTATACATGACGAGAGTGGACAGCCTATCCACAACTTATCAAAACGCTTAGAGGGTTGGGCTGAGCACTTTGAAAGGCAATCTAACCGGTCGGAATTGTGAGATTTCTCGCCGGCCAGTGATCGTCCTACACCCTGGGTTGTCCCTTTGGATCCACCCTGTCGCTCAGAAGTCGAACGTGAGATCGGACTGTTGAAGTTAAATGAAGCCGCGGTATCAGATGACCTTCTTCCAGCCTTCTTCAAATTCGGGTGACTTGCTCTGATGGATGATTTATACGAGTTACTAGTGAAGCTGTGGGAGCAGGAGGCTGTCCCAACCGATTGGAGCCGCTCCGTCACAGTCCCAGTTTACATAGGACGCTCACGTTCGGAATTAGTCTGATCTCCATCGCCTCCAAATTGCTTGCCTCTGTCATCCCTCACAGACTGACTGGCACTTGTGAAAGCCATATTCGTGAAGAGCAAGACGGGTTTCGAGGTCGTGGTTGCACTGGCCACATCTTCACTTTGCGTCAGTTGTTGGAGCACCGTGACATATATTGGCGGCCCACCGTTGTCGTGTTCCTCGATATCAAAGGTGCATTCGATTCGGTGGATAGACGTGCACTTTGGGACTATCTACTCAGGAAAGGTGTACCTGAGAAATAGGTAAATATTATCCGATCATTATACGCGCATAGCTAAGGCAGAGTGAGGGCTTACGGCAAGCTGTCGTCGCCCTTTAATATCTACAGCGGTGTGAGACAAAGATGCCCGCTGTCACCTTTCCTCTTCAACTTCGCTATTGACGAAGTCATGGAAATCGCGTTCACAGGACACGACTTAGAAGGTATGGATCTGCTCCCAGGAGAACGACTTCTTGACTTGGAGTATGCTGATGATATTGCCCTCATCTGTGACAGCTCACAAACGTGCCAAGTGGCACTGGACAGATTAGCACTAGCTTTCCGTCACTTCGGGCTTTCCTTTGCACCCTCGAAGTGCAAAGCGTTCCTCCAAGATTGGTCTGGACCGAATCCTACGCTGATCCTTGGTGGGGATCAGCTAGAAGTCGTTCAAAAATTCAACTACCTGGGAAGTTGTATCAGCGCCCGTGGGATTGAAGATGAAATCACGAATCGTATAGCAAAAGCTCGGGGCGCTTTTGCTAACCTTCGCCACTTATGGCACCGGCGCGACATCACTCTCACCCTGAAGGATAGAGTGTACAAGGCAGCAGTACGTTCGACCCTACTGTACGGTTGTGAAACCTGGCCGCTTAAAGCAGCGGACCTGAAGAGGCCAGTTACGTTCGACCACCGGTGCCTTCGTAATTTAGCTCACACTTGGTGGGAACACCGCGTGAGCAACGAGCGTGTTCGACGCCTTGTTTACGGCACAGGAAAAGGAAATGAACCGCTCAGCACCGTTATTTCACGCATCAGGCTCCGATGGCTCGGCCACGTGTTACGCATGCCAGCCCACCGACTCCCGCGACGTGCGTTGTTTGCGCGCCGGGGGTGTGGATGGAAGAAGAGGAGGGGTGGCCAAGCGATGACTTGGTCGAGAGGAATAAAGGCCCTCACTCCTGAGCTGGCCTCGGTTGGAGCATCTCGGCTCCCTGGTTGGGGTCCGAAAGACGATGAACACGTTTGGTTGGACACACTTGCTGATATGGCTAGGAGCCGACCTCAGTGGCGTTCGTGCTGTGAGTTTCTTTGTCCCACCCCATCCATTTTAGCCTCCCCCTCCAACCACGATCTCATTATTTAGCCTTATATAATTTAGCATAATTTTTTTGGGTGCACAGCAGCCGGCTGGTAGCTTACCGGAACGATGCCCATCCGGTACCGGTAGCTCAGCCAGCTTGCACCAGTTGCATTTTTCCCTCCTTTTTTCTACGTATTGCGGCACAGTAGCTGAGGTGTTCCCCACCTCAAGCTA
Organism: Dicrocoelium dendriticum; assembly: GCA_944474145.2. Lineage (NCBI taxonomy): Eukaryota > Metazoa > Platyhelminthes > Trematoda > Plagiorchiida > Dicrocoeliidae > Dicrocoelium > Dicrocoelium dendriticum. The sequence goes on along the minus strand of OX104064.1, from coordinate 207,763,085 downwards.
ACGTGTATGATGATGATGATGACGATGCCAGTATTTTTGCAATAAGAAATGATGAAAGATAGTGATAGAAATCTTCACCGATAGTGTCTGAACTGAATTCAGCAGAGGAACAAACGGAAGCTTTGAAAAGGCACCTAGCCTTCAGACGCTGCCCAGTAACCTCAATAGAGGTACGAAGTTGAACCGCACATATGCGGCTCTTCAGCGGCATCGAATCGAGCAGATTGCTTTCAACAAGCTTGCCGAAGGCCGTAGCAACACCGCTAACACCTTGAGCCATTGACACAGTATCGTCAGATACGCGAAGAGCGTAGCCACCGTCATCCGATTCAGAACCAGTTAGTTGAAAATGTGTCACAATACCGTTGCCCTGCATGCGTGTTTGGGAGACACGGTAAGCATAAACACATGAAGAGTAAAGAGTGAGTAAGTGCTGCTTGCTGGTCGATTGAACCTAGAGTGCGGACGTAAAAAATAAAATTAAAAATAATGTAGGCTGTACGCGATAACGGCGCTTCTTTGCCGCGCGACTACTACGAGTCGCGCGTGGCTCGGGTATACCGCGAGGATGGCCGTTCCTACGTGGGTTCAAACCGGTGACCTAATGATTGCAAGCCAGACGTGCAGACCACTTGACCACCGATCGACACAGCGGACGTAAAAAGAACAAATGTGAGATGAGATTCTAGGTTTGATGGAAGAGATACATTTATAGATGTGAGCAGCTTCGAGATCAGTAGTAGTCCCTTGGTAAATAAGCGGGGAAGATGAGAGTTGAGAGGGGAAGGAAAAATAAAAAGAAGAATGGAAAATATTGCCAACAACGTCGAGCGGGCAAATGATATTTCTCAGCTGACCACTGCAAAAGAAGGGTTTTGTTCGAGGTGCCCTACTTCTAGCCTATGACAGCAGTCTGACCTACAGGGCAGTGGAGGATTTGGAGGTTCGCTTGATGGATTGCAGTCGGAGCCTTTGGCTCAATAGCATGAACCCACAAGGCAGTGGGGAGCAAGTCCAGATCGGGAATGTGATTGTAGAGACCCATTGGGATCTGTTTGAGGTTCGTTACACACAGTCTTTGAGAAGTTATGAATCTGTCCACACAGACAAAAGCAGAGATCACGAAGGACAGCGTTCAAGAGAGACTGCTTATGAAAAGAAACAAAATACACTCAAAGATTATGGTAACCAATAATTGTAGTGCCAGTGAAGTTTCAACTAGCAATCAAGACGGTAAAGGACATAATAAACGGTAATATTTGATTGAAGAGAGGAACTGACCTGATAAACGTAATTACAGTCGATAAGTGCTTGTAGTAATTCTGCCCAAGGTTTAGTTCCATCAAAACCTTTGACGTTTTCAAGCAATATAAACTTTGGGAGCACGCTTATTAGCATCTACACAAGAAACGACAGAACGTACGCAGGTATAAGGCGAAGCACATGCATAAACGAGGAACATCTGTCATCCGTTTCACATTTGTGCTTTCCCAGTCTAGTAAATGGTTGGCATGGAGGGCTCATGCACCACAAGTCAGCACCAAAAGTGCGCGTTTCATGGACTGTCAAACTCTGAACAGTAAAGTAGATTAATTTAGAATTTACCTCGATCTCCCGGTTGATCGAATTCGAAAACGGGAAGTTTCTACGATAAACGGAAGTAGCCGTATCATTAATGTCAATTGCAGCGACAATCGAAAAATTTAGTTTGGTCTCTGGGACGTCTATGTTAGCAGTCACATGTTCGTCTACCAATGAGAGCATAATGCATGCCGCCGACACCGGAGTACAATTCTAATACTCTCATTCGAAGGAGAGCTCGAAAGCGTGATTATATGATAACCTTTGGAAGAATTTTGAATTCAACAGGAAGGTAGCATAAGTTCAGAGCAACATTGCACCAGAGGATATCAAGGAAAGTTAAGGCTATAGCAATAACTGTCATACCTGAGAAAACTGTACAACCATAGTAGTCAAAAAACTGGATCCAGTGAAATAAAGAGGTCGCTAAAAAACGAAAGCAGGAGGGCGAATGTTGAGTTAGCAATAATGCTAAAATCTAGGTGTATCGAGGTAAAGAGAATTGAGATCCATGATAAGATTATAGAGGAATGCAGAAAACAATAGCTGGGTTGCATTGCGCTAGTTTGACGTAATTGAGAAGCGCCGCCAAATTATCGTTTTCCAGATCAGAAGCACGTCAACTTAACAATGGGATCTCAATTGTACTAAACTATCTCGGCGCCCGTAATACTACTTACTCGATGAATCACTAACACTTAGAAAAGAAACTAGCATAATCTGGGGTGCATTCACAAGTGCTGCGTTAATTTCCGGAAGCTGTTCCTGAAAATATGTCTGGGAGAAGATAAAGGATATCCTGGAAAAGTCACTGTCTCAGCGGCTAACGCATTTTTATCGACTATCGCATGGATTTTGAACATACTGGAATATTCTAAGACTTGCAAGTGAATACCAACCTTCTGAAGATCGGCCAGATCTGCATGAAACTACTAATTTCGACAGTTGAGCCTCCCATGTCAGAAGTCGAAAGTCCGTTGAGATCACTGATTTATAGAGGACAGAAGGGAGGTCCCACGTTAGCTCCATCATCTCCAATTCAGCACTAGGAGCACGTCTGTCGTCGAGGCCCGAGAGTCCTCTTGGAACCGGGACCGTTGCAGTATGACAAAACGGTCCAGGTGTCTTACATAGTTGAGTATCCAAGAGCTCTTTGAATGTTTCCTCGGTCGGTGCAACAACAGTCTCCGCTAGACGGTTACAGTCATTCACTACCCCAGTGGAGAGAGCGACAGCGGTGCGGACTTTGAGTCTCCTCGGTTTGTACAGTTTCCAGTTGTGACCCCGTGTCAAGCAAATTATGATGAGCTGGAAGGGCTGCCATAACTCGTTCCCTAGTTCCCCTCTTGATATGCGCCTTGTGATGATGAGGTCTCCACGACAACGACGGTATTCCATGGAGAAAAGATTCATCTCTTGAGGCAGGAGGGAGCATGGAGGATCACGAAGCCTGGCAACGAACTTAGAGCCACGCCTCTGGACATTTTCGGTTAAGGCACATCCAAGCTTAGAGTGTGAGAATGGAGTTGGTAGATCATACTCTAGAATTAGTCGCACAAGAGAAGTGAAAAAGAACCTGAAAATCTTCGATCATTCGAGAGGGATCTTCCTATGGCACAGCACTTCTGATTGCAGTGTATCCTGCGTGCTTTTTAGTTCAGGTGCTACTATTACCCCTAGATTTTTCCACTTCCCTCTCGGCACAAGTGGATACTCAGGAATCCAGGATGGGACACTCAAGGGACGGTCGTTAGTTCTGAATAAATACACTCTGACAAAGAATAAAAAGGCTTTTCCTTTATACATTATGGTGAATACTCTCTACTTCAGTTACTAATATTTGATTTTTCGAGCGCATGGTTCATGCAAATATAACCACTTACATTTCACTCTTAGTTGTTTCACAGCTGTTACGTAGGCGCACAGTAACGTAAGCCGAGTATTAACAGGTTTGCAATATGGAATGCATAGTTGCCTGAGTGCGCACTAGTTTATCTGCATTTCAAAACCGTTTCCATGCGTATTTTTCCTGAGTGTCGTTTCTGCGTCCAAAAAGTGCCTATTCGGGAATCCGATAGGACTCTGAACGGACGCCCGTGGGACTCTCCATTGACACTCGTGAAGACAGGGTGAGCGGCGAATTTGGGAAGAAACCCACCAATGTTCCAAGTGGTTCAGAAGCCCCAATCGGTAGGGTGCAGCACCTTTCATAGTTTATTGATAAGTCCCGCTTGAGAAACCAGTCGTACAGTACACCAAGTGTCACTTGTGGTCGATGAGCTGAGTCAAGACCAGATTCAAATGTAACTTTTTTTGAAATTGAAATGGGGTAGGAACAAAAAAGATTCCCATGGTCGTTCCATCCTGAATGCGTCGTTGATCCACGTTCGAATTCGGTACATAACTGGCCAGTCGTATAAGCCAAATCGGCACGTGCAGAACATCGTGGTCAACCAAGCAAAAGCCACGCGGCCTACGTTAGCAGACCCAGCTGCGTCGGCCAGGTGCAAAGAGAAGATGAAGAATAAAATTGTAGTCTAGATATAAAGCGAGAGAGTGATACAAAAGCTGAAGAGGAATTCAGTACGAGCAATGGAGAAAGTAAGGAACTGAAGAGCAATCAAAAGAAAAAAGAGAGAACGGGTAGATACGGAGCTACAAGTTGTGGGGGTCAAGGCGACATTAAAACTCTGTACCCGTAGGTGACAACACGACGTCCTGGGGTAGCACATTCCAGGAATCTCACTCTACGTGACAAAGGAGTGTCAGCCCAAACCCGAGCAGGTTGAGATTTTTGCGACTTCAACGCATGCCTACGAAAAGCCGGTAACTGAGCAGGATGAAAAGGCTAGGATAGGTCTGGGTCTATCCGCCCTGTTAATATAAGTGTTATCCGCTTAGAAACTTCATCTTCCAGCTCATAAAGCAAATTCGGATGAATGGCATTGATACCAGTGGCTTTGGTAGGATTTCGGTCTAAACGCAGTGAAAGCGCTTTGGTCTCGATACGGAGATATCAGTCAATAAAGAATCAGCCGGAAATTTCTCCTTCAAATCGATAGATGGTAAGGGGACTCTAAGACAAACGTCTTCGCATAATGTTTTCCGAGAAGACAGGTCTTGTAGTAATAAGTGTGCGCAGTAACTCCACTGGGTTCGTGCAACATTGGGATCGATGAATTGGTACGCCCTCGTCTGCTGACATTGCGAAAAACCGAATCGGGTCGGTTGAAGCTGTTTGCTAATTCCGTTACACAACTAAGTCGATCGTCTCTTAGATGCTGCTTACATGCGTTCCGTGCTGTTCGGTAACACCGTAAGGTACCGTCTGGTTGAGTCGAAATATAACTCCGCCAACAAGTGGACCGTCTGTTTAGCAGCTGACCCGCATATCAAACCAGGGTAGTCTGGCGTACTTTTTCTTCCCAACTGATATATTTAGATGCTCCACAAATTAATAACAGAAGGAAGGAAAGAAATCTTATGTAGGATGGCTGCGAGGTGTTCAAGTTCAAGTGTGACTGAAACAGTAGGAAATTCCAGTGTATGTTCCTTCGTGAAAGCTCCGTTGATCCAGGGTACATATCGACGGTAATTTCGACAATCTGGGAGAGCCAAAGCAACGTACACGAGTTACACAATGGTCAACCAATTAATGTCCAAGTAACCTGCACTAGTAGTCCCCGCTGCGCCGGCTACGTGAAATAGGAGTAAAAATATGAAGTAATAGAAGACGGAAATAATCGGAAATATAAAAGTACTAACAGTAATAATAGCTAAGAGGAAAATTTAAGATGTGAAAGGGAATAATTGGAACTGCAGCCCAAGGGCGTCGAGTTTATGCTCAAACTTCTTCAATGTTTGTGATGACACCAGGTCTTCAGGTAATGTGTTCCAGAATCAATTACTCTCCGTGACAGTCGAACGCTGGTCACAACCCCATCGGATATTGGTTTGTGCAACTTCACCGAATGACCACGGAGAGATGGTAGTAGGGTTAGCTCAAAAAGCCAAGACAAATTAGGGCCAATCTGCCATGTTAGAATCAGATGAGTCAAAACCAAGTCATCAGGAGGTCGGTGATAGTGTGGCGAAAACTTGCCGAGCTTAAGGAGTATCTCGGGATAGGACAGATGGCGTAGTCCTTGAGCTAGTTGTGTGCCAATCCTAAGGACCCGCTCCACTGACATCCTATCACGAACCAAGCACGGTGAACAAGCTTGGACGCTATATTCTAGGTCTGGCCTAACGAAGGCCAGAAACAGTCTGGTGAACATTTCCAGTGTAATGATTTCGAACGAGCCACGGATCATCCACAGCATTATGAAACCCTTGCCGGCAGCTTTCTTCCAGTGCCAACGGCACCTAAAATCAGATGAAAGAACAACACCCAGGTCAACCTGCTGGGAAACGTGAGGTAGCGCATGTCTTCTAAGCAGATAGCGTGTGAGAAGATCGCTTGACCCTAGGCGCAGCACTGAACATTAGGCATTGTTAATAGGCATTTGCCACAGAACAGACCAGTCCCAAAGTCTATGAAAGACCTGTTGTAAATACTGGGGACCATCGACGTTGGTCAATGGGCATCGGAATTGCAAGTCATCGGCGAACACGAGGGCGGTAAGCCTAAAACTACGAGCCACTCGTTTACAGATAGGGAGAACAACAGTGGACCAAGAACCGATCCCTGTGAAACCCCACTGAGGATAGATTGTCGGAATGATAGACTTGAAAACATTCTGATATCTCCCGACCTTCCAAGAAAGCCGATATCCATCGAAGTACCTGCTCAGATATTCCATACGAATGCAGCTTTAATGAAAAGCGAGAATGTGGGACCGTATCAAATGCTATAGCAAAGTCAATGAAAAGAGCATCCACAGCCTGACCCTGATCTGCAGAGTTGGCCACCGCTCGCGTGCCATCAGTAAATTGGTCAGACACGAATGACCTTTGCGAAAGCAATGTTGCAATAGGCTGAGCAAAGCAAACGTCTCCAAATGATTCACAAGTCCATCATTTACCACTTTCCCCAACAGTCTGACCACAATGCTCATCAAAGTCAGAGGCCAGTAATTCGTAGGTAAATGCTTGCCAACCTTTATAGACACGGCAGGCAACAGCTTGATTCCAGTCCTTAGGCAGAGAACAATACCGAAGAGACATCTCAAACAGATAAGTGAAGGGTTCAGAAAATATAATTGCCAGTTCGTACAAAAGCTTAGGGTGAATAGCATCCCCACCAGCAGATTTAATAAAATGTATCTTCCTTAAAAGAAGCAGAATTTGAGCGTCAGACACAGAGATATCGGTTGGAATTGAGTCTTGTGAAAACAGCAGATATAAATCAACAAGCGCCAAATTGGCCTCCCGGACAAATAAATTAGCATCCTGCTCGATGAGAACCCAAGCGTTGCCTAATCCGTGTATGCGGTAGTACCGTCGGCTCTCAGCAACACTTGTATGGACGGGTTTAACCTACCACATCTACTGTAGTGGATTCGTAGAGGCTGAATTAGAAGGTTCCATTACATAACGGAGCCGAGCAGCTCGTATATAAAGTCTTCCAAAGATTACGCACATTCATGACAGCGCTTAAGAGTGTCATCCGAGGGGGCCCACAAATAGTGGGCCAACAATCTGCTCCGCGATTTACGGGCAACTGAGTCGAGTGGTGGAAGCTTTGCCCTCATAATCTTTCTGACCGACAATGTGGGGAGGAAAATAATAGGGATGTACGGTTTAAATCTATCAGAACAAATGTTGGCGAGCAAGCTCGTTTTCAGTGGTTTCTCATCAGGCATATATACCACAAATGAATGACATGAACGTAAACATCAGATAAGGGTACAGGTTCAAAACCCAGATGGTCTGAGTGACCAAGCTAGATGATTGGCCCCACGGCGATCAACAGTGTGTTTGTGTGTGTGCGTGGCGTTGTCTACACTGTGTCCGTACAACAAGGGACCAGGGTAAAGTTAGTGCCTGGACAAATTTCTTGTGCGCACATAGGTCAGGGTCATGAAGCCTGATGGTTATTGCCTCGGCCGCTGCCAGTAGACGACATCTAACCGTTCTTGTGACGGCATCTGGGTATGCGTAGATGGGCTGAAACGCCTCATGCACTCTGACATGATGGCTCGAGGTCGATCAGGGTGTTAAAACTGCGCTTGCCACTGATCTAGTCACGCCGCTATACCAGCCAAGATGGACAGTGTTCCCTGGCTCTCACGGGACAGACTCCTGGTAGGTTCTTCCGATATAACTTGATCGACACGAGCAAGGAGAAAGAGTATCCAGAGAAAGAAGTATTTGACCTTGGAAATCTGTCCTTAAGTTGTTGTTGACTTAAGGGTTGGGCAATGAGTAGAAACTTAACCGCCGCCTTGCTTGCACGGCACGTTTGTGCGATGGCGTCTGCGTAACAATATCAGTCAGCTAGAATTAGAAGTACAGTTTCAAAATGCACATTCCTAAGCACCTATGCTTACACCCACGTCAGCATTAGATTCTGAGCATTTAAAGTCCACCATGGTCAATACATGCTACCAGTACTTGAAGCAAAAACCTAAAGTCAGGTATTTACCAAAAAAGGTGCACTTAGACGTCCTCAAAGCACTTAAACGGAATAAAAATGTGCTGCTCGCAAAGCCGGATAAAGTTGCGGCACAACAGCTGAGGTGTTCCCCACCTCTAGCTAACGTGTATGATGATGATGAAGAAGAAGCCGGATAAAGGAGCAGGGATTGCCCTTATGGATAAATCTGACAATATCGTTAAGATGAATCCCATCCTGAACGGTCATTCAAAATTCCGGATGATGGAGAAAGACAAAGCGATCTCGATAGAAAACAAAGTCACAAAGCTACTACGCTGAGTGAAATAAGAGAATGCTATTAACTCAGTGGTGTTTGAATGCACGCGTCTCTCTGGGACGTTGATTCCATGTCTTTATGGCTTACCGAAAGTGCATAAAAAGATGGGCTTCCATTGAGAACAATATTAGATATGTGTGATTCGCTATATCACTCAACAGCCAAATGGCCCGTTAACCTTCTAGAACCGATCAGAAAAGTCTTATCCAAACACAGCCTCGGAGACACATTCAGCTTCGTAGACTCCATAAGCCAGATGCCGTTAACAGGAAGGAATATGTTTTCTCTAGATGTATTGTCGCTGTTCACCAATCTTCCACAGGAGGAGACGACAGACTACACTTGCGATGCTGTTTGATTGAACCATGGGGATGTTGACCTCTCAAACGAACAACTTGAACAGTAACTTCTGATGTGTACCGATAACGGACGATTCCTGTTCGACGGAAAGATTTACAGACAGAAGGACGGAGTCGCAATGGGTTCTCCGTTAGGACCATTGTTAGCAGATGTATTTATGTGCAACTTAGAGTGCAATTATCTGAACAGAGTTATCAACAAATTAGTCTACTACGGACGGTACGTGGACGATATATATCTGCATCTCAGGTAATCATCTTTTGCACGTAAGATTAGTGATGGCGAATTTAAATCAGGCCCACGCAAAATAACATGCACCCTTGAATCTGAGTGCAACAACTCGATGTCGTAATTAGACGTTCAGATTAGCCGAAGGTCTACGGGTCTGTCCAGCGCAGTGTCCATAGAAAGACAACGTGGATGGACAATATACTCCCATCGCAATGATGGTGGATCTTACCGTGGTGCGATGGTTTGTGTGCTTCAGCGATCCATTGAGCTACGCTGGTGGTGGTGGGTTTTGTTGCACATCCAGAGCCACTCAGACCAGAATTGGTTAATGGTTAGAGGCCATAGAACTCAAAAACAGTTATTTTGTAATGCTCTGTGCCACCGCAGAGGATAATCAACGGTGCCCTATCTGCTGCAATCTAGCAGGGTGGGATAGGGGTTTTGGATGCCAGTGCTCAAGCCTTCCCGTTTCCTTACTCCTCGCTTACGCCTTGTTTCTCTCGTGTCGTTCCAGCTTCACTTTATCCCCCGTGGTTTCAACCCTCAATTCTTGGCCCTCCCCCATCATCATCATCATCAACAGCACTACATCAGCCATTTGAACTGATGTTCGCTGCCATGCAACCATGAGGACCTATGATATAAAGAATAAGAAGAGGGAGAGAAAGGGGACTTACCTGAAAACCTTAATGCCTAAGCAAACATCAGGATCAAGACGCCTACATCTTGTGTCGACGGCATATCGTCACAAACAGCTGGCTATCGTGCAAAGACAAGGCGGCATCGGCGAGACAGCTTCCTTGCGGCTATCACTGCCATGCGTCATAATCAGCCATCACCCCGCAGATAACTCAGCACCAAACACACTTTAAACAGATTATCCGATTAGGAGACGGCAGCAGACGCGCCACTGGTGTCGGGTTGCGGAGGCCATGTCCTGTAAAGTCTCGAGCCAAGCACAAGTCATTGTTGGACCCCAACCCGGAAGGCGAGACGGACCAACGGCACCCAGTTTTGGTCGTCAGTGATTTCATTTCCCGCTGCTAAGTCAACTTCTGTCCACCTCGAGCCTTGCGCCATCCTACACCTGGTAGGACTGAACAAGGCCCTCCTAGGTAAGCGGTGACCAGGCATGCGTAGCAAGTGCCCGACCCAACGCAACTTGTTCAGTGCTATGTGTTGTTCTAGGGAGCTAGCATGATCATCACCACCTAGTACTCTCCTACGCACATCATCGTTGCAGACACGTCCTGGTGCCATCCGACACCAGCAATGCTTCGCAACCAACGATGATCAAAG